>CM053599.1:81957809-81973184 GCA_028646575.1 Pseudocheirus occidentalis
CAGTCTTTCACAATATGTCCATTGTGGAGATGTTCTGTGTAACTACACACATACAGCCTCTATTGAATTGCTTGTCTTTCCAGTGGGGATGGGTGATGAGGGAGGTAGGGAAAGAATCTAGAATTTAAAGTTCTATAATCAAATGTTAAAATATATATGTGTGTGTGTGTGTGTGTGTGTGTAATCATTATTATTTACATGCAACTGGGAATTAAGATATACAGGCACTGGGGTAAAGAGATCCATCTCACCCTACTAGAAAGGGGTGATGGAGGAGGATATAGGAGAGAGCAGGTTGCGGGAGGGAATATACAGCAAGATCACTGTTTTGGGGTGGTAGATAGGGGAAAGATGGGAAGAAAATTTGTAACTCAAAATCTTGTGGAAATGAATGATGTAAACTAAAAATAAACAAAAGTTAATTACCAAAAAAAAAGAATCTGTTAGCAAACTTTAGATTAAAGAACCTAAAGGGAAAAGTAAAGTCCTTCTGATTTCAAATATCTCAGGCCCCTAGGAGATGACCTATGATACATTGTGAGGGCAAGAAAGAACTATTTTACCTCCAAAGGAGATAGAGAGGAAAAAGAGTTTCTCCAAACCAGTGATTCTCAAAGAGTTGCACTGTGTTCCCACTAGGTGTACCAAGAATGAATGGAATTAACATTTGCAATCACACACCCAGGTGTGAATCTCCTGGTTCTCCCTTAGCCTTTAGGGATTCCTCACAGCAAAGAATAATACTGTGCTATGAGCAAAATAAAGTTTGAGAACCACTGCTTTACCGATGAGTGCACTCTGGGTGTATGTAAGCACAGGTTACAGTGAGAAAGAATAAAATGGGAATAAACATGTTCTTCTACGAGAGGTCACAATCCAACTAAACCATCAAATTTTCTTTTATTCTTCTCCTGTTGTTTTGCCTACATGCTTTTTTGCAGACATATCAAGTGGGAATTGCAAGATTCAGTGCAAGGAACGCTCTTTTTAAGCTGTGAGAATTAAAGACAAGCACAGATATGCATTATTCAGCACAGGTCTGTTCTCAATACTTCCTTGTTCATCCTGGCTCGGATGTTGCAAAAGGCAAACAGGTTTCTACCCATAATCTTGTTGGCCGCAAGCAATAAAATTCATCTGCCTCTTATTTGCCATATTGTCTGGAGGTGTGTTTTCTACCCAGATGACACCATTAGACACACTTTTAACACCTCTAAAGAGTCTCTAAAGATAGAAGAAACACTAACTTCACCTAAATAAATTTGCAGACACAGTTTCAAGATAAAGACATAATGATATAAGTAACCTGAGCTATAAGTAAGTTCTTTCAGGGGGACAACATTTGGGGAAATGAAGCTGGCACCGAACTTTTGAGAAGGCAGTGTTTGCAAGGTTTTCATACTTAAAAAACCAAGGATTCAATAGATTTCAGTATTCCAATGGGTTTATGACCTTGTTCCATTCCGTATTCCCTCTGACAATGCAGATTATGACCCAATTATGTCTGCCCAAGAGCAACTCTTATCCATAAAGCCCCACAAATCCATCATAAGGTTTCTGCCAAACATGCTAGAGGCCTTGCTCACATTCTCTTGACATTGTGTGGATACCAATAGACTATGGCCCCTAGCCATGCTATGTGACCAGCCCATCGTTTTTCCTGCTTATATATTTCTCTAATGATATCCATATGCCATTTATGCTCCATTATTCTTCCTCTGCAACATGTTGCAGTCTTCTCATACCCACCATGCACCTCTCTTCACTGTGGTATAAGTGGTCTCAATTTCAATTCTTCAGACAATAATTAACAATTGATGCAATAATTCAACAGTAAATATTTACCAACACTAGTGTTACTCTTGACAAGGGGAAGTCCCTAAAGTGATGGATTTTATTCCTGAACTACTTCGGGATCTGATTTAATTCTAGCAAGACTTTTTTTAGTATCCATTCTCAAGATAGTATAAAAAACTTTTCATCTATCTAATCTGTGAGGAAAACAATTTCCAAAATGAAGAAATAAGAGAGAATCATTTCATTATTAGTTAATATTATGAAATAAATGTGTTGGAGTGGTGGTAGGGTTGATTATTTTCTTTCATAACTCAATAACCATTTCCAACTCCATGCAGATAATTCTAGTTCTTATTCTAGTACAATTGCGTTCATTCTAGTAAAGGTTGCATTTCTTCATGAGATGATCAGGAATTTCAAAGGAATGAAGAATTAATCATGTCTTAATCACGTCATCAATGGCTTTCTACAAAATTCCTTATTCCCTGTATGATTCACCTTCTACAGAAAAACAAGAGTAGAGCACTGGCCCTGGAGTCAGGAGGACCTTAATTCAAATCTGCCTCAGACCCTTAACACTTAGTAGCTGTGAGACCCTGGGCAAGTCACTTAACACCAATTGCCCTGCCTTCACCTCTCCAAAAAGATCAAAAAGAGAAAGAAAATGATCATCACGTGGTTGAGATCTTTCTGAATATTAAGAAAGGGACCGTGAGGAAAGCTACCATGCCCATACATCTGATGAAAGTTGGTTGAACTATCAAACTGATGTGCTTATATTCAAGTACACATGAGATCTATGACTTTTCTCAGTGTTAGAGAATTTCCATCATGGGAACTCCCTCCACTAATACATACCTCAACCAGCCCAAGACTATTAAATAAGTCCTAGGGAGTTGCCTGAAGTGCATAAAGATTAAGTGGTTTGCTCAAAGTCTTCCAGTTACTATGGTTAAAAAGACATAATTCAAATATAAGTCTTCCTGACTTCAGGATCAACACCCTATCCACTACGCCTTCACTGTCTCTATATGATGTGTCCCCATATAGTGGAGTGAACTTTTTTCCTAACATAAAAGTCAGAAAAATGATTGGGACCCATGGAGAAAATATCTTGGCTTCACAAGGCTGTTTTTTTTCCTTGAAATGCAAAATATTACATTGAAAGGTAGAAACCAAGAGGGGGTGGAATATACACATAAGCACATATATACTTAAACACACATACATATATATGTAGACATATATGTGGTTTTATATATCATATGCATCTATATGTATTGTTAATGTAAATTAATATGTGGGTAATATATACATATAGAGTGTATTTATTATTTATGCATATGTGTTATGTGTGTGTCTTTATATACATGTGTGTATCCACATATAGATCCTTAGCAGTGAACATTCCTAAAGCTGGTTTGTTCTACAAGTGCCTAGTTAATCACACTGGCCATTTCAGCAGCATCCTTCCTTAACCAGCTATTGCTTGCCTGCCACCATGGAGATGGTATGCATGCCACGTAATATGCTTACCCAGCATTTCATATGGAAAGATAACTACTAGCTCTTCATCCAGAGAATTCACTCTTTCTGTTGTTTTTCAAATAAGAATAATCTCATGATCTCTTGAGACCAGTAGCACATGGCCTTGGGTTCTACACTGATACCAGAAATAGTCATGGAGAGGAACATAAAAGTGAAGAGGAGACCACTATCTCTCCCTCTTTCCATCAGTTCCCTGCATAGCTGAGTTACTACTCAGCACCAGACCAGCCAGTGTTTACTTTAATTGGTTATTATGCCAGCTGAGTGCTGTTGGACAGTCCAGCCAGTCAGAGCGCCAATGTAGGAACACTGACCTTTACTGAATTTGTGCTCTCCCTTTCCTTCTACCTTGCTGATATGATCCAGGAAGAGTAAGCCAATAACAAACATTTATCAAAGACTTTCTGTGTTTATCCTTCTCTGTAGCTTCAGTGCTTAGCACAATGCCTGGCCTGTAGTGGTCATTTAATAAATATTAATTAACTGACTGGGTTGCAGGACTCTGTGCTTAATGCTGAAAGAGGTATAGAGTCTAGATAAGAGATGATTGCTGTCTTCATGGGGTTTCCAGTATAGTCAAGAGACATCCAACATAAAATGATGTGGTATGTGCTCTAGAGAGCTACAGACCAGCAGAAAAAGGATAGCATTAGCAGCTCAGAGGTAGCGTAAGTCCATTTATTTATTTACAGGGATACCTGGGCTCGTTAGAGAAATACAGTGCAATTATATATAATTAAAATATATATTATATACACACACATACACACACATAGAACTTTACAAACACCAAGAGTACCTCTTGTTTGAGTAACTCATCCTCTAACATATCTAAGTCTGTTTTTCTTGTGAAGACTTAAGCAGAAGTACTAGTCCTTGCTTTCCTCAAAGGGATTACATATAAATTACTACAGTCATGCCAACTAATTTTTTAAAGATTCAGGAAGAATAGGAGCCTATGAGTTATGATTCAAGTGATACCAGGAAGGCCTTCCCCCACCAGCCAAAAATATCTCCCCTGCTCCTAATGTTAATGTTAAAAACACATCTTCAGAAATACATTCTTTTGGGTTAAAACACCTGTTAAAATTCAATTTTGATGGAGGAATACAAGATAATCCCAAGCACTACCTGGAAAGGCTACACAGGATGGCCCTGCAGCCAGGTAGCAACATGAAAGCTGTGACCCCCAATACGGGGCCTCCGTGGTGAGACATCAGAGCAGGGGAGAGAAAGGTACTGAAAGGAGAGGTGAGCTAGCATCAAAGACAAACAAATGTTACCCATTTCATAACAGCATATAAAAAGCAGAACATGTAAATCTTAGCCCTCCCCTTAGAGTTGTCTGTTGGTTTTCCCCCTGGATGTTACAGTGTTTAATCCCATTTGGAATATTGATTGCTTCCTGGTTATTCACCTTCTGAAGAAGCCTCTCTATACATATTGGAGTGGGCAGTCCAAGACTAAATCCTAAAGCAATCCTGTCTGAGTTTAAGAAAATTATCTACAAATTACTGTAACCTTTGATTGGGGAGTTGGAATAATAAAGACAACAGCAGTAAATCACTTTATTATTTTACTTAAGTATCTAAAATACAATAATTTGTCAATCATTGCTTAGAAATTGCCTGATGTTTTTATTACTACTACTAACATAGTAATAAATAGAATTTACATAGCTCTTGAAGGTTTACAAAATGCTTTACAAATGTTATCCTCCTAGGAGGTAAGTGCTTCTATTATCCCCATTTTGCTGATGGGAAAACTGAAGTAGACAGAGGTTAAGTGACTTGCCCAGTCATACAACTAGTTAGTGTCTGAGGCCAGATTTGAACTCAGGGCTTCCTGGCTCCAAGTCCAGTACCCCATCCATTGTGCTACCTGGCTACCCTAACTGTAAAACCCTAAGTTAGAAAACTGTCTGATACTGGGCACTTTTGAATCCCCATAGGCACAATTAAAAAACAAGGCTTAATTTTGTCCTAAGGCATACTCTCCAACTTTTGTTGGCTATCCTTAGGTAGGTGTCCTGTTGGCTCACCACCTTAGCTATGAACTAAAGCATCATTAACTTGCCTTTATCAGGGAGAGGTTTCCTGATCATTGCACTTTAGTGGCAGAAGTCTAGAGACTAGTAGAACAATTTGAATAGCTAATGCTCACAACATGGTAGTAGAGGAAAAAAATCTTGTTAATCTCAAAACCAGTGGAGATGCCCAATAGATACAGCATAACCAATAAAAAGCAGCGGAAAGCACCATGATAATACTACCACATGGCAGCAAGAGCCCAATAGTATTGGAGATCTGAGCTGCCCTGGACATGAATCTGCCCTGACCACATGTATAACCTCCATGATGGCACCCTGAAAATATAAGCATATTCCCTAGCTACATGTGTTCCCTAGATGTGCGTTCTATATATGTGGATATTGGTCAGTTGTGTTCTCTGTGTGAATTTCCTCCCTACTAATGATCTGGTAGCCTGTGTGTAAAGAACTCCTTGTATCCTTGGGATGTAGAGGGGGCAGGGTATTTTTCATATCACTTTATTTGCTATGCTATTTGAGTAAATGTCTTTTGTTTTGGACTAACTTGTCCACTGGCTAGCTGGTAAAAAGTAAATTCACAGAAATTCATGAGCAATGGTTTTGAGTAGGTGTTGATCAACAGAGTGCTTCAGACTTGAGGCAGTTTTTTCAGAAAGCCCAAAAGTGTGGGTTCTATATTTCTAGCCTATCAAGCAAATGGCAGTACGATAACCCCAAAACATTGAAAAGGATCATTTATTAATGATCCCTTACATTTTTGGAGTAATTAAAAATTCACAAAGCACTTTGCTCATGACAACCCAGTAAGATAAATAGCCCAAGTATTGTTACCTTCATTTTATAGAAGAGGAAATTTAGGGTTAGTCAAGCAAAAAGATTTGCCTAGGGGCAGCTAGATGGCACCATAAATAGAGCACCAACCCTGGAGTCAGCAGGACCTGAGTTCAAATTCAGATTCAGACACTTAACGCTTAACTAGCTATGTGACCTTGGGCAATTTACTTAACCCCAATTGCCCTTCCTTCCCTCCTCACAAAACACACACACACACACACACACACACACACACACACACACAACTTGCCTAGGATGAGAGTTAAAACTTAAGCTCACATCTTTTTACATGAAGATGATGCTCCTCAAACCACTGAATGAAAAACTGCTCCAAGGTACCTTTGGGTTTCATTGCTCTATAGTGTTGTATAGTGGATAGAGCCCTGGACTTGGAGACAAAAAGACCTAGGATAAAGATCATATTGCAGACCTTTACTGGGTGTGTGACCACAGACCAGTCACCTAAATTCTCAGGCTCAGTTTCCTCATCTGAAAAAATGGGCACCTACCTCACAATGTCTTAGATCACATGAGATCATGTATATTAAGTGTCATGTAAACCTTAAAATATATACATACATATATATGTAATATAAATATATAATATAGATGTGAATTAACGTTATTAGTAAATTTCTTTTATGAACTTAAATTTCATCAGAATGAAATTAACCCAACCAAGCTCTGTTCCGATGCCTCTCTGTGGCATGGAGGCAATCACTGGTTCTCAAAGACCAGTGGAGCATAAGCACTAGGGGAGTCTACTGTGCCAACCTGGAAAGACTTCAAGTCCAGGCCAGGAAACAGACTGGATGCCAGTTGTCTGAGTACCAGCCTAGCTTCCTGAGGAGAGACTTATCACCAGCATGTTAGTGATGATTCTTTTTGGCTACATCAATTCATGAAAGCTACTGTGATCTGTCCTGGTAGAAAGAATACCTATAATCATGCAACCAGAGGGCCTTGAAATGTTGGTGTGATAATTAAATTTATACTTCAATATAAAATACAGAATCATCAATGTATTCCTTAGTTGGAATATCTGTTTTTCAAATTTTATAAAAATTCTAGCTCACAAAACTTTCTACACCTTGATAAAGTGAGGCACACCACACATCATTAGGTAGGTATATGTGTGCTATTAATCTTATTTGTATATGAAAAGTTGTTCATGGTAATAAACTGCTAATAGCTAAAGAAGGCACTGTTCTAAGAGAACATGGTAGCATAATGCTACTAAGATTTAATATCTCCTCTCATAGTGACTGCCATTTAAATTCCCAACTAGCAAAGGAATTTTTATGGAAGGTTAATGGTTCCTGTAACATTTATCCCGGGTGGTGGAACTTCTTAGATAATTCTGTGGGCTTTATTCTCTCACTGCTATAGAGCTTTATCTATCCTATAATAGCTTTCCAAATATCACATGGCCTCTGCATGAGAAGACAGTAGTGATTTCTCAGTTCTAGTAATGCCATTAATTAAATTCCAAATCTATGTTAAAGTAAGGTTGAGGTTGAGTTATAAACCCCCAAAGCAAGACCCTGGCAGAATGAATGCAGGAATAATTGTGGCAATTTTTAGGACACCTTCCTGGGATCAAGCTTTGTGGGCTATCCCCATGTAAGTTTATACACAAACACACACCTTTTAGCTCTCCTCCAAGAACATGATTTGTTGAGGTGAGCTAAGGATGGCATAGCTCAGTTAATGCTTCCCCTTTAAATTAAACACATGTGTCCATCATGCTCTCTTCACAATTTTCCTTTACACTGTTGACATTTATCCTGGTGTTTAGACACAAGGTTTTCCTTTACTTCCCTACCCACATTTCTTCCTCCATCCATCAAAGGAACAATGAAGTTGACAGTAAAACATCTTAACTACTCACACCACCATGTTTTAAAAAAAATGTTTCAGAAATGTAACTATAACCTCTCATCCTCCAGGCCTATGTCATTCTGCTCCTTCTACAAATCCATTCCCCTTTAGTTGTTTATTATGATTATTATTGCTGCTGTTTCATAATCATATTATTATCATTATTAGGGGGAGGGACCACAATTTATTGTTACACCCATGTAGGGAATTTCCTCTACTGATGTAGCTTAGCATCTCTTTTGTAACTGATTATTTTTTTTTTTTTTGCTTTTTGGAGGGCAATTGGGGTTAGGTGACTTGTCCAAGGTCACATAGCTAGTTTTTGGGTTAAGTGTCTGAGGCTGGATTTGAACTCAGGTCCTCCTGATTCTAGGGCCGGTGCTCTATTCACTGCACCACCTAGAAACCTTGTAATTGATTAATTTAAACTTTTAAAGAGTTTCTTAGGACATGAAGAAGTTAAGTGGCTTGCTCATGGACACACAGCTAGTATGTGTCAGGGTAGGACTTAAATTCAGGCCTTCCTTATTCCAAGACTTGCCCTTTTTCTACTATACCATGCTACATTCCATAATATATATTATTCCCATCATAACCACTCACATTTCTAAAGTTCTTTGCAATTTAAAAAGTGCTTTTCTCCCTATAACCTTTCAAGGAAAGCTGTAGAAGTATTATTAGCCACATTTTTTGGACAAGGAAGCTATGACTGATAGGAAATAGCTTGCTATAAGCATGTCTTTTCCAGAAAACCTCTTTTATGCACTCAGATCCACTTGTCCCCCAACAACATTAAGCAAGCACTAATTAAGTCCTTTCTATTACACATTGGATTCCATTAAAGGTTTTTTCATCGTCCATATGCTAACAAATTACTATTACGTATATTGTTTACTTTTGTCCCTTCTATGTTATATTCTGTCTTCTCTCCCATTTAGATTCAAAATTCCTTGAAATTAAGGATTGTCTAATACAAACTGGATCAGTCTTATGACACTTTGTATAATGTTCTAGTCCTTAAGGCTCACCAGGGCCATGTGGATCTATTGTTATTAAATCAGCCTTAGGATGACTAATTTAATGTTTTCAGTTTATTCAGAATCAATCAATTGCCCAGCACATTGAACCAGTAAATGAATACACTATTGCCTATGCCTATAACATTCTGCTTACTTACATCATTTCTTGGAATCCCCAGCCCCCTTAAAAGTTCATCACTAATGCCATCTCTTAATCCAGTGGTTCTCAACCTGTGGGTTATGTTCAATTTGTAGGAATGAAAACATATCCTGCATATCAGATATTTACATTACGATTCATAACTAGCAAAATTACAGTTATGAAGTAGCAACGAAAAATAATTTTATGGTTGGGGGTCACCACAACATGAGGAACTGTATTAAAGGGTCGCAGCATTAGGAAGGTTGGGAACCACTGTCCTAATCTTTCCAGTTATTGTCACTCTCCTCCCATCCCAGAGATTATTTTGTACATATTTTATACTTCCTTCTCTATGTACATATCATTTCTCACTAGGGGACTGTAAGGTCCTTGAAGGCAGGGTTCTATTCCTTTTGTGATTGTAAATCCAGTGCCTAGCCTAGTGGTTAGAATATATTAGGCACGTATTATACATTTGCTAAATTGAATTGAATTGAAACTATCACCTACCATGGTCCAATTCAATTCAGTTATACAATTTAGCCTGGGTATTTGATGATGCTAAGGGCATAAATACTGAAACCCCATGATAATGGCATGGCCCTTTTCAGAATTAACATAAATCATTTTAACATCTTCTCTAGGAGGCATGTATTAACAGTCCCATTCCAGAGCTGAAGAAACTACAAGAATGATTTGCCCCCTGCTAGACAAGTCAGGGTCAGAGCCAGGACCATAACTCAGAGCCCAGAGCTCCACACAGACCAAGGGGACATATGCAAAACCATTCAAACTTAGCATCTGCCAAAACACCCTTCGCATATTCATCCACATATCACCATTTGCAGAATGAAAACTCTTTGAGATCATAGACTTTATCCTCTGAAATGTTCTGTGGTGCTTTAGAATGCTTTATAGACACCTAATAAATGCTAAATAACTAATGAATGATAATAATAATACCTCTTCCTGTCATCTTTTTGCTGCAAAGTCAGTCAGGAAGGAAGATGGGTGGTAAGGAAACGACACTATTTCTTCAGATATTTGTATTTGAATAAAAGCACAAGGATTATAGAAAATTGCTGGCAACATAAATTGCTCCTTATAAAATTATTTTCTTTCTTCAATTTCTCCCCAGTGTGGAACACTCTTTAACTCAAAATTACCTTTCTTTAGCAAGTCTCTGTCTTTAGCTTAAAATTATTTCAATGTGGTTAGTTGTCTGTATTTAATTTCTTTTGTTATTTCAATGGCAATATAACTTGCATTGATGTTGATTTATGTTAGTGTTAGCACCATAATGGGAGGTCTCTGTGGACCTGCAAGAATGCAATCTTGCCATCATAACCTCGAAACATAATGGCCCTACAGGCATTTAGGATGAAACACTAACAGAAACTAGGTATGCTCATGTAATTAAAAGTAGGGATCGTCCACTTTCTAACACCCGTCTTTTCAGCAGCCAAAGATTCTTCAGAATAGAATAAGATATCATTTGTGAATTAGCAATGCCCCAATAGCAAAACCTGTGAGATTTCTATATCCAAGGTGCCTCAAAATCATTTTAGCTACAGTATGGTTTCCTTCCACAAACTGGGAGGCTAAATGAGAGCCTACATCAGAGATGAAATTAGACCTCATGCTGTTATTTTCATCCAAGATGGCCCAATACTTAAGAGATAATAATATTTTTCAAGACGCTTTCATGTGCCTGTTTTTGACATCATCTTTCTCATTAGCGATGACGCCAAAGCTCAAACATAATCCGACTTCACAAAGCAATTTTAACCTCTTTCTAAGACGCTTATCTGTAATATTGTACATTGTAGTTATGTTTGTGTTCCATGCCCTTACTAATTAGGGAACTCCATGAGGGCAGGTACCAGATATTACCTAAACATTGCATCCCTCCCAGGATCCCTGCACACTGGAGTAGTTTAGCCAATGATTGTTGAGTGAATGGTAGAGTGGTCATTTTTAAAACCGTATTTTATTTTTAGTGCCTTTTGCTCTTTGGTTGTTTTTTTTTTTCATTATCAAGTATCTTTTTTTTTTATCCTTCCCACTTCACCCTCAGAAAAGGAAAAGAAAATCCTTGTAAGAAATATGCATAGTTAAGCAAAACAAATTTCCATAGGTCATGTCCAAAATTGTGTGTCTCATTCTGCATATTAGCCCACAACCACTCTGTAAGGAGGCAGGTAGCTTTCTCATTTCATCATTAGTCATCTAAAATCATGGTTGATCACGGCATTGATCAGTTTTTACATCTTTCAAAGTTGTTATTTTTTATAATGTTGTTCTAGTATAAATTATTCTCCTAGTTCTGCTCACTTTACTATATGTCTAGTGACTTCTCTTTGAAAAGTCCTTTAGAAGAAAAACATGTTAGGTATTGTCTCCAATCGTTCCCACAGAAAATAGATGCCTTGACAGGGAAATGTCATCGAAAATGATCATCTCTATACTCAAAATAAAAAAAAATGATTAAAAACAATCAATTCTCTCAAAAATGTAAAGGAACTCACTGAAATCAAATTTGTAATTGACATTAAGGGAAGGTTCAATGCCATCCAATCTATGGATCTAAGCTTTTTCTTCTTTCTTTTTCACTCTGATATTTCCAAATAAGTGCTGCAAAGTAAAAGCTAGAAAGCAATTCTCAGGGCTCACATCTCAGGAATGAAATTCTTTTCACTAGAAGGCTGCATTCCTGGAATTCCCAACATTTCCAGTCCCTTTGCTCCTCACATTGTAAAAATTAGAATCTGATTGGGATGGGGGAAGGTGGGGATAGGGAAGAAAGGTTCACAAGATCATTTCATAGCCATCTCTTTAATAACTGAAATTGGCAAAGACTTCTCAAATTTGGCCTCATGCTCAGCTTTGATTAATTCAAGGATGTCACACTGCCAGGAAGCCTCCTTTGACCCAGTTTCAATCCCATGTTACAGCAACCTGTGCTGGTTAAAGTCAAACTACCAAGAGGCGAATGTGTGAAGAGTAAAACGTTCCCAGCTTAATGATTACAATGGTCAGGAACAGTGCACAGTGCACCACAAATTCCATACAAATGATCAGCTTCATTGTAGCTGGAACCAACTTCAGTGGAGTATCTTCTCAATTTGCCTCCTTAACGGGGCCAAAGCCTTTGGTGGGGGAGGAGGCTTTTCTTTGGTGGGAAGGGGGGGATGTGCTACAAAGTCAGCTTTACTGCCACCGCCTTTATGCCAACAATATAAAGCAACTCCCACAACACAGTGAAGATAAGCTCTTTAAAGAAAATATAAAAGCATTAGCTTGGCAATTCATCCGAACCTCATCATGCACCGTAGACATTTTTGAAGTTTAACAAAGAAAAGCACATCATTAAAGAATACTGCTCTATCACCATTCTTATGCAAATCCTTCCAGATAGTTGGGTGGAAAATTCCATCTAACACGCAGCAAGAAATAAATGTTGCAGGGTGGAAATTTCAGCTATACTGAGTGCATCTATCACTTGTATAATCCAAACTACTGTATGTGCCCTGACTACAGAATTAGTATTGATCCATTCACCATGTAAACATCAAGTACTTTCTATTATTACTTGAAATAGCATGCTATCACAATTTCTATTTCCTCCTTCTATCTTAAATAGAAGTAGTGCACATTAGCTCTTTCCTTCATGTACTCTTTTGCACAGCTATCTAACTACAGTGTTCAGGGTTGTGCTGAGTTTCCTGCCGACATCTGCAGTATTAGCATTAAAGCACTTTATTTTCAAGTCATTTCTGATGGAAGGCAATACAATGCTCATTTACTCAGAAACCTGTTACTAGGACTTGTCTTGGAAATGAGCATGTGTGTACATGCACATACAAACACATAAAGAATGCTTTGTTTTAAGATTTCTCTAGCTATAACCAACATGACAAGTGTATGCATCCAAAGACTCCCAAACATGACTTAGAGCACTCTGGAGAGGACCACTAAGGGAAAAGACATTTTCCAGGGCTGCAACTGTTATTTTGTTTGGGAATACCTAGCTGGGGAAGTTCATGGGTTAGCTTCATACTCTATTGCTCAAAATTCCGGATGTATGAAGAAATACTGCTTTGGCAAATAAATTCTGATGTCTGAAATCATAGAAACATGCAAGCTGTGGTGATTCTGCTTCCCCCTTTCTCCCCTTTCCTCTATTCTACAGCTCAACAGCATGAGGAAATTTGGAGTAGGTTCCAGACCCCGGAGGGTCAATTTTAGCTAAAATAACTTTTGAGCTCCATATCACATAATTCATATACCCTGGTGCATGCAGTATTCCCTGCACACCATATGTATCCTGACCTGTTGCATACTGGTTCTTGTTATTTGTACCATGATAAGAATGGTATGCACTGCATGTTATTTAACTTGATTTCAAGTGCCTTTAGATCCCTACAGCTGTTCCAGTCAGAACACATAAAGTTTCATTTATGTCGATGGGAATCCATGCATTACAATCTAACCTTGCCACAGAGACCAGTTTTACAGATTTACTCTAGTGTACTTATCTATAGGTCTGTCCAAACTGTACATCACCACTGCTTTCTGTATGTTCAGACACAGAGAACCTACAAGACTTTCCTGGAAAAACTAAAGTTATGGCTCTATCCACAGAATGGAAAATATCTGGGACTAGTTGAAACCTCTTTCTTTGGGCTTTCTCCATCTGTTTCAGTGTCCAAACTCTTAAAATTAGCCTAAAAGATAAAAATTTTCAGACTCTTAACAGATAGGGAACATGTTGCCATACTCTCACCTGGAGGAAATTTTAACAACAGATGAATTTTCTAAAAATGAAAACTCCAAAGGAAAATTTAGCAAAGGGAGTTCATGGGCAGTAATACAGAAACAAGACCATGATGATTTGAGAAATGTCACCTCTGGGCTTCTTAACACAAACAGCCAAGCCTCTTGGAGGCACAGATAAAATGACTGATTTCTCAGCAATAGACTTCATTTAACCTTCACATCCAGGAGCATTTCATATAGTGAGATGAGATCCAATATCTATACCCTCTTCCTTATGCATCAATGCACTAACATTGATAAATGCTCCATAAGATATTCCAACACCCTTACAGCCACCGTGTTCAGACAATAGATGCTTTAGGAGATGTGAAAAAGCAATTCCACCAGATACCAAATAACCAAAAATTATTCTCTGCCACCAATAAATATACATATTGTATTTGTAGGCATATTCATGGTGGTCATTGTGGGCATCCATTAAAAGAAACATTTATCAGATTCATCCACTTAATTTTTGCTTCTCCTACCAAAACTTTTCTGTTTTATCTGTCAGTGGTTCTTATAAACTGTATGTGTTTCACTTGGGCCCTAGTGACTGTGGGACATGGGGCTGGTTATATGGGCCATGAGTTAAAAGAGCCGCTAAAAGCAAATTTGCTTCAAACAGACATACACACTCTTATACACCTTTTTTTTTTAGGGGGGGTCCTCTTACTTCCTTCCCCCTCAGGTCCCCATCTCTTGTTGGAAGCCTGTTTAACCTGTCAGACAACTGTCAAAATTGTAGCAGAGATATCCTGGGGCAAGGTTTCTCTGGAAGGAGCTGAGATTACTTCCCTCCTCTTTGTTCTCATGGAGGCTGTGGAACAGCTTTAGACTTGTGGTTTTTTATCTCCTCACAGGCACCATCTAGGGGCAAAGAGCAGACACAGCTTCTGACTGACTCAGAATAGCAAGGCTAACACCTCATGCCCAGTCACACGATTCTGGACAATTTCCTTGCATGTTCTGTTCCAAAGTCTGAAGGCATGTCCTCTAATAGAAATAGGCTTGGGGAATCCATGTCCATGCAGTCCTTCAAAAGAAAAAAAACTTTAAGCAGCACCGTGGGTAAATATTACTCCTAGTAGAATCACAGAATGTCAGAAATGGGAGGAATCTTGTAACAAAGAACTGGAAACATCAGAGCTAGAAGAAACCCTCAGAGACCATCTTGTTTCCTTCTTTCCTTTTTTTCAGATAGGAAATCTGAGGCATAGAGTTGAACTGACTTACTCTCAGTCACATAGTCACTTACTAAGCGTCAGAGTCAGGACCTGAAGCCA
>CM053599.1:81973684-81994029 GCA_028646575.1 Pseudocheirus occidentalis
GGGCTATAATCTCCTTCTGCACCCTGTTAGCAATGTCTGAGTACATGGTGGTAACTCCAGACAATGTTGTATTGGTATATAAATCCTCACATATTTGTCAATATCATGCATCATTGTTGAGTCGAAGGTAGTTTTGTTGATGTCACTTGATTCCATAACTAAGGCAGATGGCTAGAGAAGAGCTTCTGGGCACCTGAGTCTCTCATTGCAAATGGTGATAACCTGAGACCATCAGGGAGCTCATAGATCTTTTCTAGAGAAGAGCTAGATGCAGCATTGGCCATCTCCTGATTTAAGTCTCAGGCTAGATTACACAGCTTTTCCTGGACATCATGCATGATTTCCCTCTCAGCTGTGCTAGTAAAATTGTATCCTCCTTCATTCAGAATCACATGAGGTCAGATCACACCCAGTCAGATGCAGATGGTGGTTGGCATGGGGAAGGGCATAGCTTCATAGAAGATGTACAAAGTATGGGTTACAGCATCACCAGAGTCCATCACAATATCATTGGTACTACCAGAAACATACAGGAACAGCACAGCCTGGATGGCAATATACATGGCTGGGACGTTGAAAGTCTCAGCATAATTTGTGTCATCTTTTCTCTGTTGGTTTCAAGGTTCAGGTTGCTTCTGTGAGTAGCAGGGTGCTCTTTAATGTAGAGTATCAGTCTGCTCTTTAATGTAGAGAGTAATGTAGAAAGTATTGGTGCCAGATTTCATGTCATCCCAAGAGGTGACAATGTTCAATAGGGAACCTCTGAATCAGACTACCTCTCCTGCTCTGGGACTCATCTTCCCATAGTTGTCTCTCTGGCCTATATCCATCACCACAGCCTAATGTTTGAGAAGTTCAGCAATGAAAAGGAAGTAGCCCAAGGGTATGGGGTCCTGCAAAGCTAGCTTTGCACATTTTGGAGCCACTGTCAACAACAAAGGCAGCAACATCATAATCCATGGTGAACTTGGAAATTGCAGGTTTAAACCTTTCAGAAAGAGAAGAGATGATGCTGTACCTGGACTCAGAGGGGAGGCAAGTACATGCTCTGTGCTAGAACTCACAGCTACTGCTCAATACTGTCAAGATTTCAAACTGTTCCCTGGAACACACACACACACACATACCACTTTAAACATAAATATTCTACTAGTGAGAAGCAATATAATAATAATAATAATAATAATAATAATAATAATGATAATGATAATGAGAAGCAAAGACCTGGCCTTGGAGTCAGAGAAACCTGGCGTTCAAAACCTACCTCCAAGACATGTTGGCTGGGAGACCCTGAGCACATTATTTAAACTTTCAGTGCCCCCAAGGAGACTCTCTAAAAACTATAAATTACAATGAAGGTGATAACCTGCACATCTATATTGGCATTGGGAGGCTGTTCCCTATACCAATGAAATCACACATTTAGTTCATAGCTTAGCTCTGATGCTCTAAGATTGTAAATTACAGACCACCTCAGTCAAAGATTCAAAATCCTGGGCTATGCAAAAGGCGATGAAGAAAGGCATGGTGGGTATAAGTGATATGATTGTAGGACATAACGGTAACAACTCACATGCAAAGAGTGGCATTAGACATCATCTAAAAGGTATATGATTGGAAAGGTAGTAGTAAGACCATAGTAGTGAAGTGAGGCCAAGGAATATCAGGCAGACAGATCAAATTCCACAAACAAGATCCATAAAATGTCAGAAGACCTAGAGAGAAGTCTCTAATTCATTGGGAAGGCCCTCTATATGGGAATTATGGGAATGCATGGACATTGCTCACATGTGATCTCTTCTCTCCCTCCACCTCACCTTTGCTCTGGCCCTCAGAACCTCTCCCCTAGATACTGTAACAACTTCATTGGTCACTCTACTCCAAATCTATCTCTACCCCAGTCCATTCTACATACTGCTCGCTGCCAAAGTAATTTTATTTCAAGATAGATGTGATCATATGACTCCCCAACTCAGTTAACTCTTCTGGCTTCCTATCAGCTCTAAGATAAAATGGAAATTCATCCAAATAGCTTTAAAGCCCTTCCCAGGGATGAGGAACCTGCAGCCTCAAGGCTACATTTGACCCTCTAGGTCCTCAAGTGTGGCCCTTTGACCGAATCCAAACTTCACAGAACAAATCCCCTTAATAAAAGGATTTGTTCTGTAAACTTGGACTCAGTCAAAAGGCTGCACCCAAGGACCTAGAGGATCAAGTGGGACCTCGGAGGTCTCTGTTTCCCCGCCCTTGCCCTACACCAGTCAGCCGCAACCCATCTTTCTGGCCTTGCTAGACATTAGGTCCCATTCTGTACTCTACAATCCTGACCTTTCTGTTCCTCACATGTGACTCTCCATCTCTCACCTCTGTACCTCAGCACTGTCCCTCTCACTTGCCTGAAATATGTTTCCTCCTCACCTCTGACTCATATAGTCCCTCTGTTCCTTGGAGACACAGCTCCATGGAGCCTGTTCTGGTCCCAACTGGTAGCGTTCTCCCTATAAAACTATCTTGTACTAAACCACTTTGTATATATTGGTATTTATTCATTTTGTATTTATGCTGCGTGTATTCTTAAATGGACTTGTTATTTCCTCCATTAGAACACAAGCTGCCTGCAAAAAGGATTGTTTCATTCTTTGTACTTGTAGCCCCAGTGAGTGTCCGGCACATGGTAGGTGCTTAATAAATACAGGATGTACCAAAAGTCTTAGTGCAGTTTGAAGCTTTGCTAGCTGAAAACTACAATAAGACATTTGGGACAGTCCAATACTTGTTATTGATTAATTGAAGATACAAGTAGGAAGAGATAGCATGGATGTAGCGTAATCTATCAGTGAAGAGAATACCCACATCAGTGAAATCACAAGTACACTAGCAAACCAAAATATAAATGGATATAATTATTGCACCTGTGTAAATGTATGCAGAATGCTCGGGATGGATTTCAAAACAAATGGAAAACATGGTTGCAAGGATTTTCCACCTTTTGGAACATACTGAATCTCTCTCGTTGCCTTAGAAAAAAAGCCATTGAGGTTACTGAACCATAAGAATATCCAGGTCACATCCCTCTGACCTGACTGCAATCATCTTGATTCAATGATAGAACAGAAATGTACCTCCATGATCTAGAGACCAAGTGAGTCCTTCTATAATACTCTGCTGATCTAGCTGGGCACTGTATTAAAATTGAGTTCAGCCGCCGTTTTCTTCTTGCTATTATTATGACTAAAGTGTTTTGTCTCCCCATAGACAATCATCCACAGAATTTCATTTTTGAAAAATGAAGTCTTCTACTTAAAATACCTCAAAAGAGTACCCAAATCCCTTCAAACCACATATTCACAAACTTTGAACTTAAAAGTTTGCTGGAATCATTTTATTCAAGATTTATTAAAAATGTTTTGTTCCCAAGCTGATAAAAAATGTATGTCAAGTCCACATGCTCAAATTGTGAACAGTAGCTGGAATTATATACCAAGTCTCTGGAATAATTGTTCCAAAACTTTAGGAGTGCAGTCATGTTAAATTAAGTCCGCTGGCACCTTTTAAAGCCTAAAGAAATCAACCCAGTGTTCCTTTAATGCATTATGCTTTTCTAGTGTTGATAGAGATCTCAAAATGCAAACCTTAAAAGCCACCATGTCTTTGAATGTTAGTGTACGTCACTGTTCATTACCTAAAACGCTTCTTTGTCATTATTGTTCAATTTAGTCACGAAAGGATGTAAGAAAATATACTCCTGTGACTACAAACACTGAGTTTTACTGGCAAAGAGCAATCACAAGGAAATTTCTAAATGGCTAGTCACAGAACATTTTTCAAGATGTTACTCAACAAATACAGAGTTGTTTTATCTCCCGGTTTTTCAAAATTAGTCTTAGTTAAAGCCCTCTCACTCTGGTTTTTGCATCCTTAATCAAAAGTGTGCTATAGTAGAAAGAACACAGAGGTGCTTTCAATATTCACTCTGCTATTAATTGTATGATCTTGGGCAAGTAATCTCCCACCTAGAATGAGGATCATACTATCTGCCTCACAACATGTATACGTTTCTAGAACCATGTTTGGTGTATGAATCCCAATGCTAATCAATATGAGTGCTGTATCCAGGAATGTAAATTTCAACTAATCCATATCTTTTCATCCTGGGTGATTCTCATTCATGTCTTCCCATGATTTCTCCACAAAGGATTTACCCAATGCCCTAAAAACCTTCATTTGATTCATTTCATATTTTGTGGATAGTTCTGCAGCAGTCGGATTGCCAATATCTTGTCTCTTACTCTCACTATACAATTGGCCTACCTCCTTTTCCTATCACACACATCCTCACTGAGATGGATATGTTGTAGTAGAAAGAAGTATTTAATCCAAGAGCCAAAAGTCCAAGAGCCTGACTGCCTACCAGCTATGCTACTTAGTACATTTGTGACCATAGGCAAGTCAATCTCATTGGGCCTCAATCTAGTCATTTGTAAAATGAGAAGGTTGCTCTGGTAGGCATGAGTTAAAAATAGAAAGAAAGGTCCTACATACCCCCAAAATAGTTTCAACAGCAGCTTTTATGCTTTCAAAGAACCTCATTTGATTTAATGTTTTTCCTTTTTTTTTCTTTTTTTCTACTTTGTCTTTGGCGGAGAGCACAGGAGGAATATACTGAAAAATTAAAGTGTAAAAACAAAAGACATAAATATTTTTAATCAGAGGACTGATATCTAAAGTCTCTTCCAACTTTAAAGTCCCATGGTATTTTATGCTATTTCTCATGGGCAAGTTATCATCAATATATTATAACATACTCTTTAAGTTGCATGCAACTTTGGGCCTCCTGAGATCATTATATTCAATCACTCACAGCCATATCTTACCACTAGGTAAAAATTGGTGTCCAAAAAAGGCCTATTCCAATTAGAAGTGGGTTGCAATCACTGAAAGTGCTATATAATTTCATAAATGCAACCCAGCCCAATTCCTTCCTATTTAAATTAAGGCCCAGCTCACTCTTCTGTAGATCCTGTTCAAGACAGATGTATTACTGGATTAGTTCAATGGTTTGACGATCCAATTACGTCATAATCTTAATAATATCCAAGTCTTATCCACTTGGCTTTTCTTCCATAGATTTCAAGCCTCATTTTGTCTGAGTGGATACGGATTTCATTGAAGATGTTCTTTAGTCTTTTGAAGATTAATGTGATAAGCATAATATCACCTGTATAAGGAACATCTGAGGGGCAGCTAGGTGGCACAGTGAACAAAGAACCAGCTCTGGAGTCTGAAAGATCTGAGTTCAAATGCGACTTCAGATACTTGAAACACTTATTAGCTATATGACCTTGAGCAAGTCACTTAACCCCAATTGCCCTGCCTTCCCCCCTAAAAAAAATAAAATAAGGAACATCTGGAGAATGTCCCAACCAATAACAAGTTTTCTTAACTTTTTTTGTGTCATGAACTCCTATGGCAGTCTGGTGAAGCCTATGCATACCTTCTCAGAATAATGTTTTAAAATGCATAAGATGAAATGCATAAGATCACAAGGAAAACAAATTATATTAAGATATAGTTACAAAAAAAGTTTTAATAAAAAACTGACAGACTCCAGGTTCTAGTTCAGACTTTTTAATAAGACTTTTTTTAGTGTCAGTGAACTTTTATTGAGACAGGAAAATTGTCAAATGAAAGAGCAGTAACTAAAGAGTAAGAAAACTTCATGCTGTTAGAGGAATTATTTTACAGTAGGCATATTTCAGTTGTGAGCCTTAACTCTAAAATGTCAAACGTGTTTCCATTTGACCCAATACTTCTGGATTCCTCCTTAAAGGAACATATAAAAGCATGTGAAAGTTGTTTGGTGAAAGGAAAACCCTGAAAAATAAGGTGGGAATATGGGGGTGGGGGAGTAATGTAAAACACTTGAGTTGTATTTAACTACATTTTCATATCTTCACTGTAATACAAAACATAGTCCCTTGTAGAACTGGTTCTGATTTTTAAATACCAGATACACTTTAGTCCTCTAAATAAGTGTTTGGAAGTTACTTACGTTTATAGGAAATGAAGCTATTAATACTTTTCTACAGCAGTAACCCCACACCAGGAAGGTCAGGACAAACACAAATCAAGGAATGGAGTTTTCCCAAAACTGCAGTGTGAAAAGACTATACAGGATTGATTTCCATACACATGGATGGGTTCTCTTTGCTACAGGAAACCCAAGTGGAGCTATAAGGAATGGAGATGTGTGAAAAGGTTTCTTAAGAGAAAGATGACACCCTGTATGACTTAATTTTCTGCACCTTCTGCAGCATCACATTCTTCTCCTGCACTGTCTGATGTCCATAATGTTAGGTTGTCTCTAAGCAACTGCATGATAAGAGTACTGTCTTTGTAGGAGTCTTCATTCAGTGTATCAAGTTCTGCAAAAGCCTCATCGAAAGCCGTTTTAGCCAATGTGCAGGCAAGCTCTGGATTATTAAGGATCTCAAAGTAAAATACAGAAAAGTTAAGAGCTAGCCCCAGGCGAATTGCATGTGGAGGTTGCATCTCTTTCTTGCTGATGTCAAATGCTTCTTGATAAGCTCCTTGGGAGTTATCTATTGTTTGTTTTCGGTCATTGCCACAAGCTGCCACAAGCTGCTTCAGTACCGGAAGTAGTCTCCATTTTCAGCTAGAAGACCTTGCTCTCTTGATTAGTCACATAGGCTATTAAAAACTTATCTAACAATTCCAGGACCGTAGGGCAAACGGATCTTAGTTCACACACCACTTTCTCCCGGTAGTCCTTGACCAGCGGCATCTTCTTGTCAGAGGTGTCTGTCAGAGCTCAATGCTGGAAATGACCCTCCAGGCTGACCTTCACCCCCCAACACCCCCCCACACACACACTACATTCTTGTAGGCTACCGAGAGCAGGTTGCGCTCCTCGTTGGAGAGGTCAGCCCCTGCTCGGTCACCGCCTTCATGCAGGTGGCCATGAAGTCATAGCACTCTGCCTGCTCGGCCAGCTTGGCCTTCTGGATCATCTCGGTCTTCTCCATAGTGGACAGGTTTCGGGTGGGAGTGGGGGCAGTGGCGGCGACGGAAGCAATAGGGCTCCCGGGAGAGGAAGAAGCAGCACCGAGGGTGGGGGCAGGAGAGAATCAACCCAGATCAGGAAGAGTTCTCGAAAGCCTTCACCTTCACCGCCTCCCATCACCCTACTGTGATCCGCTTTAGCCTTTGGTGAAGGAGCCTCCCGGTCTCTGTAAGACATCTTTAATGACAACAGGTAACACAACTGGCCAGCACTCATCTCCTTGGTTTGTTTGTTTTGCGGTGGAGGGGGGTGGGGGCGTGTTGCTCCAGTGGAGAGTGGTACTTAGAGCATCATGGAACAAAGTTATCTCAGTGGTTGCATCTCCCTTGTAATCTCTTATGATCTTAACCTTAGAGGAGAGTGCCAAAGGCTGTACTTTGGTTCAGAGAGTCAATTTTTTTTTAATCAACAAACAAGCACAGCAGGCTCTTGTATTCTTGACACCTCTAAGTCAGCTGTGTAACTATGAAGATGTGGTTTGCAAAAAAAAAAAAACCTTTTGAGAAAACCTGCCCATTTTATTCTCATGTTTTTTCATCAAGAATTCCTTTTTATGCATGCTTACACAGTTGCAGTAAGGAGTTTATAGAGATGAGAAAGCTGGCATGTGACTCAGTAGTTGCTGGTATCTTCTCAGTCATCTTCTGAAAGGAGGGAGAATGAAGGGATAATGATATGTTTGTGTTTCTTTCCATTCTTTGGGATTCTTATTTTAAATATCAATCACTAAATCCCTTTAAAATTGTGACACCTACCATTGATTTACAATATATGTATAGCACAGGATAAAAGGACATGGATGGGATAAAATCTTTAACATTGAGTGGAGTACCTACATTAATGAGATCACATATCCATCAAAGTATCCAATTTTTTGGTCATTTCTAACTGCTCTTCCTGACTTCATCTTATTGAGTGTCATTTCCACTTCACACACAGAAAATTGGGAATTAAGATGGTAGAGTCCAATTTCCAATGTTCCTCAGTTACAAGAAGAGATTGTTATGGAAATGCTACTGTATCTGTTCCATTTCTTGTTTACTTTTTTGTCCCATTTTTTTCAGTAAATTATCTAGATCATTTAGCTATTTCATGCCAAGATTTTTGTGAGTTCATTTTCCCTTCCACTATTTTAAACTGCTTTATGCAGTAATATTGTTCATAATATTCCCTCATCCTCTACCATAATGCTTTGCAATGGATTTATATTCTAAACTAATGATTGCCTAAACTATTATGTCTTTCCTCTTAGCAAGGAGAGCAAGAAATGATTTGGCAGTTTAGGAAGGACCGACATTCCTCTGACCTCCTCATTATATTGTTGTTGTTCAGTCACTTTTTTAGTTTTGACCAACTCTCCATGCTCCCATTTGGGGTTTTCTTTGCAAAGATACTGGAGTAGTTTGCCATTTCCTTCTCTGACTCATTTTACAAATCAGGAAACTGAAACAAAAAGGGTTAAGTGAATTGCCCAGGGTCACACAGCTAGTTAGTGTCTGAGGCTAGATTTTTGAACTCAAGAAGATTCCTCCTCCTGATTCCAGGCCCAGCCTTCTATCCACTGTACCACCCAGCTGTCCCAGTCACAGATTGTTTATTGACTGACTGATTGACTAACTCCTGTCTCTTTGCCTCTATTGTCTTCTTGCCATAACTCTCTATGAACTAATCACAATCACCAAAGA
The DNA here is from genome assembly GCA_028646575.1 of Pseudocheirus occidentalis. Taxonomy (NCBI): domain Eukaryota; kingdom Metazoa; phylum Chordata; class Mammalia; order Diprotodontia; family Pseudocheiridae; genus Pseudocheirus; species Pseudocheirus occidentalis. The sequence continues at coordinate 81,982,454 of CM053599.1, forward strand.
GAAAGAGAGAAACAGAGAGAGACAGAAAGAAAGGAGAGAGAAAGAGAGGGAAAGAAGAGGGGGGAAGAGAGAGAGAAAGAGAGAGAAAGAGAGAGAAAGAGAGAGAGAGAGAGAGAGAGAGAGAGAGAGAGAGAAACACTTCTCTCCAAAATATCTAGTGCTATGAATTCCGCAGTTCTTAAACTTAAAAAGCAAGAATACATATCCATATCCCACTTTTCAGAGTCAAGTTTGAGGTGTTATTGTGAATAATGTTTTTTCATCTTTATCATTTCTCCTAATTTAGAGAGTATTTTCCAACCCTTGTTTAACCAGTCAGGGACCTGATTGGACACTGACCCCAGCTTTCAAAATGTTGCTCACATCATCAGCTAGTCATTTCCTGCCTATTGCAATATAGCTACCTTCATTCCCTGATGATGTGGGCTCACTATAGCTAGCACCAAGAAAGTGTAAGTATAAGGAATCTGAATCATCTGCAGACCTTTGGACTCTATCATCAAAACCATATTTTCCAACATACTTTACCACCCATCCTCCCTGACTCCATATCTAATTTCACATTGGAATCACTAAGTTTCAAGATAGCTATTGACTTTGTTTGTATTATGCTGTCAAGACCTTCCCAGAATTCCTCTGCTCTTGTACTTTATTCGAGAGATGTTGGTACTCACACTGTACCGATGTCTGTTTTGTTTGTTACGTTACCCTCAACATGAGCACTGCAAGATGAGATGACCATGTGTCCCATTAGATGTCCCATTTCTTGTTGCCTTGGGGCACTGATATCTCCAACACCTTCATACATTGACCTAAGGGGAAGCTCTGAGCTGTCCTTCATCAAAGCTATAATTTCTTTGTGTCATATGGTTTCACTAATGTAATTATGGGTGCCATCTGGGCAGTCATGTACTCAAATTCATATTATAGGGAATTTCAATGATAACTTTCCTAATCTTGTCTCATTTGCCCCCATCCACTTTGAAATTGGGAATTTCTGAAGACAGTGTTGGCCTCAATATCCAGTTGTTTCTCCATACTAACAGATGCAAGAAGTAGCACTGGAACGGTTTTCATCAGGAGAGACATAAATAGTAAACCAATGAGGACAATATCATCCCATAGTCTTGAATGAGCTCAGAGGCTTTCCATCTCCTTCACAAATAACTTAGATCCTACAGAAGATACATACTCCAGAAGGACAAGTTTTGGGGCAGTCCCTCTGCTACCACAGGAAAAGGTGGGAAATTTCAGTGAGGATAGGCTTGGTGCTACTTCGTGGAAATGGCCAGTATAGCCTTCCAACTGAGTGATTATTGGCTAAGAACCCCAAACTGTGCACCAATAATTAAATTAATATTTGAAGATGATTTAAAAAACTATAGGATTTTTAGCCACCCTGCCACAATCGTTGCAGAATTAGAAAAGGGATACATCCTGATGTACATCCTGAAAATCATTCTGTATTTTTATTTGTTTCATAAATCACTGTGTTCAAATAATTTATCCCCTGGCAGCTAGCCTTTTGGTGATGATCTTCCTTTTGCTTATACAGGCTAAACTTCAGACAGCAGACACAATCTGTTGCAAGACCATATTAAAATGTTTTAGTTCACCTCTATAAGACTCAGTTTTCTTATCTATAAAATGGAGATATTAACACACTACTTCCCTCCCAAAGCTATTATGGGGATGAAATTAAATTATTAAAAAAAAAGCTCTTTGTCACTATAAAGTGTTATATAAATATAAGTCACGATCATTTTGTTTTTAAGCCCAACCCTACACAAAGTAAACTACTGTGAAGAGGAAGAAAAGTCCTGCAAAGTTTGTCTGGACCAGAGGTGAGGAACTTGTAGCCTCGAGGTCACCTGAGTTCAGTAAGTTAATCCAAAGCTATTCCATTTTGAGAATCACTCTATTTTGTTCACACATATATGTCTATCCTCTCCTTTTAGAACTTGCATGTAACCCAAAATAGGATTGCTGTGGTATCCTGCTGTGCAACCTATTCTGAGAAACAACCTAGCCCCTTTGCAACCTGTCAGGCAGACACCCCTAACCCTGAAACTGGCTAAAAGGGTTACTGCACCAAGTCAGCCTTAAGCCTACCTTGACCAATCAGCTTTTGCTCTATCGCCTAACCTGTTCCTCACTCCTTGAAATCTATATAAACTGTGTGTTCTGCTCATTCAGGGAGTCATTGCTTCTCTGGGTAAGACTCCCCGGCTGCTTAACTCAATGAACCCCAGTTGGTACAAATTACGCTTGGTCAGTCTGTTGTTCCCCATTCAAGTACAAAGAGAGAGCTAAGGATATGAGGCAGCTTACAGACTATTCAATAGTCACTACTGTCTTTATCATCTTTTCCTACTCCCTTAATTTACACATGAGGAAATTCAACCCTTTGACAGATGGAATGATTCGTCCAAGGTTACAAAGCTACTATCCAATATAGTTAAAATTGAAACCTAGGTCCACTGACTCCAAATCCATTGGTCTTTTCTACCCCACTAATATAGACAGAATAAAGGAAAGAGAGTATTTAAGCTAGGCTTGAAAGATGGATAGGATTTTCATTACCCGACACAAGAGAAGGTGGCTGTCAATTTCAGCCCATTTACAAAAGAAAAACTATCCTATAATATCTTGCCCAGTGAGAGAAAACTTTGTTTCTATATACTCTGCCAAGAGTCCAAAACCCAAAGCAACTATTAGGCAAAGAAAATTTTCTGATACTCTAAAATCAGAAATATTGCCATGGCAGAGCAGAACCTTTGAAGAAAAGAGATGACAAAGAGTCTCATGAGGTATTGTTTCAATAACCTGAGTATGAAAGGTGTGTGCACTCTGTACCCTCGCATGCTACCTATGCTCTACTGACTTTGCAATAAAAGACACTTTCACACCTGGTTATTGATTGCACAGATTTCAAAAACAAGACTGAAACTTCAGAACTATGTGGCCAAGGGCAAGTTACTTTCCTACTCTAAGCCTCAATTTGCCCACCTGTAAAAATATGTACCCAGTTCACAGGGTGGTTTATGAGCAACATGTTTTATAAACTTTAGAACTAATCAATTATGTGGTTTGCAAGATACACTTTATATGTGTATTTATGTATGTAGGTATGCATATATGTTTCTGTGTATATACCTAAATGACATAATATATGTAAATTAAATGTTAGGTCTTATATATACATATATATATACATATATATCCAAAGAGCATATTTACTCATATATCTCCCCTTCTTATATCCATGCACATACATATCTTAAGTAGAAAATTAAAATGTGTTTCCTTGGGTAAATCTATCAAAAATAATTTGGGGGGGAACAGCTAGGTGGTGCAGTGAATAGAGCACAAGCCCTGGAGTCAGGAGGACCTGAGTTCAAATTCTGCCTCAGACACTTAACACTTACTAGCTGTGTGACCTTGGGCATGTCACTTAACCCCAATTGCCCTGCTTTCCCCCCTCCAAAAAGCAAAAAATAATAATAATTTTTCCTCTTTGAAATATCAAAAGCTCAGCAAAAGAAACAAATTTAAACAGAGAGTGCCTAGACCTTTACAGGGAAGACAAAGAGTTCAAGTAAAGGTAGCTGCTTGCCCCATCTTTGGTTAAATTTGGTAGAAATTTACTTTTCTTTCCTCACTTAGCTTCCCCTCATCCCTTAAAGCTAGCTCTATCTTTCTTAAGGAACACTTCCTCTTTACTTTCTGCCTCTTAGAACCTTTAGTCTCTTTCAAGATTCAGGTCAATATCACCTTCTATATGATATCTTCAATTATTCCACCTTCTGCTTGTTCCCTCCTCCCAAATCACTTGTATCTATTTTATACCTATCTATATACAGACAAGTTGTCTCCCTGATAGAATGTGATCTTCTTGAAGGCAAAGACTATTCCACTTCTGCCTTTGTATACCAAGTGCCTAGCATACTTCATAGATAGTAAACACTTAGAGTTGCTTTTTTAAAATCCATTCGAGGTAGAGATAAGCAGGAGTACATTCTAAGAATTGAACCTGGTATAACATGAGAGCCTCTTCCTTCTCTAGACATTCTATCTCAGTGATTGTATCCCCTTTTATATAAAGAGGGAAGAGAAGAAAAGTGTGATTAAATCAAAGGGCACTTAGCCATCGGCTGACTAGAGGATCAGCCATGTCCCTAATGACCTTTAAAAAGCATGACACATTCTCTAAAGAATCAGTTGACACAGGCAAGAGCTCTGAGAAATGTGAGCTCTGGCAACTGAGATGAAAACCAGCAATGGAAGAAGAATACAACTCTTGAGAAAGAATAGCTTCTCACCACATGGAGAATATTTCTCTCTCTTTGCCCTCCCCCTTTCCCATGGACCATGAAGTCTTGCATTGAAGGTCTTGCACTAGCAGGGAACACCATAACCAGCATATGCCCAGGGAGACCAGTGGAGAGAAATTCCCAGCATAGATGATATGCCCAGAGGGAATAACATGAGGATACTATGAGACAAGGCAGGACATTAGGACTACAAAACATAGAAACTATAAGTCACCTATGACGTGTGCTCTATATATGCCTACTAGTGTGCTACCTCCCTATCTCCCTATATCCCTATGTATATATGCATACATATTTATATTTATTTATATACACAAACACATATATACCCATATATACCTACATGTGTGTATGTATAAACACATATGTATATATACGTACCTCCTAATGAACTCTATATATTTAGCCATTCTTCTCACTGACATTCTGTGTAACTCTGCCGAGATGCCCCACTTCTTTAAGAATAGTATCCCCATCCCCCTTAATTCAGGTGCCTTTCCTCTGTTGATTATCTCCAATTTACCCTGAATATATCTTGCTTGAATATAGTTGTTTTCATGTTGCCTTATCCACTAAACTGGGAACTCCTGAAGAGCAGGGACTTTCTTCTAGCTTCCTTGGTCTCTCCACCACTAAGCATAGTAACTAACATATACTAAGCACTTAATAAATACCTGCCTGTTGATTGACTGACTGACTGACCAATCATGGGCAAATAGCTAAACCTCTCTGAACCTTGGTTGTCCAAAATATAAAATAAGACTCAATAGCACTTATAGTTCCTCCCACAAGGGGTTGTTTTCAGGATCAAATGAGGTAAACTTCAAAGCACTATATAAACATCAGCTCTTCTTATTACAAATTAAGCCCAACTTCAGGTTCCTCATTTTATATGTGATGAAATTGAGACCTGATAAGTAAGTGACTCACCCAAGGTCATACAAACAGAGCCAGAATTAAGGGTCCTTTGACTCAAACCCAGAGTCTTTCCAGTATACAACACTTGCTTCCAGCCTCATACAACTCCCTAGAAGGAGTCTTCGGTCTATGTTCATTAGCTAGAGAAAGAGATTACAGAATCCAAATGTGATTATAATTCATTAATATCTTTGAAGCACTGGGGAAATGTGAAGTGTTAAATAAAAAGAACTAAGCATCATTTATTAAACAATAGAGAAATAGATCTTCAAATAGCCTAGAAATAAAAGCATTGTCTGAAATGCAATGAAACTTGACCTTAAGAAACAAGTGTTTCTAGGGATTTGTCTGAAGGAAACCCTGAGTATTTGAGTCAGGAAACCTCTCATCAGGCAAAGCTCACACAAGCCCCCAGAAGTGACGGCAGTCTCCGATCATTTGCTAAAAAATGTATGAATCTTTGAGATTTGGATTTACATTTAGAGCTGGAAGGGACCTCAGAGGCCAACTGATCCAACCCTCTCATTTTACAGAGAATGAAAATGAGCCCCCAAGTTAAGTGACTAGCCTAAGGTCACACAGTCATTAAGAGATACCCCAGATTGAACCAAAATGCTCTGACTCAATAGACAATGTTCTTTCTACTGCCCCGTGACACCTCTTAACTACTTTGGTCACACAAAAGGCCCTGACCACCATCTTGCCAGATTCTGCCCACTTGCCAGCATTAATCACTGTCAGTAAAAATACTATGGAATTACTGTTTGGCTAAATAGCAGAAAACCCACTTCCTGGCACTGCTCACAGAAGGGCTCACATTCCCTGATGGAGTCACAAATAATGTTACTTTTTTTTAACCATATTTGCAACTATTTGTTTTGCACTCAAACATGAATTTGAAATTAAATAAGGAATGTCTTTTAAAAAGATACATTCTTGGGTGACTTGCATTTTGCGGGAATTCTGGGGACCCCAGTGACAATGCTTTCAGACCCACTACTCAAGCTATGTGTACTCCAAGGGTACAACTTTTTGTTTAATTGCTAACGTCCTCAGGTGAGGCATTTTGATGTAGTGGAAAGATTATGGGCCTGGGAATCAGGAATTCTAGCTCTGCCATGGACTGAGTAACCGTGGACAATTTCTACTCTGGACCTCAATTTTCTTCATCCATAAAATGAGAGCTTGGACTAGGAAACCTACAAAGTCTCATCCATTCCTCTGAATCTCCTATACAAGTTTAGGAAGGAAGTATATATGTCGATGTATCTATGTATCAGGGACCTGTGATTTTGTCACATAGGGAATCCCAATGTGGGGCTTGCCTCAGCTGATACAGATGACAACTTACTTATAATATACATAACAAATCTTCTACCTCATGAAATGGCTAAAGACCAGAGTGGATTTTCTTTAATGTGTCCATTTAAGGGGTAGCCAACCTATTTCTACCTGCAGTTTTTGCTACCTTTATAGTTCTATCAGTTCTTTTTATAGCTTCCCAGGGTTGGTCTATATTCTTTGTTAGAGGAAACACAGTAAAACCTTATTACAAAGAGCCTCTGTGCATCACAGATTTGATTAGAGTGTGCATGGATAATCAAACTAAGTCCCTGGTGTGTGGGCTCATTATCTATAATGCTCTGCTGGCGCTGTGGCTAAGAAAACCTATAGGAAAGGCATGGTCTATTGTAATTCAGGTTTCATTTTGCCTTGTTTGGAGAAGGTAGTAATATTTTGATATAATACTATCCAAAATAAAGGTTAAAATGTCATACAATTTGTCCTTTGAAGTATTTTCAGAACAGAATTGGACAGTTTTTCTTCCTCTTAGCCACCCAATGTCCCTGGCAATTATTTACTTACACACACACACACACACACACACACACACACGAGTACAATTTTGTCCACTTTGACCATTTTGCACCATTGAAAGAAGTTTTTAAATATCAAAGCCAGTTCATAGTATTTAGAGCTGAAAGGGACCTTGTAGGGGTCATCTAGCCAACCCTTTCATTTTATAGAAGAGGAAACTGAGGCCCACAGAGATTATATGACTTACACAAGGTCATACAGTTTAAATTCAAACTTGACTACCTCATTTATACAGAGGAGTTAGATCTGAAAACCTCCAAGATTCCTTCCAGCTCTAAATCTGTGAATAACCCAGATCAATTCCCAATACATTGTTCATTTCCCTCTCCCATATGAGTCTATAGGTATGGTGAACATAAGACCTTTTAGGCTATATTGCTTTGTCTTTTAAAAGTTATCTGTTAAGAGGTTCTAATTAAGTCCTTCAAGACAAATTCTGCCCTCAAATCAAGGAATTTTTTATCTCAGGAAGACAGAAAACAAACTCGGACAAATAGTGCTAGGAACTGAAATTGCTAATATCTCCAGGAGAAGATCAAGAAAAAAAATCAAACTGTGAAACCCTAGTGATTCATTTGGCATTAGGGAATTTATAGCAATATTTTTATTACAGATAAAAACATGGAGTTGCAGCTGTAGCTCTGGAGTAAATTTCATGAAGTCTAAAGGTGATGTGTAGGAGAAAATAGGAATAAAGGAATTACGTGAATGAATTCTCTTCTTTAATTCCCAGATTTAAGTGTAGAGCACTTCTTATTAGACATCATGGACATGTCTCATTCCTACATCTGTTTATTGGAGATATTGGTAGGTTTGGATGCCATTTTACAAGCCCCATGGCTAGCCTGAAACATTAGTGAGCAGATGGGCAGCTGGCAGCGATTGCAAAATGAAGCGGACACGCATTTGGAAAATGGGGCTCTGCTTCTTCTGATTGGAGGAATTTCCTTGGGTTTGTAACCATTCCCCTGAGGTGGGAAAGATGCTGCTTAGCCAATTTCATGTCACCCTCTCATAAGTCTAAAATCTTGAGACCTATCCTCTTTTGTATTTCTTCCTATGAGACCTCATAAACAAGCATGACAAACAATCTGACAAAGGCTATGTCTACTGATTCTGGTACAGTTGGTTGAAAAAATAAAAATGCTGTCAAATGACCAGGTCCACCTCATGCCAAATGACCATTTCTGTTTATTCTCACTGCCTTAACTATTTGTTTGACTGATGAAATTGTTTCTCTTGAGGTCCTGTAGATATAGATATGAACAATAAAACCATTTCTGAAAGTTCTCTTTGAAATTTCATCACATAAAATGTTCATTTAGGGGAAAGTTCTTCATATTTCCAAATCCTTCTTGGGAAATTCTCCCTAAGAGTTCTCAGTAGCTGAGCTTATTCCAACTTAGCATTTTAAGAGGATTTATACAACTCTCTACAAAGAGAACAAGGTGATTAGAATCATACCCATTTACCAGATGGGATAGATGAGATGAAATAATAGAATTGAACTCAAGTATTCTAGTCTTAACTGAAACTGAGTAGAAGCCTCCTCTACCACATCCCAAGTGAGCATCTGAACAGTAAACAGTTGCTTAAAAAGATGGTTCATGAAAATGGGATTTGGATTTCTGAACAATGGCTCAAAACATCAGAATAGCAGGCTCCTGACCAGGAACAGAGTGCACCTAATAGGGATTGCTAAGAATGTCTTTGCCTAGAGTCTTGCAAAAACTAATTAAAAGGGTTTTAAACTAAAAAAAGAGATGAAGGAACAAATTTATGGTCTATAATCTCAACCAGACCCTCACTGCGAGCAAAGCAATCTTTTCATTCCTCCCTAATTGATTTTTTATCCCATATTCCTAAATGACTGTTCTAAACCTACTTTTCTTTCCTCAAGCCTCCTCCAAGCACCTCCTCTTCTCACCCATTCAGCTGAGGTCCTCAATTCATACATGACCAAGAAAAAATGAGGTCATTCACCAAGAGCCCCTTTCTCTTTTCATCATCTTGCAACCCCTCATTCTTATTTTACAACATTACCCTTCTCCTATATCTCCTTAAACTCCTGTCTCCTGCTTCTCACTGAGTCCACTGCCCCCAGTGGTGTCAAACTCAAATAGAAATGAATCACTGTGAGCTGCATGTTGACTTTTTAAAATTAACATTATTTATGTTGTACTGCATTTCATATATATGTGTGTGTATATATATATGCATATATTTTTTTTAACGTTTTTCCAAATACATCTGATTCATGGGGCATGCCTGAGTTTGACACATCTACCTTATATGTCCTTGTGATACCATCCCTTCCCATGTTTTCCAGCTGATTGCTCCCCCCATTATCCTATCATCTCTTCTGTTCCTCATCTTTACATTTCCCCCTTCTACTGGTTTTTTACCTGATGTCAACAAATATATTCTAGTTTCCATTATTCTCTCTTTTTTTTTTTTTTTTTTTTTGCTTCTAGGAAGGGCTGGAAGGTAGGGCAATGGGAGTTAAGTGACTTGCCCAAGGTCACATGGCTAGTAAGTGTTAAGTGTCTGAGGCCAGATTTGAAATCAGGTCCTCCTGACCCCAGGGTCGGTGCCCTATTCACTGCACCACCTAGCTACCTCTAGTCTCCATAATTCTTTCACTTTTTTTGTTTGTTTGTTTTTGTTGTCAACATTTATTTCCACAAGATTTTGAATTACAATTTTTTCTCCCCATCTTTTCCTTAATCACCCCAAAATAACAAGTCTACTGAATACCCTTCCTCCAATCTGTTCTCTCTTATATCCTCTCCCATCACCCCCCTAACTTTCTAGTAGGGCAAGATGGATTTCTACATACCAGTGCCTGTATATCTTTTTCCAAGTTGTATGTAAAAAATCATTTTTAAACATTCATTTTTAAAACTTTTAGTTCCAGATTTTTTCCCTTCTTCCCCCTCACCCACCACCACTTTGAAGATAAGCAAATTCAATATACATTGTCCATGTGTAGTTACCCAAATTATTTCTATAGTAGTCATATTGTGAAAGACTAACTATATTTCCTTCCATCCTATCCTACCCCTTACTTATTCTGTTTTCTCCTTTGAACCTATCCCTTTTCAAAAATGTTTGCTTCTAACTACCCAATCTGCCTTCCCTTCTATCATCCCCCCTCTTATCCCCTACCCCCCTATTTTCCTGTATGGTAAAACACCCATTTGAGTGTGTATGTTATCTCCTCCTTAAGCCAAATTCAATGAGAATACGGTTGTCCCATTCCCTTTCACCTTCCTGCTCTTCCCCTCCATTGTAGCAGTTTTCTCTTGCTTCTTTTATATGAGATAATTTACCTGAATCTATCTCTCCCTTTCTCCTCCTCCTAATAAATTCCTCTCACCTCTTAATTTTATTTTTTAGATATCATCCCTCATATTCAACTCATCCTGTGCCCTCTATGTATACATGAACATACACATGCCCACACTCTCATATATATTTATATACATAAACACCCTCCTCTACATACATATATATGTATGTATACATATATACATATATATTCCTTTCAACTGTTCTCATACTTAGAAATGTCTTATGATTTTACAATTATCATTTTTCCATGTAGGAATGTAATCATTTAAAATTTAATAAGTTCCTTATTATTTCTTTTTCCTGTTTACTGTCTCATGCTTCTCTTGCTTCTTGTATTTGAAAGTCAAATTTTCTGTTTAGCTCTGGTTTTTTCATCAAGAATACTTGAAAATCCTCTATTTCATTGAATGACCATATTTTTCCCTGTAGCATTATACTCAGTTTTGCTGAGTAGGTGATCCTTAGTTTTTGTCCTAGCTCCTTTGACCTCCAGAATATCATATTCCAAGTCCTTTGATCCCTTAATGTAGAAGCTGCTAGGTCTTGTGTTATCCTGATTGTGTTTCCACAATACTCAAATTGTTACTTCCTGAGTGCTTCCAGTATTTTCTTCTTTACTTAGGAACTCTGAAATTTGGCTATAATATTCCTATGAGTTTTCTCTTGTGGATTTTTTTCAAGAGGCAAACAGTGAATTCTTTCCATTTCTATTTTGCCCTATGGTTCTAGAATATCAGGACAATTTTGCTTGATAATTTATTTAAAGGTGGTGTCTAGGCTGTTTTTAAGATCATGGCTTTCAGGTAGTCCAATAATTTTTAAATTATCTCTCCTGGATGTATTTTCCAGGTCTGTGGTTTTTCCAATGAGATATTTCACATTGCCTTCTATTTTTTCATTTGTTTAGATCTGATTTATAGTGTCTTGATTTCTCATAAAGTCATTAGCTTCCAATTGCTCCAATCTAATTTTGAAGTAGTTGTTCTCTTCAGTGAGTTTTTGAAATTTCTTTTCCGTCTGGCAAATTTGGCTTTGTAAGACATTCTCCTCACTGGCTTTTTGGGCCTCTTTTGCCATTTGAGTTAGTCTATT
>CM053599.1:82003075-82019520 GCA_028646575.1 Pseudocheirus occidentalis
GGTTTTGGGACTTGTCCTTCTGGTTTGGGGACTCAGTGTTATGGTTTCTAAATAAAGACTTTGGTTCTGCCTTCCATGTGGAGAGTTTGCTACATTTTGTGATCCAAAACTATACCAGCATGTTCATAACCATCATGGGTGTTGTGAATATCTCATTATTGATATAGTCTCTAGAGCTTAACACAAAGTAATTTCTTTCTATATGCTTTTTTTATTCATTCATCCAATCCATTCATTCTTAGCTTAATTTTCTTCATCTGGGAAATACTGTATGTACAACCTACCTCACAGAATTATGTGAACTGTGAACTCCCTTAGGGCAGGAAGCATGACTCATAGACATTGTGACTCTCTCCTAAGTCTTGACTGACTGAACAATGATTGTGGTTCTCTGTGTTTGTGAAACAACAGACAAGACATTTGTCTTGGAACAATCATCTGCTATATCAAGAAATGAACAACATGGAACACTTACAGATAGTAGCAAAAATATTTACCTCACCCTTCATTAAGGATAATTCCTTCATAACATACAGAATTTTGCAACAGACAATGCTATAGAACAGGCATTCTTTACCTGAAGTCTGTAAACTTTTTTTTAAGATTTTGATAATGGTATTTCAATATAATTGGTTTCCTTTGAAATTTTATGTGTTTTATTTATGAATTTAAAAACAATCTTCTAGAAGGGCTCCATAGGTTTCCCTAGGCTGCCAAAGAAGTCCATGAAACACAGAACAGTTTAAAGACTCCTGCTATAAACATATGAACAATAAAAGAAACCTAGAAGAAAGCAACAAACGATTCAAGCTTATGGATAACACAGTTTCCATATGAGTGGATATACCTCTTCATAATTCAGAAATAAAGGATTTGCAATTTCAATGACCTTAATTTTAATGGCCAGTCTGCAATGGTGGCTCTAAAGAAAGAAGGAATAAAATATGACATGTGTCTCTGCCATGGCCTTTTGAAACATTACACTCAGAGTTGGCCTAATTAGAGGATAATTTTTTTAATGAAATGATGATAAAGGAATCAATGGCACTGCCATAGCCAAAGTCCTCAATAACGGACTAAGAAAACATGAACAACATACACTAACAATGCTGAAGACCATTTCCATACCATGAGTAAAATGCAAGAAAGATGCTGCTAATCATTGATGCTTTTAAAATACTGAAGGAAGTATTAAAATACAGAGGGAAGAAGCTGAGGGAACCCTTGAAAAGAAGATATAGACTCGTAAAATATTAGCTCAAGAAGGCAGAATATCTAGTCAAACCCCCTTATTTTACAGATGGGAAAACTGAGAGCCAGAGTGTTATTGTGACTTGACCCTGGGCAGAAAGCTAACCAATGACTGAACCTTGCAAGGCTGGAGCTCAAGCCTCCAGCTTCCCAGGCTAGGGCTCTTTTTCTTATATCATATAGTAATGATTGTGTTCAGCCCTAGGTGTAGAGCCTTGCTTATCAGGAAAAACATTACATACAATATTCGATGTGGTTGATGTGTTGGTTAGTCTTTCCTAATATGTAAGGGCTCTTCTCTTTCTTTATTCTTATATTAATGGGTGGAGCTCTAGCTGAGGGAGGAAGGAAGGAAAAAGAGGATAGGAAATGGACTTGTGATTTAATTAGTATAGGGAAACTGCCTCTACCAACGTAGGTCAACATCTCCACAATTTTTAGTCATCAAGAGCTGCCTAGACTAGAGCACTGAGTGGTTAAGTGATTTGGCTAGGGGGGCGGCTAGGTGGCTTAGTGAATAGAGCACCGGCCCTGGAGTCAGCAGTACCTGAGTTCAAATCCGGCCTCAGACACTTAACACAAAAACTAGCCGTGTGACCTTGGGCAAGTCACTTAACCCCAACTGCCCTCCAAAAAAAAAAAAAGCAAAAAGTGATTTGGCTAGGGCCAAATAGATGGTGTGTATCAGAGTGGAGACTTGGACCCATGACTCCCTCGCTTCAAAGCAAATTCTCTATCCGTGGTGCCACAATGATTCTTGAGAATGAAATACTTGGAGATGTAAGTAATGTAAAAATAAAACCTAGCTATACAATATTTAAAAAATAATAAAATTGAGATACTATAACTTGAGGGGAGAGGGAGAACATATTAGTGCCTTTGCCCCAAGGCATCTGTTAGTGGTTCCTGTATGGAACATTCTCTCTCTCTCTCTCTCTCTCTCTCTCTCTCTCTCTCTCTCACACACACACACACACACACACACACACACACACACACACACACACACACACACACCATGGTCTTTTAGTCTCAGGATCTCTCCAGAAAAGAAAAAAAGCAAAAGAGGCTAAAAGAAGTGCATTAGATCACTCTTAAAGAGCAGCATAAAGGTTAAACACCTCCCACAAAAACCTAAGCCACCAACTCACTCCCAATACAAAGGGAAGGCTCTTTTTACAATATCCATCCCCCTGGAGCATGAACTAATCAATGCATCCCTAATCTGTGAGACCACACTATCCTCCAGAAGATGCCAAAGAGCCTGACCATATTCTCCTCAGGGAAGTATTCTCAAAAGTCCTGAACAAAAGCTCAGTTCTCATTAAGGTCAAAAAGGGAACTCCCTGGACCAATCTTTCTATAAAAATAAATCAAGACAATAGTCATTTACTAATCTTCTGTCATTCGTGAGCCAGTGAGCTAGGTTTGGGAATACAAAACAAAGAATGTAACCCTCTTTGCATCAAAGAGTTTACATTCTAATTTGTAGAAGGAATGAGACGGACCATCTCTCTCTGTCAAGGCCTAGAAACTCAGGTTATCTGTAGTGCAGCCACCTGTAATGATGACAGTAATGAAATACTGGCGAAGGAATCAATGGCATTGTCATAGCCAAAGTTCTGGACAGGGCAAGTTCAACGAAGGACGTGTCCATTCAGGAGCACACATTTTTGCCCTTTGGTTTTTACAGTTCCCCCTCAGTCTGCTGCAAGCCAAGGGGCCCAACTTGGCGCTGTCATGTCAATTAGACAATCAGGATCAAGGTTTGAGCTGACGACAGCAGAGCTTCTCTTTCTCACAAGGCCTCGAGCCAATGGCCCCATTTCTGTTGGCTTCACATATTAGTAACGTGGACTGAAATGCCTGTCAATGAGTCAGATTCTCCACATGCCTGAGCTACTCCTCCACTGTAATTCAAGCACTTGTGGAAACCGTGGTAATTCTTTCAGATCCATGGGGTGTGATTATTATACCGAAGCAGTATCAAAACTCTTCCAAAAGAACACTCTAGAGGCCTGAAACAGTTAATGTAACTGCCAGATGAGCTAAATCTGCACCACGGCCAGGACAGGCATTGGAAAGAGATACACAGATTATTCTGGAGAGAAAGGCAAATGGGAATGTCCAAATAATCTATCACAAACTCCCTGTCACAAGCTCTGCTTCCTTTCAAAACCCAATTTGGGTGTGGCACCTACTGCCTGGGGCAGCTAAGAGGTGCAATGAATAAAGTGTCAGGAAGACCTGAGTTCAAATGTGATCTCCAGACACTTACTAGCTGTGTGACTCTGGGCAAGTCATTTAACTCTCTTCACCTCAGTTTCTTCATCTGTAAAAATAAGCTAGAGAAGAAAATGACAATCTACTCCAATATCTTTGCCAAGAAAACCCCAAATGGGGTCATGAAGAGTGGGACATGACTGAACAACAACCTACTGCCTGAAATTCCCCTTGATTTCTCCCAGCTGAAAGGGTCCTTTCTTTTCCTCTTCACATTTCCAGACTGCGTGCTATCACTCCTTTATACAAATCACGCTCTACTTTGTGTCGTGCGTATTTGTGTCCTTGGTAAATCATCCCTATTAGATTACAAACTCCTTGAGGAAAGGGATGCTGTTTTATTTCATCTGTTTGTCACTGGTACAGAGCACAGTTCTCTGTACCTTCTTGGTACGTAATGAATGTTTCTGAATCAAATTAAAGCAAGATTTATGTTCTCCCTCCCTCCCTCCCTGCCTCTCCTCTTTTCTCATTCTGTCTCTCCTCTCTCACTTTCATTCTCTCTTTTGTCTCCTCTATCCTCTCTCTCTCATTTTCTCTTTCTTTCTGTTCTCTTTTTGTTCTCTGTTTTCCCTCTTTCTTTCCTCCTCTTCTCTTTCTCTCTCTTTCTCTCTCTCTCTTCTCTCTCTCTCTCTCTCACACACACACACACACATCACTCAAAAGAAAACTGATGCATAACCATGAAGATTTGAACTTTTAGTCTGGCAAGCCCCAAAACGCTGCCATCCCAAAGTCTTGTTTAATGTGGCACACAGATTGCCCATTACCATACACTGCTTTGGGTCAATGTGTCTGTTTTCATTTTATTACACATATGTGGCCCATAGTATAGCAGCAGGCATCTGCTTTAATAGACCAGTCTATCAATCAGTCCATCTGATTCACCCACTTCTTTGGTATCCCTCCAGACCATATAACTCAAAAAGGGTTGGGGAGAATCATGGCAGTCTAGGAAAAACACATCTACTACAGAATCTGATTAAGGACTACTGGACTTGGCTATGAAAGAGGGTAATAATAACAGCATATTTAAATATCCAATGCATTAATTAAATTAGGCAAAAACACTTCTTAACAACTGCTTAGGCCCCTTCCAGTTCTAAATCTATGCTTATAAAGAGGATGTTTAGGCAATGTCTTGAGGAAATAGAGAGATTCTGTGAGGCAGAGGTGAGAAGGGAGTGCATTCCAGGTGTGGCAACAACCAGTAAAAACACAAAGTGAGAGGAGACTTAATTTTGTTTTACTAACAAAAGTCCAAAGAGTTAAAAAGAGATCATTATCTCCATTTTACAGATAAGAAAACAGATTCAGAAAAGCTGAGATGAACTCATCCAAACTCATACAGCAAATAAGTAACAGACCCTGGACTGTTTAATTTAATCCTGAGAGTTCTTATTAAGACCTTGTTATTTATATAGCACTTTTTTCTTATTAAGATAATTTTAATTAACATCTTTTATTTTTAAATCATCTGCATTTTTGTAACTCTAGAGAGGCAATATGATAGCTAAGAAAAAAACTCATCAAAACAAAACAATATTTCAGAAACTTGGGGATAAGATGCCTTTTCATATATCTTCTTAGGAGTCAAGTTTAATATTATGATTACTCAGGATTCAGTTTCAAATTTGGTAAGTTCTTTCAATTTACACTAACCCTTCAATTGACACAATTATTGGAGTTATTGCATATGTTGTTTTCCTGGTTTTGCTTACTTCACTTTACATCAGTTCAGTTCACACAAGTCTTTCCAAGCTTCTCTGTATTAATCATATTCATCATTTTTGCAGTACAGTAATATTCAGTTACATTCATGTGCCATAATTTGTTTACCCATTCTCCAATCTATGAGTTTCTATTTGGTTTCTAGATTTTTGCTCCCACCAAAAAAAAATTGCTGCTATAAAAATATTGCTGTCTATAAAGGACATTTCTTTTTGTCATTGATCTTCAAGGGGTAGATTCTTAAAATTGGAATCTCTGGGTCAGAAAGTATGGACTTTTTATTCATTTCTTGATATAACTCCAAACTGCTTTCCAGAATGGCTTGAGAAAACACTTAGTGTGCCCATCTTTTAAAAAAGATGGGCACACTAAGTGATTTGTCCTATCTTTGGTCATCTGTGACAATTTTTTTGGGTGTGAGGTACAACTTGGGGTTGTTTTGCTTTTCATTATCTTATTACTAGAGATTTGAAGCATTTTTTCATATGGGGATTAATAGTTTGCATTTATTTTGAAAACTACTTTTGTGCTTTGATCATTTATCTGCTGGAAAATGGGTTTGGGACTTATTTTTATCTATTAGTGGGCTATGTATCTTGAATTTTAGAGCCATATCAGAGTTTTTTTCCCATTTACTTTTTCCTTTCTTATTTTATTTTCATTAATTTTCTTCTTGTAAAAGTTTTTCAATTTCACATAATCAAATTATCTATTTTCTCTCTTGGAAAACATTTCTATCCTTTGTTCAGGTAAAAACTCACCCCCTATCTATAGTATGGAAGTTATGTGATCTTCTCTAATTTTTCTATGGTATACTCTTTGATATTCAGGTCATATGCCCTTTTTGAATTTATTATGGAATATTGTATAAGATATTGCTCTAAGCCTAATTTCTCCTAGAATTTTTAAGCATTTTTATCCAATGAACAATTCAGTCCTAGGTAATTTTTTTTAGAATTTATTGAACAGAAGATAATAGTAGAGTACAATTATTGCTCATTCTTATAAACACTAAACCATTGATCTACTTTTCAACGTACTTATCAGTATCAAAGCTCTCTCCTGGATCTTTTCCTGGGTACTCCTTTTTGGTCACCTTTACTGGATCTTCATCTTGGTCACACATGCTAATTATGGCTGTCCCCAAAGGTTTGGCCCTGGGCCCTCTTCTCTATCAATACTATTTTACTTGGTGATCTCATCAATTATTATCTTTATGCTGATGATTCTTAGATCTATTTATGCAGCATTAACCTTCCTCCTGATGTCCAACCTCACATTTCCAATTGCCTACCTAATATTTCAAACTAGATGTCCCATAGACATCATAAATTCAACATGTCAGAAATTTTCCCATTATCATTCCCCCAAAACTTTTTCTTTCTTCCTATCTTCCCTATTATTGTAGAGGGTGCCCTCATCCTCCTAGTTACTTAGGCTTACAAGTGAGGTATCCTCAACTCTTGAATCTCTCTGACCTCCATCCCCTGTAATCAATACTTGCCAAATTCTGTCAGTTCTACCTTGCAATATCTCACCTTTCCACCACCCTCATACATGTTTTCATCACTTTATAGCTGGACTACTGCAAAAGCCTGATGACTCATCTCCCTGCCTTGCCTCTCCTCACTCCAGTGCATCTACTTACTACTCAGCTGCCAAAGTCATCTTCCTAAAGCATGAATCTGACCATATCTTGTCCCTACTTGATAAACTACAGTGGCTCTATCTTATATCCAGTTGTTTCAAATATAAATTCCTGTTTGACTTTTAAAGTTCTTCACAACATGACTCCTTCCCATCTTTCAAGTCTTCTTACCCTTTACTCTTCTCCACTCTACAATTCAGGGATACTGGCTTTATTACCATTTTGTGTGCTTTTCACTGACCGTCCACCATTACTAGAATGTTCTCCCTCCTCATCTCTGCTTCCTGCTTTCTTCAAGTCTCAGCTAAAGTTCCACCTTCCACAAGAAGCCTTTCTCAATCCTCCTATTTAATCTTAGTGACTTCTCTCTAAGATTACCATCCCATTCCCAATTTGTCCTATACATAATGTGTTTGTGCAGAGTTCCCATTAAGATGTGACCTTGAAAGCAGGGACTGATTTTTTGTTTTGTTTTGTTTTGTTTTTTACCTTTTCTGCCTTCTAAGAGGTAACCACAGTGCCTGGCACATAGCAAGTCCTTAATAAAAGCTAGCAGACTTATTGACTGTTTTGTAATATAATTTGAGTTCCCCTTTTGTTCCATTATTTCCCTTGATGCTCCACATCTTTTGTTCCTTCAAATTAATTTTGTTTTAGCACTTTTGACTTACAAAATCTTTTATTTGCACTGTTTAATTTGAGTTTCATAAAACCCCTGTGACATAGGCACTAAAGGTATTATTATCCCCATTTTACAGATGAGGAAATCGGAACTCAAAGCATTTTATTAACTTACCCATGCTCACACAGCTAGTGAGTGTCAGACACAGGATCCAAACCTATATTTCCCTAAGTCCAAATCCAGAACTTTATTGTCTATATCAAACTTCCTAACAATTGAAGACATACAAAAGTCAAATGAGCTGCTTGTAGCAGTAAGCACCCTAGCATCCCCAGGACGGCTGCTAGCACAGGTTCTTTGATTTGCTTTTCTAAAGGAAAACAACCCAAAAAGGGTTAACAATCTTAGTTTGATCAAATGTACATCTTTTACCTAGTTCAGGGGGAAAAGTCAGCACCTTGAATTTCAGAGAAAACAGACAGAAATTACAAGCAGACAAAAAATACAGAGAGAAAAACACAATTCAACAGACAGGATTTCTAGTTGTCTGACGTAAATCCATACCTAGTTAGTTACCAGAGAGGGAAGCACCAACATCTGGGTTTTCAAAGCCAGAGGGCTCAATGAATACCCAGAGTCTCATCTGGCCAAATCACCCAACTCTTCCCAAAGTGAGCCCCAAAGCAAAACCTCCCCTCAGTGGTATATATTGCCTTCTCCAGGGTCAGAGAACATCACAACCCTCATGACCCACTGCCTAATTACAAAGTAACAAAAGTTGTGACTTCCTGAAAAACAAGCCTCCCCTAAGCAAGCTTCTCTTCTTGGGTTCTGCTCCACCCTTCAGCAAACTCCTCTCACCACAGGCTCCATGTGACCACATTTAGCCCATTAGGGGACAGAATATATTTTCAAATCTGGGAAGGTTCTCAGATTTACTTAGGCTTATTAAGGGCCAGGGAAGATCTTCAAATTTCCATTACCATTATATTGCTTTATAAGGCAGGGAGTTTCCCCATCACTAGAGGTCTTCACATCAAAACTACATAATTATTTAATTCGAACTAGCTATCATTCCTTCTACCACTGCCAGTCTATGATGCTAAACCAGTTGAAATTGTTTATCAAAAGAGAAAGCATTTTCCCAGTGGAATTCTCAAGTGTATCTTTCTATAGAGTAGGGGTACTCTCAATGAAGGGGAAAATGTCCTTACAAAGAAGGAAACTTAGGCTTTGATCATGGCTCTAATACTTATTAGTTTTGTGACTAGAGTCTAACCACACCATCTCTCTGGTACTCAACTTCTCTTTGGTAAGATGAAGTTCCTCCCAGCCTTGATATTCTAAGATGCTATGATGCTAGTATCTCAGTGGGTCCATCTCTACCACTGGTGTACTTTGTGCTCAGGGTCTGTCATATTGAGTAAGCATTTTTGTCTTATATTTTATTTTAGACTAATACCAGAACACCAATACTGAATAGAGAAAAGAAAACAAAAACATATCATAAACTTAAATATTGGAACTTAAATACAAAGTAAGAAAGAAGAAAAGCTCATCGTGTGCATAGCAGAACATAAGAGGATTCAAAATATGTAACAATATATTTTCATTTAAAGAAAGTCTGTATGATAAATAATACACATTGTGTTGAGAACTGTCCGTTTTTTCTTTGCTTCCTTGTAAGTCTTCTTTTGTTCTCTGTTGTGCCCCTTTTTCTTTGTTCTTTTTTCCCTCCCTCTCCCCAGAATGCTACAATTAAGTTTAGATATGCTTCTCTATAGCTATAGATACACACATACACATATATATACATACACACATATATATATATGCAGACATACTTCCCAAACAAATTCTACTCCTGATCTTTGTTTTTATGTATATGTTTATCTCTTGTTTCCTGTTCCTCCTTCCTCCTCTACTTTACTTCAACTCACTCCCTTGCCCTCCTATTACTTGCCTACCCCCTTCCAAGGATCCCTCCCCTATCTTCCCATTTCCATAAATCTAAACACCCTTCTATACCAATCTCTCCCCTCTAAAGATTCCTCCCTTGTCCCCCTCTCTATCCCCTTACCATTTTATTTCTTCTAAATTTAGAAGACTTTTATACTCTTCTAAATATATATGTATTACTCCCTCTTAAATCTATTCCCAATGAAAGTAGGTTACCAGAACTACAAGGCCTCCTCCCCTATCTAATTCCTCCAAGTTGGTTCTTCCTCATGCACCTCATTTGTAAAAAATAATTACTCTTCTTAGTTGTTCCTAAATGGTTTTACTTTTTTAATTCATATCATACTCAGATTTACCCCAGTCTTTCTTATGAGCTACCCAATTATAAATAAGAATCTCAGCCATACAGTTTTCATAATAAAAAGTAAACTATCCTTATTGAATCCCTTATAATCAGTCTTTGGTATGTATCTTACATTCCTCTTGGCTCTTGTATGTCAAATCTTCTGTTAAGTTCTAGTTTGTTTGGTTTTTTAACAAAGTCTGGAAAGTCTGACAGTTGATCAAATGGGTATATTTTCGATCAGAGCCCCAGTTCTCTTGTCCTTCCATATAGTGTTCAGAGATCTGCATTCCTTTAATGTCTCTGCTTCTAGGTCTTGTGTGATTCTAATTGTAGCACCATCATATTTAAATTGTTTTATTCTTGTTGTTTTTAATATGTTATCCTTGAGCTAGGAGTTTCAGAATTTGACTATGATATTCCTATGAGTTTTCTTCATCTCTTTTAAGTGTTGATAGATGGATTTTTTTTCTATTTCTACTTTTCCCCCTTGTTCTAATGCTTAAGGATAATTTTCTTTAATTATTTCTTGTATTATTGTATCAAGATTCATTTTTTATCATAACTTTCAGTTAGTCCAATTATTTTTATGCTTTCTCTTCTTGAGTTATTCTCCAAATCTGTTTTCTTATAAGATGTTTTACTTTCTCTTCTATTTTTTCACTATTCATATTTTCTTTAATTATTTCTTGATCTCTCATAATTTCACTGGCTTCACCTTGCCCAATTCTAATTTTCAAGGTGTCATTTTGTTCCTTAAGGTTCTAGATCTCCTTTTCTAATTGATTGACTTTCCTTTCATAATCTTCTTGTTTTTCTTGGAATATTCTTTTTTAATTTTAGTTTTTCCTTCATTTCTTTCAATTAATTTTTTAAGTTTTTTTTTTTAACATCTTATATGAATTCTTTTTGGGCAGGTGACAGATGAATCTGGGTCATCTCTATTCCCATAATAGTTTCTTAGGGTTAGATTCTTTTTCCTTCACCTGTGCACTTTTTCTGGTAATAGCTTAATTTTTGTAATCACCTTTAGCCCTGAGTTATGGGGGATGGTGCCTCTTGCCCCAGATCTTCAGTTCTCCCCTCTAGCCTGAAACCAGTGCCAAACCTCCAACCTCCTGTAAGTGCCCAGTCAGGTGCTTTCTGCCTCCACTGCTTCTGCACTCATCAGGACTGTGCTGGTTCTTTCTCACCCCCACAGCTCTTCCAGCACAGCTGGGTCTGGCTTTACTTGTCTGCAGAGGTTCCCTTGATCTTCTCCAATTCAGATGCCCAACTTTTCTCCCTATGGGAGGAAGGGGCAGTTTCTGTGACTGGGGGTGAGGCGGCCCCTCATACCAACTAACCCCAGGGTTTGCTACCTGTAGTTAAAGTTGACCCTAGCCTGGAGGTATTTACTCTTCAAGGGGATCAAATTTCATACTGAGATTTATCTTCTGGTCTTCTCAAATTGTCCCAGAAAGACACCTATTGTGCCCCTATTCTTACTTATTTTTACTCACCCTTTGTTCAAACAAAGGTGCTATTTTATCTCTTTTGTGGGGGAAAATCTTGAGAGCTTGGAATTTTCTTGTGTGATTCTAATTGTGGCACCATCGTCTTCCCGGAAGCCTCTCGAGTAAGAATTTTTAAAAATAAAAGGAATACAATTCATCTCTAATACCTAAAGCACCAGATTTAACAGAAGATGGAAGCAAAGATAAGTAATAAAACATGAAAACAAAAATACAATATGGTTCTGTAAGGATTGTGTCCAAAATTATAAAATTTAAAAGGAGCTAAGGCTTAGTGAGAGAGAGAGTTAAACTATATTCTGAGTGTTAAAGAAGGAATAGGACCATTGCTTTTGAAGTGAATAGGACAAAAAGACAGAACTGCTCAACTCTTATTTTGATTCTGCTTTCTTGTCAAGGAAAATAATCTTTACAGCAGAAAATACAGAGCAAAATTGACTAAAAAGATTTGATACCCAGGGTAAACAGGAAAACAGCAAAGGAGAACCTTGTTGCCTTTGGTAAGTTCAAGTCACTAGACCCAACCAACTAACTACTTCTTTGGGTTACAGAAAGAACTAATAGATATGATTGTTTAGTCCTTGTTAGTGATCGTTAAAAGCTAGTGATCAACAAGACTAGATATAACCAATTTCAAAAATGCAATAGAATGGACTTTTTGAATTATGTGCTAGTCATTTTAACTTTGATTCCCAGCAAAATTTTAGAACATATTATTAAAGGGATGACTAACCTCTAGAAAAGGAAGAAGCTACATCATAAAGAACTATTAAGAACAGGTCAGGCTAGACTAACCTCATTTCCTTTCTTGAAAGGGCAAATATGATAAGTGTTAGAGCTGTAGTTTACCTAGATTTTAGCAAACTATTTTACAAATTCATTCATGCACCTCTTATAGACAAAATAAAGAAATGGTGGCTAAAGGACAGTAGTATTTGGAGGGTTCAGAAGCGGTTGAAAAATCCAGATCTGAAGGATTGTCATTATGCTTCGATATCAACTTAGGGCCGTATGATCATAGATGTAGATCTGGAATGGGTCTTCACAGTCCTCTAGTTTAATCCTCTTTGTTTTATAGATGAAGAAATTGAAATATAGAAAGATTAAGTAAACTATCCTAGGTCATGTGTGTAGCATATGGCACACCTGGGATTTGAACTTGGAAGCAGGTCTCTAGTAGAGTTCCCCAGGGATCCATGCTTAGCCCTATATTGTCATTTAATTAGACTTGGCATGTTTATCATATTTGAAGATGAACTAAAGCTAAAAGAGATAGCTAACTCACTGTATGACAAAGGCAGGATTTTTTTTTAATCTTTATAGTTTGGATGAACAATGGATATACTCAAATAAGGTAAAAGTTGGTAGAAAGCCCCTTTGTAGGATACAAGTTACTTGAAGTCAGGGACTATTTCATTTTTGTCCTTGTACACCAAGCAGCTAGCACAAAGCCTTGAAGACCAGTTCTTAATAAATGCTTAATGAAGTAAAGTGAATTGAATTAATGATTGAGTCTAAACAGAAAGGGAAAGAATAGGTCAATGTCTATATGTTCAGCATGGTTTGAAGTCACTGAGCCTCAAGCCAAAATTCTGACAAAGCACATGGTCTCCTAGAGTCTGAAGAACTGGAGAAAAGGCATATGTTGGTAGAGGGAATGGGGAAGGGAGGGAGGGAAGAACACTTGCTTTTCTGGAAGAAGCTTTCTGCAGCATCAGGCAGCTCTTGCAAAAAAATATGTTGTTTATAATAAGAAATATCCTTAATATTCTCCTTTCTTGCAGTGAGTAGTTTGCTATGAGGTGAGATACAACTTGTCCAGTTTTTACCCACACTCTCCCTACACACAAACACACATACACACACACATACACACACACATACACACATCAACATATGAACACAGGAGAGATAATCATTGGGGCCTGGATCTCACTTGGCTCTGTCAGAGACATCTGGCAGAAGTTTCTTGATGATTTGAATCAAGATACATACTATTCAGAAACAATGCATTTTGCAAGTATAATTTTTTGTTATTTCTTTTCAGACAAAAAAAAAAGATTTCACCCGCAAAAAAAAAAAATAGCTTGAATATATTTTTAGTATCTCTACCAACTGTTATGCAGGGTTGAGGGGATATTTTGCTCTTTAAAATATGAATAAAACAGTGATCAGGGATAATTTGAAGGAGATAATCCTGGAAAGCCAAGGAAAACATTTCTGCAGAGTAAAGAAAAAGAAAATTCAGTACGGACATGATCATGGCTTCCAAATATTTAAAGGTCCACCATGTGAAAGACAGACTGGACTGCTCCTTCATGGTCTTCCTTGTTGGAACATCACCCTCATCCCTCCCACCAAGTATAAGGGTCCCCCAAAGCTCTAGACCATCTTCTCTTCTTTCTTTATGTTCTCTCCATTAGTGATTTCATTGGTTTGAATGAGTACAGTTTTAATTTCCATGCAGATGGCTCCTGAACTCTAACCTCATATTACTACTGCCAGCTGAACATTCCCACCCATACATCACATAGGCATCTTTAATTCAACATGTCCAAAACAG
This sequence comes from Pseudocheirus occidentalis, assembly GCA_028646575.1. Classification (NCBI taxonomy): domain Eukaryota; kingdom Metazoa; phylum Chordata; class Mammalia; order Diprotodontia; family Pseudocheiridae; genus Pseudocheirus; species Pseudocheirus occidentalis. The sequence goes on from CM053599.1 coordinate 82,016,990, forward strand.
AATTCATTACCAAAAAACAATAATAATAAACCAAAAAAACACCAGTCCTGGCTCTCAAGGAACTCCTAGCCTAGTGGGACAGATGAACATAAGAACAATGATGTGCAGAGAAGATATAGAGAGGCTATATTGGTAACAACCCTTAGAGGAAAGATAATAGCATTTAGGAGAATGGGGAAGTGTAAGAAACATTTTAGTTGTGATCTGAAAGAAGCCAGGGAAGCCAGGAGGAAAAAAAATGAAAAAGGAGAAAATTCGATGCTCCTAAAGTGAATATATGACCATATCAAACCCCTCCTCAAAAATCTAGACTGGCTTTCTATTATCTCTGGGATAAAATACAAAGTCTACAGATTGGCTTTTACAGCCCTCCACAATCTGGTTCTTGCTGCTTGTTCAATCCTATTTAAAATCATCACCCTTTACACACTGCTCTGGTTGCACTGGCCTGCAACTTGTGCCCTAAATGACATTTCACGCCCTGCCCCTGTAATTTTCCACAAGTATTATCCTGTATCTGGAAAAAGCCAGGTGACGAGACTTGGAATCAGAAAAATGTGGGTTCAAATCCTGCCTGAGATACTATTTGAATCTGGACTAGTCGTTTAATTTCTCTGTTCCTCAGTTTGCTCATTTATAAAACATGGGAATGGGGAGGGGAGGTTGGAGTCAAGAGCCTCTAAGTGCCCTAAGGCTATGATCACACCCTCTTTGCCTTAGTCTCCTACAATTCCCCACTTCTTTAGTGGCACAGTTTAGGTGCTGCTCTCTATACAAAGCTTTCCTGAATCCCTTGGTTCTTAGCATTCTTTCCTTATTGAAATGACTTTGTATCACCTTGTATATACTTAGTATTTACTTGTTTGTATATATGTTACACATCTCAGTAAAATGTAAGCACTCTTAGGGCAGTGATGATTTTCTTTTTTGTTTTTCTCTCCCCAGTACCAAGCACTGTGTTTTACACAATGTCATCACTAATGAATGTTGAATTAAATTGAACTTACTTTGTGAGGATCTTAGGGATAGAACTAGAATAAATGGATAAAAGTTAGTGAGAGACAGATTTTTGTCTGAACATAAGAAACTTCCACCGATTAGAGCTGTACAAACTTCAGATGGAACTGTCTTTTGTTACTTTGCTGATTTGATTTTTTGACTTCTTTTTAATCAGATTGACGTAAAGTTTAATAATTTTGTTAGTCTTTTCAAAGAACAAATTTTGGTTTTGCTTATTATTTATGCAGTCTTTTTGCTTTCCATTTTATCTAGATCTTGTCAAATTTTCTGTATATTTTTTGTGCTTATTTTAGGTTTGTTTAGTTTCTAATTTTTAATACATTTTTAAGGCATTAATCTTTTTTTGTAATTTTGTTAATGTATGATTTGAGAGAGATTTTTCCCTCCCCCAAAGACTGCCTTAGCTGCATCCTAGGAATTTTATTATATTGCTTCATCAATATAGTTTTCTCTTGCATAAGTATTAATTGGTTCTATGATTTCTTTTTTGGCTCACTTGTCATGTAGGATTTCATTATTAACTTTGCATTTATATCTATCTTTTGTGTTCTCAGAATTGATTACTATTTTTATCGTGCAATGGTCTACATTTACTATTTCTTTTTTATGTTAAGGCATATATTTGTGGCGTAATATATAATTTTCGTAAAAGTTCAGTCTATTGCAGAGACACATATATGTTTTTCAGTAGTCCCATTCAGGAGATGTTATAAGCCTTTTAGCCTTAATTTTACCATAAATTCTGTCTTTTTCCTTTTATCTTTCTGTTAAATTTGTCCAAGACTGAGAGGGAGACATTAATGTCTACTGTCAATGTGTTACCATCTGTATCTTCTTATAATTCAAGTAATTATTTCCTTTGTAATAGAATTGCTCTGGCATTTGGAACACATAAACTTAATATTATAATTGGATTGTTTTCTATGTTTCAGCATTATATAATTTTCTTATTTATCACTGTTTGTATTGTGAATTTTAGTTTTTGTTTGTAGAGAGCATGATTGAAACACCAACATTTGGAGATTCACCTGATGCATAGTAAATTTTGCTTTAGTCTTTCATTTTTATTATGTTTGATGCTCCTCTTAAGGCAGTTCAAAAGTACTTTGGTTTTGGGGTGTTTTTTTGCTGCCATCTCATATTTCTGATTCATATGGAGCTTGCAATACACTAAAACACCCATATCTTTTTTCAGAACTGCTATCTACGCATGGCTCTCTCACTTTATACTTGTGAACTTTATCTTAGATTTAGCCTAATACTCAAACCTGTCAAGCTCCTTTCAATCCTGACTCTGTCATTCTTTTCATTCATTATCATTCCTAACTTTAGGCTATCTGCAGATTTCATAAACACACCATTTATAACTTTATCCAAGTCATTGAGAAAAATTCTAAACAGCACAGGGACTAAGTACAGATAACAAGTTCTCATGAAGAAATTCTGAAGACGGGGGCGGAGCCAAGATGGCGGCGTAGAAGCAGCAAAGCACCGCAGCTCCCACACAAATA
>CM053599.1:82020020-82088353 GCA_028646575.1 Pseudocheirus occidentalis
GGACCATGTCCAGAGTCACAAACAGGGTGTTACAATCAAGACTTGCAAATTAACTCAGTTCTTTCTTTAGATTGAGAGCATCCACCCAACAAGATTATACTTTCCTTGCATGTCTGCCTAATGACCTTTGTAGAACTGGGGAGCTAATGTGGCCAAGGACCCTGAAAGTCTTGGCCCACAACAGATGACAAGCTCAATACGAGTTAACAATGTGATATAAAAGCCAAGGAAGCAAACGCAGTATCGGGCTGCTTTGTGAGAAGTCTAACTCCCAGGCATAAGGATTTTACAATCCTGACATATTCTTTCCAGTTCAGACTGTGTTTGGAGTATTATGTTTAGTTCTGGGCACTGACTTTTAGGAAGGACGCTGCTCATCTGGAGAATATCTGGAGAAGCTAAAACCACAATGACGAAGGGTGTCAAGTCTATTCCATGTGAGGTTCAGTTGTAAGAACTAGGCATCTTTATCTTGGAGAAGTGAAGATTTAGGAGTGGGATATGATAATTATATTGAAGTATTTGGCAAGCTGTCATATGGAAGAGATTAGATGTGTTCTGTTTAGTCTCAGAGAGAAGAGCTGGGAAGAATGAGTGTAAATTATGAAGAGAATCAATTTAGGTTTAATGTAAAGAAAAACTTCCTAACAACTAGAACTATCCAAATGTGGAAGAAACCCCAAGAGGTGGCGGCTTCACCCTCCCAGAGGGTCTTTAAGCAGAAGCTGGATGACCCACTCTTTAGGAATGTTATGGTGGGAATTCCTTTGATCGAAGAGTTAAACTAGATAACCCGCTGCAGACCCTTCCAATTCTCAAATTTGGTGATTCCATGATTTCCCTATAGAATTTCATTTCATGAGATCCTGTCTATCCTTCCTTTAAATATGATCTTCCAAAGGATGTATTACAACTATGACCAGTTTTCTTTCTTCTTGTCTGTGACAAACTCTAACTTTAAATTGGGAGATTCTGGATAGCAGCAGGAGAAAAGAAATATAAAAGACTTTAAAGTATGCTTCATCTGGCTATGAGATCCTGGGTTCCTCTCTCTACTACTTCCATTATAACTTGATCAGCTTCTCTGATCCCCTTTTTTCTCATCTAGAAAGAAATAAGGCTAAATGAGATCACCTTTAAAGCCCCTTCCAGTTCTAAATCAAGGAAACTGCGTCCCTATGAATTAATAACTGCTTATAAATGCCTATAACCATCTTCTACTTAGATAGTTGAATAATTGCTATCTGTAGTAAGCATCCTAAAAGAGCTAAGGATTGTCCCTGGGGCTATCAGCTAAAAAGCTGACAAATTGCACTCCCCTAGAATGAAGAAACCACAATGAATCTGAAGACCATCTGAGAGCATCTATAGCTGAGAAACTTATTGCAGTTTTACACCAGCAGATGGCAGCAAAGAGTAACAACCCAGCAGAGTTGCTCGGGAGAGAGCAGCATCCTAATACCAGAATGCATCAGGGGTTCTCTTGCATCTAGGGTATGAGCTGCTCAAGGCATTCCCTATATATTTATGCTCTTTGATAAAATATCTTTTGTTTTGAACTGGTGGATTATCTGATTGGTCTACTAAAAATAAACACTTTGGTAAGAGCTCATAATCTAAGTTTTTGAGTAGGTTCTAATCCACAAAGTGATTTCTATAGGATGGTTTTCTGGGGATTAAAATGGAAGAGGGGACCCAAGTACCACACAAGGAAATATCACTCATTTTTCAGTTTTCTAATCTAGAGCTTTTAATAATTTGAGCACAGGATGGAGTGAAATTTACCTTTGCTTAGAAATTAATTATACATATTAATAAGAGTATAAGAGGAATCATAGGATTGTGGGATGTTTAAGTGCTTATAACAATTTATTTCAAGCAATTTGGATAGTTTTAAAGAATCCTATATACAAACAATTATTACATCTATAATTCTCAGCTATTCCTTTACAAATATTGTGATGGTCTTTCTAAAATTTCTAATTAAAATCTTTTCTTAAGAATTTAACTACTAGAACTCAATGTTGGGTCCAAAGGGATTAAGTATTGTGACCTCTCCCTCTCTGCTTTGGAGCCCATAAATCATAAGTAAATTCAATTCAATCCTTGGGTAGACCACCTAGGAGAAAGGTCAGATTCCTTTTCTTTCTTGTTATAACTTGTTATAACATATAGACTTGTTATAACCATATCCTGGCACCCTGAGGGGAAAAAACTTACTTGAAGTTTATGTTAGTGTCTCCCTAAATGGTAAGGAGACAAGTATTCATGAACAATAAGAACCAAGAATGGGAACACTACATGTTTACACTACACAGAAGTTATGCCTAACATACCAAAGGGCAACAAACTCCCATTGACAGAAAATTTAAATCAGTATTCAGTAACATAACTATTGTTTGTGCACTCACAAACTTGAAAAAGCAACAGTAACACCTACTGTCATATCCTCCCAGTAGGCTGAAATTTAATGTTTAAATGTGAACAGGTTGGAAGGATGCTGAATATGCACTGTTACATTTCACCCTGTACCCTGCACTGTCCCCCTCAAGGAAGACATTTTCTGGCAAGTAAAGCCAGGGGCTGAGATCTTCTCCTTGTTGTTATAACTTCTTTAAGGTAGAAACTTCCCCTACTACCTGTCAGTTCTGACCAAGAAACCCAGGACCTCCAGCCTTTTGAACTTACAAGGTAGTTTCCAAGACTGGATATGTCCCTCATAGGATCTCTTTTAAATCACTGATATGCTGTAAAGAAAACACAAAGGCATCCAAGGACCCTAAGCACAGGCTAAGCTCACCTACCTAGCACCTACAGAAGCAGCCAACATGCAGCCAGGTGGAATGAAGTCATCCTTCTCCTCAGCCCTCATGGGAGAGGCTTAAATAGTCCTAATTTGATCCACACATAGGGCAAAAGGAAGTAACTGAGGTTGGACCACTCCTTAAAGATCCAGTAAGTCTGTGGAGCTGCCTGCTCAGAAATCATTAAGAAGATTGCTTTATCATCACAATTAGCCATCAGGAAAAGTTTGAGACAAGGAGCCCAAAAGCTGAGCTAGGCAGTGTGGCGGGCTGGGATAGAAGCAGCACTGTGCATGGCCAGTTACAAAAATATTAGAACCAAGGAGATCACAGAGTTTAGAGGAAAATATACTTCCTGAAAAAGTAAGAAAGTAAGAAAAATGGAGTCTAAACCTGTCTTTAAAATTCTGAGAACTGGATGTCCATGACAGTTTTGCCACTAACTAATGGTGTTACTGCTTCATTTTCCTCATCTTCAGTAAAATTCTCCAGCATTATGTATCATTAACCTCTAAACTGTGCATAAAGATCTCGGCCAGCTGCATGTGGATTAAAAGATTAAAAGATGATTTAATCTTTTTGTTGGGGAAGAGAGAATGAGATCTCAACAACAATAATTAATCTAGTTTTATAAAATTGGTCGAGTGCTTTATATACCCAGCATGGTTTGTGGGTTAGAAAGCTTGGGATTTTGAGGGGCCATTGTTTGGTTGGTTGGTTGATAGTAAGAGTTCATTTCATTCGATCCTTACAACTCTGAAAGGTAGCTACTACATGTATCATTTTTCCTGCTTGATGAAGAATCTGAGGCTTGAGTTGAGTGACTTGCTTGTGGTCATCAAACAAGTATTTCAAGCTGCTACTTTTCCCCAGTAGGTTAGCAATCAATCAACGAGTTTTATTACTACACATCAGGCATGGCACTAGGGACTAGTAATGGAAATACAAAGAATAAAGCAAAGGTTATGTGCCCATTTTTCATTTATATACCAGATAATTGACCTCTAGAAGTCCACATTGCCCTTTGCAATGTTTTACCATTTTCAGAAATCACCTGGAACAAACCTGATTTATTCCAAATGATCCTTTACACATTGGCCAAAAACAACTGTGGCCACTTCCAGTGCAATATAGCCAAATAGGGTCCTAAACCACTTGCCAATCTCTTTAACGTTCTTTGGAAACATTTAAGTGAATTCATCCCTCAGCCCTAAAATAAGGCAGAAACCTGCTCACTTAAGGACTTGGCTCCAGTTAGTCTAGATTTCATATATCAAGCTTTCTGGCACCGACTTGCTTCCCCAGTTTTGGTATACCCAACAACCAGATCCTACCATGGCTCCCTTACAATAAGCTTTTCTCCCTTTTTTATTTTCCTTTGAGTGGGCTTAAGAAAAGTACTTATTCTATCAATCCTCGCTCTATAAAAACTTTCCCAGCAATGGGCAGAGATTGTAACAGGATTCTAGCTTAGTCTTTTCAGACAAATCAAAGGGTAAGAAAGGGTAGATATTAACAAGAGTCCATTACATAAGACACCATCCCAGGACAGTAGATGCTTAGCATCAACATTCTAGTAGCCTGCCAATATCTGGATGAATCTCACAAAATCAGTTTTGCCCATACTCTCTCATGGGCATTTGATTCTTAATAGATATTGAAGTCTTAAGCTAACAGTATGAAGCTCTGTTGATGGAATTTTAGACCAGCTAATAAGGATGGAAGATTTAAGGGGAAAGAGAGTTGATGAAAAGCACTAAAAGAAAAGGAGTTCATTATTTAAGAAATGTACTTGGGGAAATTGATAAGAATTTTGTCAGGAAATAGACTCAGTTCCACATAATATACTATATGCCTCAGCGAATTCAAGTTGGATGATAAACTTAAACATTAAAAAAAATCTTTTTTTAAAAAAAGATAGAAGAAACTGAATAATGCAGTTATTTTAACATGAAGGGCTGAATCTTTAAAATTAAAGGAATTGTTAAAGATAAGATAGATGTCCTTGATTCCATTAAAATAAAAATATATACAACAAAAGCAATATAATCAAGGAAAAGGCTAGAGAAGATAATAGATTGAAGAAAATATTCAAAAGAAATATGGTGAATAAAAATTTGACATCTAAATACATAGGGAACTGATAAAATGTATAAAGGCAACTCCAAGAAATAAATGTATAAATGGTCAAGGGATATGAACAAGCAATTTATGCAAGAGAGAACACAATTGTTTTAATCATTCCAAAAATTATCCGCACAACTAATAATCAGGGAAGCAAGTTTAGTTAAAAACAAATAATTTCTAATTAAGTTTAATTGGTTGCAGTGATATCTGATGTTAAGTTTATAATATCATCTCTGTGTGGTTTTTTTGTTTGTTTGTTTGAAGGAAATCATTAAAAGATGAATAAAAATATAAGACCCAAAAATATGTTACAGCCTAATGAAAACACATCTAGAACAGAAAGGCACAGATTTAAAATGTAAGGCTGGGGAAAGGGGGGAAATATTATGGATCAGTTAACTCTAAAAAATCAATAGCTTCTATAATGATTTTAGAAAATACTGAATTCAGGTTAGGAAAAAATGAAGAGAGATGAACATGTCGCTAACACAATGATTAAAGAAACTATTGATTGTAAAAGCATTTCAGTATTAAATATACAGCTATCTATAAGGGTAGCAAGTACATTTTAAATGGAAAAATTTACTGGTTACAAAAGGGTCTAGCTAGAACAATATTAACTGTGAGAGAAATTCAATATTCCAATTTTGGAATCCATTAAGTCAGACAGGAAAACAAATAAGAAAAAATTTACACAATTGAATAGTATATTTTTAAAATATTGTTTAATAGATATATGTTGAAAACTAAATTATTTTATTCATTATCTTGTGCTTAATTCATATATTCCATGAAATTTGTAAAGATTGATCAAATCTATAAGTAATTTGTAAATAAAAGCAAAATATTAAATATCACTGTTATGGATAACAATTAAATAGTAATGAATAATACAAATATTATCAAATATCATACACCCCCAAAGATTTTAGGGTCAAAGAATTTTTAAAATATGTATTTAAAATATTATGATTATTATTAATATATTAATGATTTTTATAATGATAAAACAGATCAAAATATATCATGTGAAACTATAGCATTTCTTAGAAGCAAATTTATTTCCTCAAATGGTTGTGTTAACAAAAGAGAAAAAGGGGAAGATTTATCATCGATGTTTCAACTTCAAAACTGAGAAAAATCAACAAGTAAACCAAAAACTAAAACAAAACAAAATTACCCATTCAAATGAGAAACTAACAATTAAAAGCCAAAAACATACAAAATGAGGGACTGGATTTTTAAAAGATTGCTTCTTGATAGCTAATTTAACAACAACAAAAAAAAGAGAACTCAAAACAAATCACACACACAAAAAGATTAAAAAGGGAGCATCAAAATAGTCAAGAAATAAGGAAAATTATTAGAAAATAAGGGTACAAAGCTAAGAATATAAAAGGATGAATGGCTATAAAAATTAAGTTCCAATACTGACAAAATGAGAAATAGATTATATGCTAAATTAATATCAGAAAAATCAACAAAACTAGAGGTTAATAAACTGCCACAGAAAAATAAGACAAAAAGGATTCACCAATGACATTTATCAAAGAACAAATAATCTATATGCTAAATAAACTGTTTTCAAAAATGCAAAAAGATAGTATTCTACTGAAGTCATTCTATAAGACAGATGAGAACTTGATACCCAAACCAGGAAAGAATAAGTCAGAGAAACAGAATTCTATACCAATATTATTAATGAATCACAGTGAAGAATGGAAGACACATAGATGCATGCATAGATTCTGATCAAGTTGGATTTATACTGGAAGGCAAGAAGAGTTTGATATCAAAGAAATAATCAGCATACTAACTCACTTTTCACAATAAAATAATGAATACTAAAAATCATTCCAAAAACAAAAAAAAGCCTTTGATAAAATGCAATGGCCATTTATTTTAAAATTACTCAAAAGTATAGGAATGTGAGCATTTGTTTAATCTATGAGCTAAAACTCTCTGTAAAGGAGAAATAGTAGAGCCATTTCCCCTAAGCACAAGGATCGAGGTTGATAATTTCATTTGATACAGCTATATAAAAGTTAACAATAGCAATAAAACAAGAAAGGGAAATTAAAGAAATGAACACTGATAAAACGAAGTTTAAAAACGTTATGGATGATATAAGAGTTTACTTTGAAAAATAAGAGAATCAACAAAATATTGTTTGATATAAGAGACAATTTCCACCAAAAAAATATATATGATCCACCACAAAATCCTCATTCTTACATCATCATTGTAGTACATCCAAGAAAAATTTAAAAATAGATAAATATTATTTGCAATAACAAAAATGTATTAAATATCTGGCATTTAATCTAAAAATATAGAAAGAGCTTTCACAAAGTCATCTATAGAACAAAGTTTACATAAATAAATAAGGAACCAAATGATTGGATAAAGAACTAAAATTTGAGTGTAAATAAGCTAAGCTAATATCAAAAAAGACACTATTTCCCAAATAAATGTATAGATTTAATGAAATACTAATCAAAATACCAATAAGAAACATTTAAGAATTAGAGAAAGTAACAAACTTCACATGGAAAATCAACAGTTCAATAACATCAAAGAAAGTTGCAAAAAAGAAAAATAAAGGAAGAGAATTTATACACTAAACTCAAATTATACCATTAAACAGCAATTATGCAAACTATCTGCTAGTGGTTTACAAAATAGAGAAGTAGAATATATTTTATAATAAGCTTGAACTGTACACATTTTATAACCTGGCATTCAATTAACAAAGGATCACAACAGGAGACAGTTAGGTGGCACAGTGAATAGAGCACCGGCCCTGGAGTCAGGAGGACCTGAGTTCAAATCCAGCCTCAGACACTTAATACTTACTAGTTGTGTGACTTTGGGCAAGTCACTTAACCCCAATTGCTCTGCATTCCCCCTTCCAAAATAATTAAAAATTTAAAAAAGGATCAAAAGTCATGGAAAAATTCATTATTCAATGAAAAATTTTGGCTAAAGTACTCAACAATTTTTTGAAAAATGGGACTAGACTAGGCCCTCACACTGGACACCATAATAACTGGAAATGAGTCAATAATCTAAACATTAAAATGCAATGCACACCCACAAAACTAGATGACAAAATGTTATCTTTCATAATTGTGTAAAGGTAGCAATTCAAATTATAAGCAATAAAATAGGTCAATTGGATTACATAAAAAGAAAAAGATTTTGCACAAGCACTGCAACCAGAAAAAGGGCAAAACAATATGTTTTTAATCAACTTCTTCTGATAAAAATCTGACATCCAAAATATAAGTAATAAACTTTTTAAGAATAAGAGCAATTCCCCAAGAGAATAATGATCAGTCAAGTTATATGACCAGAGTGTCAAAAGAAAAAAAAACATAAAGTATTAACAATTACATTGAAAGTTCAATGCTTCTAATAATCAGAGAAATTCAGGGTGGCTAGGTGGTACGGTGAATAGAACACCAGCCCTGGAGTCAGGAGGACCTAAGTTCAAATCCAGCCTCAGACACTTAACACTAAACTAGCCATGTGAGCTTGGGCAAGTCATTTAACCCCAACTGCCCTGCCTTCCCCCCTCCAAAAAGGAAAATTTTTAAAAATCAAAGAAATTCAAGTTAGTTCCGTTAATATCTCAGAGATCCACCTGACACCAATGAAATTGGCTAAAGAAATTTTTTTTTAATGAGAAAAATTCATTGTTCAAATGACTACAGTAAAATAGGTAAAAATTTAGTCAACTTTTTGGAAAACAACATGGAATTATACAATCAAAACTACAAAAGTATGTATACACTCTGACCTGCTGGTAGCACTGCTAGAACGTTCAAGAGGTTAATGTCATTTTAAAAATCTAGCTTTAAAAAATACAACATTGTACAGGGGCTTTTATAATTTTAAAAATACACAAGCCTATAAATATACTAGGTGTCTACTAACTATGGAACGACTGAACAAATTATGGAATGTGTAGCAAAAGAATAGTATTATTAGGTGAAAAAATATTAAGAATTATAAGAAACATTCCAAGATACACAAATGAATGCAGAGTAGAGAATGCAGAACCAAAAGAAAAATGCACACATTGAGATTGACAACCAAGAAACAACAGTTTATAAATACATGCACAATCATTTGGAATCTCTTTTTTTATTTCATTTCATTTATTGATTTTTCTTATTTTCTTTTCTTATACTTATTTGTGTGTGTGTGTGTACTTGTCAGTGGAAGTAAAAAAAATATGTATACTGTTATTTAAGTGTATGTGTTCATAAAAATCTACATTTATGTATGTCATAAATGACATTTACATATGTTGAATATATTATAGGAAAAGATTTGAGACTAGGTTAAGCTATAAAGAGAAGATAAAGTCTTTCTATATAGCTGCACTTTCATTTTAAAGTAGTTGGAAGGAAAAAATAAGAAAAGATAACAAAAGTGCTATTTTTGTTACTCTAAAGCTTATGTTTCATTGTCCATTTAATAGACACGGGTTTTATATTTTAATTTTTAAAATCTTTGATAAAAAGAAAAGGAATTTGGAGTTTATCTGAATCTTTTAGTAAGCACACACCTACAGTCTGCAGGATTAGAGCCTCCTGCTTCCACCTGATGGCACTGTATGTCTATTACAGGGGCTGTTACTAAAAGGGAAAATTTAATACCTAGAGTGCTGAAACCTCGAAACGCTTATCAGAGATATAGCTTTGTGACACTTCCACAATTTGCTTGTGTTTGCTTTTTGGTCTCCTCTGTTTTCTCATTCATAGTTTTCACCTTCTAATTTAGACATTTCTGAAGAAATAAGAGCACACATTGGGTACAGTGTTACTAACCACTGCTATGTAGTTTAAACTACATAGCTAAAGGAGTAGCCTGTATACTCTTAACATTTCCTTCATATTTACTAGACTGGGAAAAAAAAAAACCCAACCCTGTACAGCGTCAAATCTGGCCACTCCATTCTGAACCCCAAATCAACACATTCTTTTAAACTGATTCCTCTACACAAATCATGGTAAAATTCCAAATTCTGCAAATGAGATGAATAGTTATTATGTTCTTCTGTCTATTCCTCTCTTGGAGCTCCACTAATCTGCTCTTGGGCCACTTCTGTTCATTTTTATCAGTTACTTAGATGAAGACAATATAATGGAATGGAAAGAGCATTAGTTCTGGAATCAGAGGACCAGGGTTCTAATTCAAAAATCTATGTTGCTTCATTATTTTGAACCTCAATTTCCTCATGTATAAAATAAAGTGGTTGGAGAAAATGCCTTATAAAGCTCCTTCCAATTCTAAATCTATGATTCTAGAATCCTAAGGCCAAGATTATATGTTTACAAAATCTACAGGGACATGAAGTTGAGAGAGATAAATGTAAAGCCCTGCATGTAGGTCCAAATTATCAGTTGAAAAAGTAAGTACCAGATGGTGAAAATGTGGCTAGAAAATAGTTTGTCTAAGGAAGAAAAAAAAGACCTTTGGTTTTTAGTGCATTTGGGATAAAACAAGTGTGACATGGTCACATAGGCACCAAAAGAGGTAACATAATTGTAGGCTTCATGAAGAAGAAGAAAATACCGATTCCAAAAATGAGGAAAATGATAGACGTCCTGTCCCCTGTCCTGGTCAGACCTTACTATGCTGTAATGATAATGGGTATCTGAAGATCTTCCCTGTCCCCAGGCCCTTTGATAGGCTTACGTGGCTCTGAGAACCTTTCCTGATTTGAAAGCATATTCTGCCCCCTAATAGGCTGAATGTGGTCATGTGGAGCCTGTGGCAGGAGGCTTTTTCTTCAGGAACGCCCATATCTTGTTACTTTGTGATTGGGCAGTGGGTCAAGAGGGCTGTGACATTCTCTGACCCAAGAGAAAGCTATATATACCCTGATGTGAAGTTTTGCTTTGGGGCTCACTTTGGGAAGATTTATGTGATTTGGCCAGACCAGACTCTGGAAAGCTGTTGAGCCCCTGGCTTTGAAAATCCAGATGTTGGTGCTTCCCTTTCTGGTAAATAACTAGGTATGGATGTGATGGTCAGACAGCTGGAAGCCCTGTCTGCTGAATTGTGGTATTTTTCTGTTGTATTCTCTGAAGTTCAGGGTGCTGACTTTTTCCCTGACTAGGTAAATGATATGTGTTTGATTGATTAAAGTAAGATTGTTAACCCGTTTTGAGTTGCTTTCCTTTAGAAAAGCAGATCTAAGAACCTGTGCTAGCGTCCATCCTGGGCATGCTAGGGTGCTTACAGCTACATACGGTCAGTTAGGAATGCCATGTTTTAGGAAGTACATTGACAAAGGCTAAGGAGACTAGAGACCCTGAAGAAGGAAGGCAGTGAGTATATAATAGCAGTCTTTAAATATCTGGTGACTGTCATGTGTTATACCTATTTTCCTTGGCTCCCGGGGGTAGATCTCATAGCAATGAATGAATGCTTCAGAGAGGTAAATTTGGACTCAATATAACTAAAATCTTCTTTCCTATTAAAGCTGCTGAAAAATGGAATGAGATGTTTCTGTGTAGTGTGGCTTCTCCATCTCTGGAAGACTTCAATGGAGGTTGAATGATGACCTCTCTGAGGTAACATGAAGGTCATTTCTATGCAAGTACAAGTTGAACAAGATGTTCTCTAGGATCTCTTTTAGCTCTAAGATTCTGTGACTCTTATGGCTCTCCATCTTCCTATGTAGACACTCTTTTAGCCTATATATTCCCAAATATACCAAGCATACCAGCTTCCAAAGGTAGGCTCTGGCAGTACACTCTGATACTTCAATGGGTGCCTCATATCCTCAATGTGGCTACTCCTTCTGCCACCACAAATCAGAACCCATCCATGCCTTCTAATATAATCAAATTTTTGTTCATATGCTCCCATTATTTCTCTATAAGGCATACTGGAAACCTCCCTAGCTAAAGTGCTTTTAAAAAGTGATAAGATCTATACACCAAAGAGATCAAAGAAAGAGGAAAAGGATCCATCTATACAAAAATATTTATTGGAGTTCTTTTTATAGTAGCAAAAAACTGAAAGCTAAGAGGGTGACCATCAGTTGGGGAATAGCTGAACAACTTATGGCATATAAATGTAATGAAATACTCTTGGGCTGTAAGAAACAATGGAGAAGGATGGTTCCAGAGACACCTGGGAATACTTATGTGAAAGTGATGCAGAGTGAAGTGAGTAAAACTTGGAGAACGATTTATACAACGACAACAACATGGCAGAAACAGTTTTGGAAGACTTAAGAACACAATGATTGGTCATGTTTCCAGAGGACCCATGATGAAGAACTTGTCTCACCTCCTGACAGGTGACAGGCTTAACATGCAATGCAGGACACAGGTTTTTTGACATGGTCAAGATGGAATTTTTTTTCCAACTATGCACATTTGTTATAAGCATTTTGCTTTTCTTTTCTTTTTTTCTATTAATAGAGATTGGGGAGGTGAGAAAATAAATTCCCTGAAAAAAATAAAACAAAATTTTAAACATTTAAAATGTGCTATGAGAACCAGTGCTGTATTCAGGCTGTGCACAATTTTCCATAATGTCATCCAGCACACTATCTTCCTCCTGTTCAATTGAATCTGATGATTAAAGCCTCACCTATCTTTCATCAGCAACATTAATCTAAGACCAATAATTAATTGACTAACTTGATGGGCTGTCCATTCAAATTTAGGTCTTAGTCAGGACAATATGCATTCTTCATCCGTTTGGCTTTTCAGTATGGATTGCCAGGCCAATCTCTTTTGAGTGACCATTTGAGATGGCCCTGGAATGTTCTGGGGCTTAATGTAATCAGTATAATCATCTAAAAAAAGAGACATCTGGAAGATTTCTCAATCTATAGCAGGAGTTCTTAACCTTTTTTGTGCCATGGATTCCTTTGGCAGTCTGGGAAAACCTGTGGACTCTTAGAATAAGGTAGAATTTTTTTAATGAATATAATAAACTTCATGTGATTATGAAGGAAAATGATTATATTGAAACAGTTATCAACATATTCTAAAAAATAAGTTCATAGGTTAAGATCCTATGATCTGTTTTTTTGTTGTTCAGTCGTTTCAGTCATATCCAACTCTTCGTGACCCCATTTGGAATTTTCTTGGCAAAAATTTTGGAGCAATTTGCCATTTCCTTCTCCAGCTCATTTTACAGATGAAGAAATCAAGGCAAAAAGGGTAGCACAACTTGCCCAGGGTCACGCAACTACAAAGAGTCTGGGGTCAAATTTGAACTCGAGTCTCCTTGATTCCATGCCAGACATCTATTCACTACAGCAGCTAGCTGCCCATGATCTACAGGAAAATCCTTCTAAATTTAGACCCTGGTCATGATGTCTCCCACGATGGTTTCCAGTGCCTTTGACCAGGGATGGGAAGAGAAACAAATAAGCATTTATATATGTGCTAGCGCTGTGTTTAACACTGTTTATAAATATTATCACACTTGATCCTCACAACAACCCTGTGAGGTGAATGTGATTATTATCCCCATTTTACAATAAAGGTGAACAAAAGTTATGTGACTTGCCCAGGGTCACACAGCTAGTAAATGCCTAAGCCTAGATCCTTGCTAATTCCAGGCCCAGAATTCTATTTATTGGGCCACTTTCTACCAGTCCACATGTCTCTTTAAAATGAAAGACGATATACTAACTAAACAGTTTCTGGAAAGGGGAAGAAAATTTCCTAAATCAACAAATTTTCAAAATTTCCAGAAACTCAGATCTCATACCCGACATCCAGCCTTCTTTCTGCTACAGGACAGTTCTTGAGAGCAACAAGGCACAACCAAGAGGCTTGTAGGATCACGAACTTAGAGCCAGAGGGAGGCCAACTTCTCCATTTTGCAAATGAGGAAACTAAAGTTAGAGTGGAAAGTGTCTCGCCCAGGATCACAGAACTTAGTGTCTGAGGTCAGATTTGAAACCAGGTCCTCCTGACTCGAAGGCCGATACTTTATCCCCTACACCAGATGCTGAAGGAGGAGGGTGCTAGTCTTGGAGTTAGGAAGTCCTGTATTCACTTCCTACCTTTGACTTTTATGAACTGTCATTTGATCTCTCCCTGAACCTCAGTTTCCCCATCTGTAAAATGGGAATAATAATACCTTGTGGTAGATACTTCATAGCATCAATTAATAATATGTATTACATATATATGTATGTAATAAATCACCATATAAATTTCGGTCATCCTTTCAACTTTATATTTTTATGATTCTATTCTATGACCTGTTTGGTCGTAGATGTGGACCTAAGAGCTAGTCTAATAGATTTTTACAGATGGGAAAACTGAGTACCACAGAAACTGAATGACTTATTCAGAATCACCTGAGAACAAGAAGTAAGGAGAAAGGTTAAATCCAAGTCATTTGCCTCATCCATACTTTCTTAAGAATAAAGCATTACTGTATTGGTAAGAGTCTACAAACAAGGGATCAAGAAAATCACTTGTTCTGTGACTTTAATCTCTTCCCCATCCGAACTTCAGTTTCCTTAGCTGTACCTAAAAGGGATGTAGCTATGCTTCTACCTTATAGCCCCATGAGGGTAAACAAAAGTAAGAGTTCCCTGAAAGCCTTCACCACTAAGAACACCCCCAAAGAACCAAAGACTGGTGAGTTGATTCAACCTGCATAGAAATGAAGAAGAGTTTTTCTAAAGCAGAGAGAGCAACAAAGATGGTCATTTGCACGGGGTAGCCTACTCCTGGCCCCATAAGCTTGTTCCTACAACAAGATTATCACAAGCTACTCCTTGCACTTAAAGTAGGTTCATAAAGTGAGCCACGAATATGTGTTGCTAGAGAAGCTGGAAGCATGACCAGAGCAAACAGTCAGCAACAGGCAAACGTAGAATGGGTAGGATCAACTGGAGATGGGTTGACCTGAGGAAGAAACTATCCAGATTGACAGTGACTGCCCTTAAGGAGGAGTCTTAGATGAATGGTGTCCTAAGTCATCCAGATAACTAGATTTGGGCCCTCTAGGAGGTTTTGCTGTGAAGACAACAGCTTTGGGAAATGCCTGCTTGCTCTATGTAGGAACAGCTGAGAGGAATTTTTAAATAGAACTATTTCACTAACTGAACTGCCTGATCTAGGAGTGACTTGTACCTAGTCCCATGCAGGCACTGGTTTTTGTGATGTATGTGTTATTCCTTTTTCCTTCTTTGGTTGAGTAAAGAACTGTATAAATTTATACCATGGAAGTGTGATTGAGTCTATTTAAATGCAGCAGCAAAAGGAATAGGGCAGTTTCTTGGTTTGTGGGGACACCTTGAATAGAAGTCTAATTGAATAAATCTGCAAAGCCACGAAGATGGGGAGGCTTAGAGATGGAGGTAACTAGCTAGAATGACAGAGCTTGGTCTTACCCAAGAATGCCCTCTAGTGTTGAGTAGAGAGCATTGCTTCTGGGAAGCAACGGCCAACACTTGACCCTCCTCATTGAAAAGGATTATATAGTTGTGAGGGTCAGTTGTGAGGAATATAAAAAGTAAAATGAAGAAATCTGATGAGCTCAAATGCATTTCCAATTCCAACATCCTGTCACTATATGATTCTATGACTTTCTGTGATTGTATTCATCTCTGGCTTCCTCCTGATTTAAAAACTGAGGTTTTGTTCTGAATGTCCAGAGTGATTTTACAAGTCTAGGAATATGGAAGCCACTGCCCATGTCTTAGAGTCCACAAGCTTTACGTCCAAACTGGATGGAACAGGTGTGATATGGCTCTGTGACTCCAGGCCTATCTTGATCCTGGGCAAAAATTTCCTCAGACCCTGGGATGAACTAGGCAGGGTAGAGGCCATAGGTCATACCCTCCTACACATTCTGCTTTCAATAACCTGTGCTTGAGATGAGCTGCTAACCACCAATCCAACCCCTCAATACAACATTTAATTCTGCAGTGCTCTAAGCTATTCAGTAAGTGTGAAAAATGAACAATTTTAATCAGCCTCTCAGATTCTTGTGTGTAATAAAATGTACCAATCTTCCTGACCTGGATATATTTAAACCCCTTCTTCCAATATAAAATATAACAAAAGAGAACTGTAGTAACTTCAACAATACAAGAATCACCCTGTCTGCCCTCTCCCCTTTTTTTTCTTATTGTTTCTTGGCATTCTTGGCAGCCGGTGAACAATTCTAGGATTCCACTGGGGGCAATTTAAAATCCATTGTCCAGGGTCAGGCTGGCTCTCCCAAAATGTGATGGGAGGTATATTGTACCCCAAGCACTACTAGCTTGCAAGATGTATGAAAGGATGCTGAGCTAGACGTCATTACAGTAGCACAGGGTCTCCAGCTGGGTCTCCAGTATGTCCATATGGACTTATAAATACCTGCTGTAAAAAAGTAAATAAGGAATTCATGCTGTAGAAGGTAAAAACTCCCCCCAAAGTCCTGTGATTGGGAAATAAACATTTTAAAACAATGCCTAAGTATGATGCAATTCAGAGCCAAACTGCAATGATTTCATATACATTCATGATCTAGTCTCTTCTCTCTCACCCTCTGTTTCTAATCATGATCATAAAAAAAGCAAGAAAAAGCACAAAAAAAGATAAACTTTAAAGCACAGCCTATGGTTTCTAAATTGCTTAGAGACCTTAGGCAGGAATGGCAAAGAAATAAAAAAAGATTACAGAGAGTAACATCACAATTAAGGAGCAAAATTCTAAGCCAGACAAAAACGTCTGTTTGGAGATGAACAGTCAGAGATTCAAGACTGTCTACATCTGAGTTGGTACCATGTTACCTCTTGCCACAGGTTACCATTGTTCAGCATGGTACAGTGGGTTTGGACCTGTGTTCAAATCCTGACTCCTGTCACTCGCCACTTGTGGGACCTTGAGCAAATCACTTCACCTAAGGCTCAATGTCCTCATCTTTAAAATAAATAGGTTAGCCTAGATGATATTTAAATCAAATCAGAAGATGTAACATCTAAATAGCCATGATTCGATGCTAAAAGACTCTGAACTTGAACACTTCTATGACCTTGAATGATAAGGTCCTCATGAAGTCCACATGGCTTTGGCTAAACAGAAAAGGGAGGGAGGTACTAATTTGCTTTTTGTATTTGTACCTCTGCCTTCTAACACAGTACATGGAAAATAGCAAGTACTTAATAAATGCTTTTTTTATTCATTAATGCATTCATACCCATGTCTATTTCACAAGATTGCTGTAAGAATCAAATGAGATGGTATATAAAGCCCTTTATAGTCATAAACTGCTATATAAATGTGAATTAGTAATGTAATGGTATTAATATTAATATGAAGCAATGTGCTAGAGAAATATGAAGAAAATATAATTATGCCAACTTCAATCTGCAAGACTTAAATTGTGACCTTATTTACAAGAGTAGTAAAAAAACAAGTGGAAGGAGAGGGGAAAGAGGGAGAAAACAATACTTTCCTTCCAAATAAAAGGCCACAAGATGAATAACTATGTGCAAGTGTGTACATATACACATGCTCACATGAGATCGTACCAGCATTAAGATAGCACTTTGTATCATGCATGCAAATAAGCTCCATCCCTCTTCATTCATGGGGGATATGTAGGGAACATGCACAAAGAGGGATCTGTTTCTGGATATAAGAAACCATGTGGATGTCAAGAAGAAGAGATGGAGATGCCAAACTCTACACAGGACCTGGAGAGAGGCCTGCATAACCATATGGCCCCAACAGAAAACCATATGCACTGAAGAATCAGTACCAGCTGAAGAAACTATAAGGAAGACAGAGTCACAATGAAAAAGAAAACATCAGAAGACTTCGTTCTTGTTAGTACTAAAGAGATGGGTATAGCAGGGGAGCCATGTGAGCTGAGGGGCAGCTCATGTTAAGCTTTCAGTGGCCTTCTTTCAAAGCTTCAGAAATGAAGGATGAACAACATACCAGCCAAGCTGAGCTCCTCTCAGTCACCCATTCTCATCTGACTCTATTTGTTTTCTATACCTTTGCTCATATCAGGTTGTTCATTCCTGGGATGGATTCTCACCCCACCCCCTATAATGCTAATAGAATAGGAAGATCTTCCCCGCCCATTAACAGGCCTAAGACACAGAGCCTATGATCACATGGAGCCTGAGCCGCTTGGAGTCTGAACAGCTTGCCCAAGGAGGAGAGAAAGCAGAGAGCAGAGAGTGACAGCCAGGTAGTGTGGAGAGAGAAGCAGCTTGCCTGGGCAGAGGGAGGAATTTTGCCTAGGGGAACTTGTTTGTGGGGAGGCCTAATAGAAAGAAGGTTTAAGGTGGGGGGAGGCTCTCTGGAGTGCTTTGTTAAGTCTTTACCTCCTGGTAGCCTAATGATGCTCCAAATAAATATTTTGGTTTTGCCTTTGAGGAAGAGAGTTTATTATATTTTGCCAGTCTGCACTGGAAATACACATGTGTACTCATAGTGGCTGCCATGGGTATCACATTGGTATTACACCCACACTCCTAATCTCTCCTCTATATCAGTCCCTCAACTTCTTTGCAGGCCAAATTCAGTCGCTGCCTTCTTTGTGAAGCCTTCCTCAATTCTCCCAGTTCAAAATTTCTCTCCATCCTGAAATTTCTTGTCATGCTGTCCTTGGACCTCTCCTTTGCACTCTTTGAGAACAAGTAATGTGCCCTTTAGAATAATGTCACTATATACACAATACCTTGTACATAATAGGCGCTTAATAAATATTTGTTGAGTGAATGAATGATGGGCAGGAAACATTTTGCAGAGAAATTGGGCACTGAAGAGATGAGGGATTAGAGCAGCGAGAAGCAATGCCAAAGAGAGAAGAAGAGGCAAACAAAGGTTTGGTGGCAGAAACATAGGTGGGTTGTTCAGGAGATGATGAGACCTCATGGAAGGTTTTCAAGAGGAAGCTGGAGGAGCACTTGTCAGCAATGTTGTAGAAGAGATGCAAGAATAGGTTCAGGTTAGAAGAGAGAACCTATGAGCTGCCTTTCTTCTCTGAGATTCTATGAGCCCAGGCTGACCAGAGCAGAGGATTCCTATAGCCAAGTAATAGGCAATACAAGCCTGAAAGAGCTATACATTTGTATAGTACTTGAAGGTTTCTAAAGAACATCATCAGATCATAACTCTTCCCCACAAAAAGCTCCTGAGGTCAGTAGTGTGAGTATTGTTATCCCCATTTTATAGATTAGAAAACTGAGGCTCACAAAGTGTTAGAGGGCAGCTAGCAAACACCAGGCTCTTCTGATTTGATTCCAAGCCCAGTGATCTTTCCATTAATCCTATTCTGCCTCTATCAAAAAAGATCTAAGTTGAACCATTGGACTGCATTTCTAACATAGCCCTCTCTTGTAGGTCAGATAATAATAAATTATATTTGGGGGAAGTATAGTTAGACAATCATTTGTGTTTAATAGATCTAAATATTTACCAGGCTGTAAGCTTTATAAGACAATGGTGTGATAGCAATAGCCCAAAATTCCATGTTGGGGTCCTTTAAGAGTGGTCTAACTTCCAGGAGTAGACAAAAATCCTTCCACACTCTTCTCTGGTCTAGAAGACTATGTTCAGTTCTAGATATAATATTTTAGGTAGGACATTGTCCAGGTCTTTTGACCATGCCTGGTGAAATGGATTGCTCAGAGTCTGAAGGCTCAAATAAAAAAAATTCCTTTAATAAAAACATCCAATAACCACTAGGTAAAAGGCAATCCCCAAGGCAATAAAAAGCAGCCCAGGAAAGTAAAAGCATGTTAAAGTAATCAGCAAGGAGGTTCCCTGGGGCGTCAAGGAATCTCACACCAAAGTTACAAAACTGATTTTATATCTTCCTTGCCCAAAGGGCTGAGTCTCACATCAATCCACCTGAGGGTCCAGTTAAATCAGACTGCTCCAGGTCTTCTCCACAACCTTGACTTCCAATAGCCCAGTTGTTGTTATGGGAGTGTGAGATGCTAACTCAAGCCTCCCCTATTCCATTAGCCCAAAGTTTCTCCCAAAACACAAGCTGGTGAACTAGAAAATGTCCAGCAGGATAGGAGATGTTCACCCCTTTGAAAATAAGGCTCAAGACATGCTGAATTTGTAACTGAATCATGTCCGACTCTTCGTGACCCCATTTGGGATTTTCTTGGCAAAGATATTAGAGTGATTTGCCATTTCCTTCTCCATTTCATTTTACAGATGAGGAAACTGAGGAAAACATAGTTCAGTGACTTGCCCAAGGTCACATACTTAGTGTGAGATTTGAACTAGGAAGGTGAGTCTTTTTTACTACACTGCACCATCTAACTACCTTAGTTTAGTATTGTCTTCCAATACTTGAAAGTCTGTCATGTGAAAGAAGGGTTAGACTTAATTAATTAATTAATTCCTAATTAGGGCTGTCCCCAAGTAAAATGAGATGATTTGGGAAATTGTGGCTTCCCAGTCATAGAGGGTCTTCAAGCAATGGCTAGATAAATACTTGTTGGGTATATCATGGAGTTTCTGTGGGAGAAATAGGTTACACCAGATGATCACTGAAAGACCTTCCAAAATTTTGAAATTCTGAGATTTCAGAGTGCTTTAAAGTTTACAAAGCATTTTCCTCCAAACAACCATGTAAAGTAGCTAGTCCAAGGACAATTAGCTCCATAATATAGATGAAAATATTGAGGTTTAGAGAGGTGAGGATTTAACTAATGAGGTCTGTAGCTAGGACCTGAACCCAGACCTTTACACTACAAGTTCAGCGCTCTTTGGACCCCTATACACTGCTTCTTGTCTTTTTCCTTTGGAGAAAAAAGTGGCCCAGTTTTTACCTCAGACATAACTGTTTCTTAACAATGTCAGTATGCTCCCATGATCTACCAGTCACCCTCCTGAAAACAAACTGACATCCTCAGCCCAAGCTGAAAAAGCTTCAGGAACACAGCAGAGAGGGATTAAGAAGATAACAGTTCTGCTTTATTCCATCCAAACACCATGGATTTGTACCAGAGGGAAAAGCGAAGTCGGCAAAGCTGACTTGGGTGTCTGACAGTTCAGTATATGTTGCCCTTCCCTGTGAGTTAATACTGACCCCATGGCCCCATCATGCTGTTCAGGAGCTCAGGGCTGCTGAAGGAGCCATCCGTCAAAGAGGATACAATTGGAAGGTCATAACCATTTTTGTTCCTTAGAGATCTCGTGGCAGTTTCTCTGATACTTTGGCCCGAGTCCAACTTGGATAATTAAATTTTACCTGCCTCCAACTCTCCTGTGATTTCCTATGGCGGAGGTATTCCTTCTTTTCCTTCTCTCACTCCTCCCTTCTGCACCGGCAAGCAGCTGCCTTCTCAAAGACCTCTACATTTTACTGATGGATACCATCAGGTTCCTTCCCTCACGATGCAAATCTCATTATAAATATTCATTCATCCTTTTCCCCAACTCTGGTTTTTTTTTTCTTTTTTTGCAATGTCTCTAAACTGAAGCGTTATACCAGCTGAAATTGGGCAGGATATCGCATCTGATTGTTCATAGAAGCCTGGGGATCTTTAGGTAGATCAGTGAAGGGCTGACCCAGGAGAAGGTCACCTGGAGTATCTCCTTTAACCATTAAAGTATCATAGAAGCTTCTAACCACTAAACACAAAGGAAACAGTTTGGTTGCTAATCCACACTCGGATTTTTCCCCTTTCTCCACAAATGACAATGCAAACACAGCTTGGCATCTCTCCCCGCATTACCCTTTCTGAGGTAGGTTAGTTTACTTCATGACCAGAATCTTCCACATCCTATTACATCATTAACCTCCGACAGTTGCCTGCATCTGATTCCAAAAATCTGCCATCACATGGCTGGCAACAGCCGGGGAGTGCAATAATCATCATTCAGCTTCTCAACAACCCTTGAGCATTGAACACTCAACAGAACGGGAGGGTCAAGTGGAAGACAACGCCCTGGAGTCCTATGAATGTGTTAGAGGATTTTCTCTGAAACCACCTGGGGGATACATGGACATTCTTGTCCTATTAGACTATCCAAGCCTCTCACAGCATCTGTTCCAACAACATCTCTAGACAATACATGCAATGACATCTTTAGAACACAATTTTTTTAAAGCCCTAAACAATTAAGATTTTTTTCTTCATTCAAAAAAAAAACATATTTCCCTATAATCTCCAGACAAGAAGAAATAACAATAGCTAAGGTTTATATACAGCTTTAAGTCTGCAAATGTTCTACATCCGTTATTTTATTTGATCCTTGGAACAACCCTGTGAGAGAAATGCTCTAATTATCCCCATTTTACAGATGAGGAAACTGAGGCTGAGAAAAGTTGAGAGACTAAGCCAGAGTCATACTGCTATTGATATTTCTGAGGCAAGCTTTAAATTCGGATCTGATTCCAAGCCCAGAGTTTTATTCCCTGAACCACTTACCTGTCTCCACAACTTATTGGTGAGTAACCAGAGAATGCAACAAGATGACTAAAACGATGCGGTTATTTGCTAACACCAAAGGAAAAGAAGGAAATCATATTCATAGCAAGAAAAAGAGGATTCGATCACTTTGAATGAGTGGTGAATGTTCATGCAATGGCTAATGCATGCTCATGCAGATTCTATAATTTGACTAATTTCTGCATTCAACAATAAACATCAGCCATTAATATGACCAAAACAAACAAAAAATAATCACAGGTTTATTGCTACTTAGAGCTGGAAGGGACCTCAAGGCTCAACTAGTCCAATCCCCATCTGAATAGAAATCCTTTTAAAATGATGAAGGGAGGGCCCTCATCCCCCATTGCCTGGGCTTTTGCAATAGCCTACTAATTGAACTTAATTGCTTCCTCTCCAATCCATCCTCCACACAGATGCCAAATTACCATTCTTAAAATAAGTGATCTGACCACATCCTTCAGTAGCTCCCTATTGCCTCTAGGATAAAATATAAATTCTTCATCTGGACATGTAAAGTCCACTACAATGTCTCCCTCCTCCCATCCAGGTTGATTTCATGGACTTAACATACTTACCAACCTGGTGAAGCAATGTAAAATCTTTGCCCATCTGTACCTTAAACTGTACAGGTAAATCTGGTCTCTATACCCAAAGAAAATAGGCAGTAGGCAGTGGAAAGTGCTCAGGACTGCAAGTTAGAAAAATTGGGTTCCAATTATGACTTCGCCAGTAAACCTCTATGTGTAACCATGAACTAGTAACTAAAACTCTTTGCATCCTCTGTTTTCTTCATGCAAAATATGGTTAAGACTGTATGATGGCAAAAGTTCTTTCAGCTCTATAATTTTATGATTTTAAATATAATAACTATCTTCAAGTGTTTGAAGAATTGTCAATGGAAGAGGGAACAGACTTGGTCTCTTGGGCTCCGTTTTGATTTGATTGAGAAGCAATGGGGAGAGATGAATAGTTGCAAAGAGATAAATTTAGGGTTTAGGTGGGGAAAAACTTCCTAACAATCAGAACTATCCAAAAATTGAATGAGTTGCCTCAAAAGATAGTGAGTTTCCACTTACTGGAGGTCTTTAAGTAGAAGGGAGTAACCACCATTTGGGGGCTTTAATGTAATGGGGACTTCTTTTTCAGATGTGGGTTGGACTAGATAGCTTCTAGTTCCTTCTCCTTCCAACTCTTAAATTCCTTAATTCTATAATGTTTTCCCAACTTTCTAAAAGGGGAAGAAAGTATATTCTTCAAACTGTAGTCAAGTGAACTTGACAATGATTTCCGTTAAAATTGTAGAGCTCATTATTAAAGCAATAATTTGCGAACATTTAGAAAGGAAAGAGGTGACAACAAGGCATCAACATGGGTTCATTAGGAATGCCTTGCTCAGTTAATTTCATTTTCCTTTTTGACAAGTCTAGTAAACTCAAAATAATAACTCAGATTTATATAGCCCTTGAAGGTTGATAAAGTACTTTCCTCACAACAGTTCTATAAGGTAGATAGTATAATTATCCTTAACACCATTTTACAGATGAGGAAACTGATGCTCAAAGAAATTGTGACTTGCCTATAATTGTCTCCAAAACATTATATATATCACAAAGATACATATTAAAATAAATAAGAACCAAGAAAGGAAAAGAGAAAGAAGAAACAAAGAAAGATGTCAGTTTTCCATGCTGGTAAATGTTTAATAACCAGCTCTCCAGAAAAAACATGTGCAAAATACATGTTTAAGCTTAATCTGAATTATTAACATTTTCTCCACCACTTTCTTGAGTCTAGATAATCAGGCTCTGATCTGTAGTATTTGCTGATGATGTCTAAGGTCATACTAGAAATTTAACAACAGACTCTCCTAAGCTGGTATGGGCTAGCTTCAGAACAGGTTCCAATCCAGGTTTTTTTATTCAGACTAACAAATGCCTAATAAGATATTGAGGAGACTTTGGGAATAGTCAAAGCTAATGACTAACTTTGGAGGAATCGACATCATGAAGGAAATTTTGCCCAGTCTTCCCCAAAATATACCTTGTTGTCTTTCTGAGAGATAGACTACTAGGTGGATAAGCCCTGGATCTGACCACCTGTGACACTTCTTTTGTTCTTTTTCTCTGCACAAAGACCACAAGATGTGAGTCCTGACTTTACTACTTTGTAGCTGTGTGATATTGGACAAATCACATGAAAATCTTCATAACTGACATTTATCTAGTGCTTTAAGGTTTGAGAAACATTTCATGATCTCATTTGATGCTCATATTCCTTTGAGACAGATGCTATTATTATATCATTTTGTAAAGCAGGAAACTAAAGTTTCCAAAAGATAACACAGCTTATAAATGCCTGCAGCAAGATTTGAACCCAAGTTTTTCTAATTGTAGAGCCAGCATTCCACCCACTATACCACACTGCCATTTAATTGTTCAATGAAATGGGAAACTCAAAAGATAGTTGTGAAAATCAAATGATATAATGGATACATAGCAATTTTAAACTATAAAATATTATACATGTATATATTTCAGTTATGTTATCTCTGTTCATTAGTATTGATACTATAATAATATATGATATGATATGATATAATATGATATAGTATAGTATAATATAATATAATTAATATAATGTAATATTATATAATATATAATATAATGTAATGTAATATAATGTCATATCATATCATATCATATCATATCATATCATATCATATCATATCATATGATTGTGTTCTTATTGTTTCCAAAAGAACTTTGGGGTCATTCAAAACATTACACAATTTCTCAGAATCAATCCAATCCACTATCCTCTTCCTATTCTATTCTGGGCATAATTCCTTGTTCCTTTGCAGCGTGTATCTAAAATACATAGAAAGAGATGGAACAAACAGCTCTTTGCATTATCCCAAAAGTATACCACAGCCTTGATAGTAGACATTCTTCATCCACTTTGTTTTTCTTCTATAGACAGCTGGGCCTCAGACTTCTGTGTAATTAATTATAGGTCTTCTGTAGGAGAGTTTTGCAGCGTTTCAGAACAATGCCATCAGCAAACAGATAGCTAAGGTACTTGACCATGTATAATGAATCCCTCATTCATTTGATACCACACTGTCATCCTACATGACAGTGACAAGCACCTTTAGCTCTCACTTGATATTTAGAATCAAAAGATTGTCACAGTCATCTCTGTTGTCATTTTCAAGGAATTTTATACTATTTTAATCACTTGTTGAAAAATGGTCGTCTACTTTAAAAAAGTTAATATTCAGTAAACGCTATGGTCTTGTATTCTCTAAACCTTTTAGAGTAACTAACTGTAAAGGTGTAGTCTGTTACTTGTTGCTCAATCATTTCAGTCACATGCAACTTTTTGTGACCCAATTTGAGGTCTTCTTGGGAAAGATACTGGAGTGGTTTGCCATCTCCTTCTCCAGCTCATTTTACAGATGAGGAAACTCAGGCAAACGGGGTAAGTGACTGACCATGGGTCACACAGCTAGTAAGTATTTGAGGCCAGATTTTAAGTCAGGTCTTCTTGGCTCCAGGCCCAGTGCTAAATCTACTACACCACCTAGGCGTCCCTCAATCTGCTACACAATATAATTATTAATACCTGCATATTCCCTTTTCATATCATTGTAAGCCATGGCCCAGAGCCCCTCAAAATCAGAGACACATTTGTAGACTTTTTTTTTCAATAGCTATTACCTTTTACCAAATGTTATAAATGTTACCTTTTACCAGATGTTACTAAAGAGTTACCCTTTCCCTTTGGTTCATTGCCCCCACCTATAATACTCTAAAAATCTCTAAATATCCTTAACATGTCTAGATTTCCCCAAATCTAGGTTATAGGATCCCCAAATCCCATACAGACACTTGAGGTACTAAATGTATATATCAAGTATGAACAGCCTTTATTTCACAGAAAATGTGTAAGATGCAATGGACTCCCAGGAGCCATGAATATAAAAACATATACAGCACTCAAAAAGATCACTAGATATGGAAATGTTTTACATGATTGCACGGTATAACCTATATCAGATTGCTTATCATTTCTGGGAGCAGGGAGGGAAGGGAGAAAGGGATAAAATGTGGAATTCAAAACTTTTTTTAAATGTTAATTTTTTTACATGCAATTGGGGGGGTGAATAAAATATTATTTTTAAAAAGGTCATTAGACCTCCATATATTATGTCTCCAATATGTACTAGCTGTGCAAACCTCAGTAAATCATGTCAGTTCTGAGTACTATTTTTCTCATCTCTAAAATGAAAATGTTAATGTTCACAGGAGTATTGTAAAGAAAGCATTTTATAAACTGTAAAGTATAATAGAAATGTGAATTATTAAGAATGATTCCAGGCTGGAAAAGAAGAAGAAATGACCAGGCTGAAAATGACCACCCTCAAGAATAAACCTAGTTTCATACTCATTGCTTTTTCTCAAACCCAAGCATTTTAAAATGAGTCCTCCTGGTCACTCTATCACACCCAGCAGAAGACTTGCACTTAGCCCCAGAGATCAGAACTAACTAGATGTGTTAGAAGGTGCCCAATACTGGGCAATCTTCCCCAATACTGAGGAATTGGGTTCAGATGTGAGGTTATCAGACATGAAATTCTGGGGCAGAATCTACAGGACATATAACTTGCAGTCTGGTCAAGCCTCCCTCTATTTTTTGGATCCTGTGTAAATATAAGACCTGACCATGGGCCATATGAGCCCCTCAGGGAAATACAGATACCACACAAGCTACTGACTGATGCTTTCCTTTTTTGTAGTCTTTGGAGTCAAAATCATTTATTACTGTAATTTGCATAAAGAGCTATTGCCACCAGGCCGAAGTGGGCTTGTTCAATTCTACTCTGCCATTAGAACCATTTTAATTTTATTCTTCTCTCCCACGACTAAAATTTGCCCACTGGCCACATGCCCCAAACAGATGTGCATTTAAATAATTTGTAAGGAGCCAAATGTGTGATATGCACTCCTTTGATCTTCTCACATGAGTGAAAGACATTGATCAGGTTTCAAGAGGCATCATTTTAAAAATGTCCAGAACAAAACTATGAGAGGCCTTCAAAAAGTCTTCCCATCCCAGTACCACATTGCACATAAATATATATGTATATATAAAAATGTATAAACACATATAAATATATGTTATATATAGTATATATGTACTGTGTTTGTATACATATATGCACGTGTGTGTAGGTATGTATATGCATATATGTGTTGTGTAGATACACATACATATACACATATGACTTGTTAATTCTAATTGCCTTTAGATTGCAATGCTAGCCTACTGATTCTGGCCTTACCCATGATACAGGATTTTTCTCTTGAATTTAGGCATTTTACTTTGGCTGATTGCCCTCCCACTCCTACCCTGCCCTTCAATCCCACCTCCATACTCAACCTTGTTTGTTCTCAGACCCTGGTTCACTGATGTGCCTACAGTAGCATTTCCATACCACAAGTGGAGGACCTTAGTTGGCTCACTGTATCAAAAGCCCTATCTTCACATTAACCAGAATATTTTCACCAGTCTTGTATAAATCATGCTTGAAAGACCAGCAGGGAGCAGCTAGGTGGAGCAATTGCCCTGAAGTCAGGAGGACCTGAGTTCAAATCCAGCCTCAGAAACTTGACACACTTACTAGCTGTGTGATCTTGGACAACTCACTTAACCCCAATTGCCTTGCCTTCCCCCTCCCCATAAAAAAAGACCAGGAGACTTTACCTTCATTGAACCAGAAAGGAAAGTAAGTCCAGGATCTTCTACAGCATTTTATTCTCCCCTGATTTCCTCTGTGGTTGACTGTTGGTCATCTTCACTCCTGAAAAAGAGCAATAATAATAACAATAATACTTGTGTACCTATAATAACCATCACTGGACCCATAGGGACTGGGGCTCTTGCCCTCTTGGTCCCCTCTAAGAGGCCACTCTCAGCTTTGAACAATACATGTGTTGACAAGACACTATTAAGAGACACCCTGTTTTCCAGAGCTAAGGCCCAACAAGCAAGCTGTGCCCTGAGCTTGGCATAACAATAGTCCTTTGCACTCACCCTCTGGATGGTCTCAGCCACAGAAAAATCCCAGGACTGTTTCACATAATCATGTAACACTTCAAGCAGCAGCAGGTGATCTCTGAGCTCAGACAATCATGAAGCCCTGTTACGGATCATCAGGGCTGCAGTTTACTGTGTAGTCACTGGGATAAGAATGGAGATCTGCCCACAGTGAAGCAGGTCCCTCACATGTGCCACCTCGGCATACATGTTTAATTTCCCTCCTTGCTTGCAAGTCATTTCCCTCACTATAGAAAATAAACTTCTGGCTTAGTCTCTGCAGTTGTTCTTGCTTGCTCTGGCCTCCTTTAACAGTAATGAGGTTTGAAGTTCCTTTTGTATTGCTAAGCTAAGAGGTACTTAGCACTTAGTTCAGATTAAGCCTCTGTTAAAGGAACAGGTCTGAACTCCTGATGTAACAGTAAGGGGCTGAACAGGGAGGGGCAATACTGCTTATAAGGAAAAACACAGAGAGGGAGAGTCAGAACTTCTTGGGACAAGCATCTGGAGGCAGAAGCTGCTGCTGCTGGAGAAAGAGAGAAGTTCTTTCAGCAGCATCTGGAGGCTGGGCTGCTACTGTTGGAATGAGAATTGAGAAGAAAAATCAGAACTGGTAACTGATAACATCTTCTTGGAGTAACCTTTGTGGAGGCAGAAGCTGCTGCTGCTGGGGAGGATGAAGGAAAAGCTTCTCTCTCCCCCTCCCCAGAATGGTTTTGATTTTGAAAACCTGGATGGAGTGATGTTGATTCTGGGAACCAGCTGAAACTTCTGATGAGTCTGAGGATTTCCAAGAGTCAGTCATTGCTGAGGGCCAGCCAGAGCTGCTGAGGCTGTTGAGGATTTCCTTGGGCCAGCTAGAGCTGTCAAAAACTGAGGAAGCATGATTGTGATGCTGGTACTTTGTATGAACCTGTTTGTGACTTTGTCAAGCCTTGACTTCCCAGGAACAGAGACTGTGAAGGATTTAAAGTGGACTGGACACTGTGAACTTCTGTGTGGAGCAGGTCCTGCATGGAGAGCTGGGCAAGAAACTGGGAGCTGTCTGCCTTTGAATCCATGATGGATTCAGGAAGGAGCTGCCTGCCTCAAATCAAGATGAAAAGACCTCTCTGTGAGTACTGAGTAGTGATGAAATTGTAATTTACTACTGACCTAGGCGTGGAGGGTTTCTGTATTTTCTAATGATTGAATAGTGAATGATGAAGGATAACTGAATGATCGAGTTGATTGAATGACTGATTGACTAAATTATTGTACTTAGTGACTGATGACTGAATAAGTGACTGATTGAGTTAACTTAGTGTTCCCCATGAGTAGAGAACTTTGACTATTGTACTTTATGTTCCTTAAGAAGGCAAATCTCCTTAAGGATGATTGAATGATTGAGTTACTAAAGGATTGTTCTTCCTTGAAAACTTTGTGACCACTGTGGTGGAAACTATGTGGCCATTTTCTGTGTTAAGTTGTTGTGAATGCTATATTTTGATCATCTGTGATAAGTTATAACATTGTGTGTGGGCAAGTGGCAACTTCTCAGGTAACATCTCAGAAATCTGCACAGAATTTTAGTAAAGTACCAAAGACCTAGCAGCCTGAGACACTTGTCCTACTTCCCTGATCATGAGTTGAAGGTTTTGCTGAGCTTAGCTAATATGAGAGAGGGGAAAGTGCATGCTCCTCAAACTTGGCTGCAGACTTAGCTTCCCTTTGACCTGTACAAACACAAATTCAGAAAGATTGCTGTAAGACCTACAGACTGGTCATCATGTTCCAAAATCCCCATGACTCATAAGATATCTTCTACCTTCCTGTTGCAAGCAGGAGGGTCATCATGACCCAAAGTGCCCAAGTATTGTCTGCTTCCACATCTACATTGATAAAGTTGAGATTCTTCATCTGCTTTCATATCTATATTTTGACTCCATTAATGTAGTTGACATTCATCTGTAAATACTGATGACATATTTTGTCTGTTTCCAAATCTTTCAGACATGTACCTTTATATTATTGACATTTTACCTGCAATGCCAGCAGATTTTTGTGGTTCTAAGATTGTGAGCCTCAGTTCCTAATTAATGTGAACGGGACAGGATAAAGGTGGAAGGGCTGGGGGAAATTTAGGGTATATAAACTAGGTTTTTGCCTTCTGTGCCTTCACCTCTGCTACCAGATGGCTTCTGGTCATGATGACGTCCCGTTCTCATGAGACTGTATAATAAATCCTTCCTGTCTTTACTTAGAGAAGTCTCTGCTTATTTCATTTGGGCAAAGGGACATTTTGCCCCACACAATTGTGAATGCTGTACTTTGATTTACTGTGAATATTTTGCTTTGATTTGTTATGGAATAAAGTGTTCACCACACTATGTATTCAGAACCTTAAAAGCTATTCACAGTTGCATTCTTCTGAAAAGCTGCTCATGCGTGGCTTTACACCTTCACAGGCCAAGAGGTTCCGTCCAGTTGACGGTATGAATTTGGTTCAGTCCTTGGGGAGCTTGGCTTCTAAAGAAAGGAGTTAGATTCTTTCTTAAACTCTTTGCCTTAAACACCTGCACCCCGTAGTCCTGGTGTAAATTATTTAATGCTTAGGTTTTGGTTCACATGTAGGGTCTCCCCTAAAGAAAGGAATAAAAAAGTTCTCAGTGTCTAAGGTGAATAAAATATAGGGCTGCTATTTATTTCTTCTACACAAAAGAAATGCTTAACATACACAAGACCCATAAGTATATGTTGACAGAAAAACAAACAGAAGTAGTGACATAATGATGGCTATCCTCTCTTGGGAAGTTGAGACATAAACTTCAGAATATGAAGTAGTTTGCAGAGCTAAGAGGGCATCTGCAGTTTCATCTCTGCTCTGTACTGCCCAACTACCTCCTTTCAGGTTCATGTCTTCTGACACACGTAAGGCAGCCGTTGGGTTCATTTTCATTGGACCAATGGTTATCTTCTCCAAGAAGCACTAAGTAATTGCTAATTAAGTTTGCATGATTAAGTAATATCAGCAGATAATCGTGGATAGAAGCATACCAGTGGGGGTTCATGAGCTATAGCACTAGAAAGAAGCCAAACACCTGGAAATGCTGGGATAAAAGCAATAGCAACCCTGTAGACACTCAGCCCACCAACATAAGTCAGGGTTCGGGAAAGTAACTTCAGAATCTGTTATACAATCAACTGCTAATATGTTTCAGCCTACTTACACCCACTATGCATCTCTCTCTTGCTCTCTAGGTCAACTAAAATTCTGATTCTTCTGAAATGCCATATAACACATATAATTGTATTATCCCAACAGTCCAGTCAATATTTGGTTCCAAATCACAGAGGAGAGGAGAGACTTAAGAGTGAAATTAAATTTATTAGAAGATTGCAAAGAATAGGTGTCAGTTATCTGCCCTTTGCATTAGTGGACGCAACCTCAGCAGGCCTTGAATCAGCAACTCCAACAGCCATGCATCAAACCAAAGCTCAGAATTCCTAAGGTCTTCAAACACCCTGTCAACATGGGCAATATGCATCCTTCATGCATTTTGTTTTTCCACTTTAGATTATTGGGCTCAATCTCTTTGGAGGGACATCTCTGAAAAGGAGAGGTCCAATTTCTAGGTTTTGATGCAATGAATACCATATCATCCATGAACACATTGTTCCCTATGGGTTAATAAATGATAATACACTTTCCCAACAACATTAACATATTGATACCAGAATATAGAGAATAAATGCAGCCAGAAATCTATTTTTTTGGCCCACAAGAAGCTAACCAGTCAGTATCATTTATCTGATCAGTTACAGATGTACCTAAAGTTGGGAAAAGGCAGGTTTGGATTTGGAAGCTGATTTTTGGCATTTATCTCTGGAATGAATAAGTTTTTCTATTAATGCATTCATTATTGTATGCATTTATCCAAACTTAATCTCAATCCAAAGCATTTTCAGCTTACTGTAAAGATCAAGAGACCTATAAAGCCTCTCTGTTCAACACCACAATTTTTACCTGAAAGCCGCTTCCTGTCGTGTGTGTATTCCTTGGTCGGGCTGTGGTAAAATGATCTCTCTTTCCTAAAATTTCTCAAAGCACTTTGCCTGGACCTCTATTTGGCACTCACAGGGTGTAGAGCCAGAAGGGCCTTAGAAATCTAGTCCAACTATTCATTTTACAAATGGGAAAACTGAATCCCAGAGAGATTGTCACTTATCAA
This sequence comes from Pseudocheirus occidentalis, assembly GCA_028646575.1. Taxonomy (NCBI): domain Eukaryota; kingdom Metazoa; phylum Chordata; class Mammalia; order Diprotodontia; family Pseudocheiridae; genus Pseudocheirus; species Pseudocheirus occidentalis. Next base: position 82,052,693 of record CM053599.1, read on the forward strand.
AAGCATTTCTGCCTTGTATCACAGTTCATAGATCAAAAGATCATAGATTTAGAGTCATTTGTACTTAACAGGTCATCTTGTCCAAACTGTTCCGTATACAAATAAGGAAACTGAGGTTCATAGAGGTTAAGTGATTTGGCCAAGGTCATACAGTAGCAAAGCCAGGATTTTTAAGCCAGGTGCTCTGACTTTAAATTCACTACTTCACTGTACCATGTTTTTGTAATTCTTATCCTTTTCCCCATTAGATTATAACTTCCTTGAAAGCAGGACCTTGCTGAATTAATCTTTGTATTCTCAATGCCTGGCACTTAGTAGGTATTTCATATGTTTTTAATTAAATTGCAGATGTTTTCAGAAAATTGTTTTCTGACTCAGAATATAAAATGGATGTTTCTCCAGGCTCCCACAGTGAAACTAATGTAACCAATAGGTTCCCATCAGAAGTTCCTTATTTTGGGCATCTACTCATTCACTGAAGTACTCACCATTCCCATGCCTGCACCCCATCCTTTTTCTTCCACACATATAAGAAGGCTTTTTCTACTCATCTCTACCAATCTCCCAAAGCTCTTTTAGTCATACCTCAGGAAATCAATAGACCTTAATCTGACATTTTGCCCTCTGGGCTCTGCCTCTGTTTCATTCAGTCATAGATGATCATAGATTTGGGGCTGGAAGGAACCTCAGAGATCACCTAATCCAACTCCTACATTTCCCAGAAGAGGAAATAAACACGGATGAAGCACCTGAGTGATTCTTTCCCACTATACCACACTTCCCTAATTGTCCTCACACCCTTCAATACTTCACAGGCTCAGTCACTCTAGGCACATTCAGTATCTGCCCACTGAGTGTGGTAAGAGCAGATCTACTGTCCCTAATTAGCAGGCAAGCTCACCCTACAGGAAATTCAAAGATCACAGATGCCTAGAGAAGAGCCATAGAGTGGGAGGGGATCACTGATTCAATTTGCTTGGATTTTTATAACAGTCTTAGATTTGACTTAATTTGAAATTCAGATCAGTTCTGATATTTTCCATATCATCCATGTCATTAGTTTTTCATGATCAGGTTGACTAAGTCCATAAATCATCCTCCTACCTCAAAACAGATATAAAAATAACTCATAGCCACAAAGCACTTTCAGGTCTACACTTTCCTCACAATGATAGAGGAAGGGAGATAGTACAATTACTATTCCCATACAAGCAAGGGAACGAAGACTCAGAGCAGTCAGAGAGTCATAGATTGAGAGCTTTATAGGATCTTGGAGGTCAACAGCAACAATCCCACTCCTTATTCTGGAGATGAAAGAAATGAAATGAATTTTCCAGGGTTACAGAGCTAGCAAGCATTTAAATCTAATTCCTAAATACCAAATCCAGTAGTCTTTCCCACCATACAATGGTGCCTCTTAAATATGAATCCTCTTTCTCTGAAATAATAATAACAGCTCACATTTGTATGGGGCTTAAATGATGGTAAAGTGCCTATATTATCTCATTTTATCATTACAATAATCCTATGGGGTAAGTGCTATTACATTCATTTTACAGAAAAAATTGCAGCTCAGTGATGTTAAATAATTTGTATATAACTAGTAAATGTCTGAGGCAGGATTTGAATCCCCACCTTTCTCACTCCATGCCCAGTGTTCTATCCTTCAGCCACACTAGTCCTTACATATGTTTATGTGTACGCATCCACATACAAATAGGCATCAATCAATAAGCATTCAGTCATATCAGTCAACATTTATGAAGCATCTACTGTATGCAGACCACTGCTAAGTGCATGGAGATAGGGAATTCAGTTAAAATAAGATTTCTTTCCTCAAAGATTTCATAGTCTATTAGAGGGATAATATTCCAAAAAAGATAAATACACAACTCTACTTGTGAAATGCATTAGAAAGATGAAAACGAGGGGCTGTTTGAGGTTCAAGGAGTCAGCTGATTATTATGGGAGGTGAACACAAATATGAAAACTAAAAGTAGAAAAATGGAGGTTAGGTGATGGTGGGGAGAAGGGAGAGTCAAGAATCAGACCAGTCTGACTGAAGCACAGAATGAATGGAAGAGGGTAGATTGTGGGGAGTCTTGAATGCCAGGCTAAGGAGTCTAAACTTTATACAATAAGTAATAGGGAGCCACTAAAGATTTTGAGTAAAAGAGTCATATAATTAGATATGTAAATAAAGAAGATGAGTCTACAGTGAAATAAAGAAAGGGGAATAAAAACAGGACAATATATATAAAGGGGGAAAGATCTTTTTGGAGGTCATTTCTATAAAAAGGGATAATGAGGACTGATGGTAATGGACATGCTGATAAAAATTGTCAAAGAGAACAGAAACTCAGTTTTAAATGAAAAATAATAGCCTATAACCAATCATCACTTTACATGGTTTCCATAGAGATGGCAGAGAACAGAGCCAACAACTGGGCAAGGAAACCAGGTAAGTGACACAAACATGTTTATAGAAAATACCATATCCTCAAACTTAACACTTTGTGCCTTTATGAGAAAACCCTTCCCCTCCCCCACAAAAAAAAATCACAAGTGGTTGGAGAGTATCCTTACATTACCGAGAATGGATGAACTGAAACAATTGAATTGTGAATAAAATAACACTTGTGAAGAAAATAAAACCAACTTTTATCAACTAAACAAATATTCCATAAACTCCTACTAGGCACAAAGCATTGTGCTTGACACTATGGGAACAAAGAAGTTCATAAGCAGACTTCATGCTCAAGATGCTGAGGTGATGGTCAATAACAGGGCAAGAGCTGTTATATAACATATACTAATTGTATATTATAATATATAATAACATGGCTTAAATGTATTACTGCAGCAACTATTCTAGAAATTGCTATAATATCAACCACGGAAATCAAAGAGTACAAAACTTAAAGTAGCTAAAAGCTTATACCACAAAACCCTCTAAAAACTTACCTAACTTTGTTCCCCATATAATCTTTTAAGAGTCTTTTGAAATTTAAAAGGAAAAGCTTTGGAGGAGACTAGTCAAGATGGAAGAACAGGAAACAATATAGCTTAGTTCTCCTCAACAATTACTCCACAAGGATCTAGAAAACATACCGTACCAGACTGAATCCTAATCTGGAAATCCAAGAAAAAAATTATCAAGACATTTTTTCCAGTTCATGTCAGCATAGGGAGGGAGAAAGGTCAGTGGATATTGTTGCCTAGGTCTAGTCAGGAGTGTGCCATGACAAGCTTTCCAAATTGGGAAGTGAACAAGAGCCAGTGGCTGTATGGTACAGCCCAGATCTGGCACAGAGAGATTTGAGGTTTTGCAGGGAGAAGGGACTCCAAATCTGAGTCACAAATTCAGGGTGGACTGAGGAAGGGACATGTGTCTAGGAGTGGAAGTCTGGAACAAAGAGCCATTCCAGGAGAGGGTAAGGAAAAAGAAGGGAGGAGAGGCGAGGGAGGGGGGCACTGCAGAAACAGAGAGAGCTCAACTCTAATGCAAAATCTTAAGCCAAGAAGGAAGACTGGAAGAAAGAGCAAACTAAAATAAAGAATCCTACCACAAAGAGTTATTATAGTAATTGGGATTATCAGTACATTAACCCAGACAAAGAGAATAACTCTAAAACATTTGCTTTCATGTGAATTGTTCAAAGGAGGGAAGAATACACACACCCAGTTGTGTGTAGAAAAACATTTTGCTTGACAGGAGGGAAAAGGAGATGGGAGAGAGGGTGTGAGAGGGTAAAGTAAGTGAGAGAGTAAACTAACGGAGGAATTATTCCTAAGCAAAACTAGTTCTAACCTGCAGAGAGTGCCTAGGGAAGAAGTGTTTCAAAGGATAAAAATTTGTGGTTGCGTTCGTGCCATGAAAAGAGAAGGGGGGAAGAGGAACAGAAGCAAATTGCATTTAAAATAGAGCAAGGGCACTGAACACATTCCTTTCTCAACCACCCTTTTCCTCTTTATAAAGAAGGGGCAAAGGGTAGCTAGGTGGCACAGTGCATAGAACACCGGCCCTGGAGTCAGGAGGACCTGAGCTCAAATTTAGCTCAGACATTTAACACTTACTACTTGTGTGACCTTGGGAAAGTCACTTAACCCCAATTGCCCTGCCTTCCCCCCTCTAAAAAGGAAAAAAAAATGAAAGAAAAAGAAGGAAAATTGTTAGAGATGAGGAGAAAAGGGAGATACACAATTTTAATTGTGTTAAACTACATTTTGCTGAAAGCTACCATATACAATTACTTCATAGCATTACTAACATATATCCACCAAATGGTATAACATCTAAATAATTCAAGGGAAAGTTAAATGAGTTACAGGGAGAAACAGACAATAAAACTATAGTACTAGGGAATCTCAATGTCCCTTCCCCCCTTTTGGACATAGATAAATCTAACTAATAAGTAAATGAGAAAGAAGTTAAGGATAAAGAATTTTAGAAAAGTTATATATGACAGATTTCTGGTGATAATTGATAGAAATACACATATTTCTTAGGTGTATATAGTACCTTTCTGAAAACTAGTCACTTAATAGGATAAAAAAACCTCATCAACAAATGCAAAAAAACAGGAATATTAAACACTTTTCATGAATCACAATGCAAAAAAATTATATTCAATAGCTACTTAGGAATAAAAATTAACTGGAGACTAAAACAATTTAATCCTAAAGGATATGTGAGCAAAAACAAACCATAGGAAAAAAAACTAATTTCATTAAGGATAACAACAACAATGAGACATCCAAAAATTTGTGGGACGGAGTCAAAGTATTCCTTAGAGGAAAATTTGTATCTCTGAGCACTTGCAGTAATAAAACAGAAAAGGAACAGATCAACAAATTGAACATGCAACAAATCGCTATAAAAAAAAGTTTTAGTGCCCAATTAAACACCAAAATAAAAATTCTGTAAGTCAAAAGAAGAGATTAGCAAAATTGCAAGCAAAGGAAACACTGAATTAATTGAAGTTTGTTTTAAGAAAACAAGAAAATAAAATTAATTTGATTTTAAAAAGAAGAGGAAAACCAAATTATTTATCAGTATCAAAAAATGAAAAAGTTGGAATTCACAATAAATGAAGAAAAAAAGAAATTAATTAGAAAAGACATTTGCTTATTATATGACAAACTAAATAAAATGGATGAATATTTACAAAAATATAAAATGCCAAAATTAACAGAACAGGAAATAGATGACTTAAAAATGAAAAAGTAATTGAATAAACTATAAAAATCTGAAATCAGACAGATTTACAATTGAATTTTATCTAATATTTAAAGAAAAATTAATTCTAATACCTAAATGCTTTGAAAAAAATAGGGAAAAGAATCCTACTAAATTTCTCCTGTCATACAAATGTGAGCTTGATATCTGAACCAAAGTCAAAACAAAGAAAACTGCAGACCAAAATCTGTAACGCATAATGATGTAAAAATTGTAAATATAATATCAGCAAGGAAAGATTAAACACTATGATCATGCTGGATTTATGCCAGGAATGCAGCATTGGGGGAACATTAGGGAAACTATCAACATAAGAGAACATATTAATAATAAGAATGAAAATCATACGATATGGATAGATGAATTAAAAGCTTCTGTCAAGATAGGAAATTCATTCCTATTTTTAAAAATAGAACACTGGAAAGCAAAGAAATAACTAAATCTTTCCTTAATATAATAAGTAGTATCGATCTAAACCAAGAAGCAACCTTATATGTAATAGGTATAAACTAGTGGCATTTCCAAAACTATCACGAATAAAAGATTAATTTATATTATTAACATTACTATTTGATATAGTTAGTACTAAAATGCTACCTGTACAAATAAGACGGAGGAGAGAAACTGAGGGAATAAGCACAGATAAAATAAAAACAAAATGACCACTTGTTGTAGACGATATCATGGTTTACTTAGAGAACATTAGAGAGTCAGCTAAAAAATAAACTAAAACAATAACCAGCAAAGTTGCAGGATATAAAGTAAACCCAAACAAATCATTGCATTTCTGTTTGTTATCAACAAAAATCCAGCCTTAAGATATAGAAAGAAAAATTCCATTTAAAACAACTGCACACAGTTTAAAATACTTGGGAATCTACCTGCCAAGAAACACACTGGCACTATACAAATACAATTATAAAACATTCTTTACATAAATAGAGAGCAAAAAATAAACAAACAAACAAAAAAAACGGGGAAATAGTCATTGCTTGTGACTGGGGATTGGGGACTGTGATTGGGGAAATAGTCATAGACCAAACCATTATAATAAAAATAAAAAGATGATATGACTTAAATTAATCTACTTATTAAGTACCATACCAACAAAATCTACAAAAGACTTACTTTATAAAGTTAGGCAAATATAGTAACAACATTCAACTAGAAGAACACAAAGGTCAAGCATCTCAAGGGAAGGAATTTTTTAAATGGAATGTAGGGAGCCTAGCAGTTATCTCAAATACAGATCTCAAATAATACTACAGCACAATAATCAACAATATTATTTGGTACTGACTGGTTAAGAAATAAGTTGATCAGTGGAGGAGATTAGTACACAATATACAGAAGCTAATAAGCATTTCAGCCTAGTGTTTGACAATGGGACACGAACCATTCCAGTTTCACATTTTTCTTTTTATGTGAAATTCCTGATTTCACATAAATGCCGTAGGTCGAACTGAAGTTTTCCCAGGAATTTTTTTCTGATGTTGTTCTCCATGGTAAAAGAAAAGTCCAATAGACAAGAGTTTCTGGGTAACTAGTGATCAATGTATTAATTAGACTAGCAAATAATCAATAAATTGATGGTCAGTGGTCTTTCTCAGTAACCAAAGACAAAACCATGGAGATCACAGAATACTTAAAATACTTTTGGAAAAGGGGTTGCCCCTGACAAGGGAAAATCAACCCCATTAATCAATGATTAATGATTAGATAGACTTTTTCTGATGAGGGCGTGGTCAGGCTAAAAGATAGATCAGAGACTTAGACTCCAACACTCCAGACAGAATCCATCTCCACCCACATCATTGAACAATAGTGTGTGTGTGTGTGTGTGTGTGTGTGTGTGTGTGTGTGTGTGTGTGTGTGTGAAGGGGGGTTAGGGTGGTGGGGGAGATTCAAGGGCATGAACCTCATGCTTTGGGGCTGGAATTCACCTAGATTAGATTCTATTTACATTTTAATCAGATGTAAACTCTCCTAGTTGGGTGAGGTCCTGCTCAAAATTGAAAAGGATGTTTCAAGGATTAGGCCAATCTCTTCTTCAACCTGGTTCTTCAAGAGATTGACTGACCTACTAGGCCTGGTCCCTGAATAAGGAAACAGAAAAGAAAAAACCCTCAATCCTAATTTGGTTTTTAATATACAGAAAAATAATCACTTTTCTTCTATCTTGATCAAAACTACAGGGTACCATACTTAATATCAGAGAAAGCAAACTCCAAAGTATGAGCTAAACTTTAAAGGAAACTAGGGATTTTTTCTGGCCATAGGAGAAAAGGCCCAGAGATAGAAAAGGGAAAGTCACGTGATAACAAGTAAGCTAGATTCCTGGACCCAAGAAAGCATGAAGGGAATTTCACACATTAATTATTCATCAATAATAAGTCAGAAAAGGCAGACTGAAATCAGGTTTATAGCCTCTGAATTTCCTTCCAGATCTTGATCTTCCAAATCTTAAGAGTCTTTGTTTTATAAGTTCATCTAAAAAAATTATTTACTAACTGACTAATGTAGCTTAAGTTCAATCTGTTTAATATCAAGATTCATTTTTATAATAATAAAGGGAAAATATGCATAGATCTCTCCATTTTGAATAATGCTGCCTATATGGCTTAAACCTAGATGGATGAGGCAGCATCAATTGATAAGGAATTATATTGATAATAAATATTTTCTTTCTCTAATCTGTGCAAATGCAGTTTAACTATAAATGACAGACATTACCATTTTACTTTGAAATAAAGTTTTAATTCCACTCTATTGTATTAGCCTTATGGATAAAAAATAAAGCACTTCAATTGACATGGCTTAGTCCCTATCATACCCCTCTGCTTCAGACTCCATAGCCATTACCAGAATACCAGGTATCAAGGCCCAAACTGCAGAGACAGTAGGACTCAAGGGTCAAATTTCATCTCCTTAAGTGCTGAAGCTGCCACAGTAAAGACAGAGAATCATAGAAGCATGTACTATTAGAGCTGGAAGGAACTTTAGAGATGATCAAACGACTAACTCAGACTCTACATTTATAGATGGAGAAGGGAAATAAGTAACCAGAGGGAACAGTTTGAAAGCAGATTGGTCCAATACTAGGATCTATGCCTCTTGATCCATATCCCAATGCTCCTTAAAAATGTAAAATCACAGAATTTTAGGATTGCCCCTGATCTTCCCAGGATCTCAATAGTTACTGCCTGTGTGACCTGGGGGCAATAGCTAATGATAAAAGCTAACATTTATATAGTGTTTAACATTTGCAAAGTGCTTACTAAATTATTGTGTCATTTGAATCTCACAACAATCTGGGAGGTAGGTGCTATTACAGACTCATTTTACAGATGGGAAAACTGAAGCATACAAAGTGTTTTGCTTATTTGCTTGTTTGCTTGGTTGACTGAGGGTTTTTAAGTGACATGCCCAGAGTTAAACAGCTAGTAAGTTTCTGAGGTGAGATTTGAATTCAAGTTTTCCTGACCCCAAATCCAGCACTATCCATTACACCACCTTAACAGCCTCTGTCACTTAAACTTGGTTTCCTTCTCTGTAGGACAAGGGGTTGTATTAGATGACCTATGAAGGCATTTCGATCTCTAACTCCAGGGCCCCATGATCTCTACACTCCACAGTAACAGTAACTTTAAATCATGCCTCATCCTCTTCTACAGAGGACACAGCAGAAGAGGAACACATTAGGACCCAGAGAGGAGAAAGAAAAGCTGAGGATTCAAGTTTACAGTCTTTGAAGGAAAAGAAAGCAGTTGGTAGTGGTGGAAAGTGAGTGATCCAAGAGCCAAAACAGATATGGGTTAGCTCCTCTGGACCTGCCTTATCACCACTTGCGTTTCTGTGTCCACATCACAGGGTTGTAACCCAGGAATGCTGGGTTACAAGAAACCATAGGGTCCCGACTGAGGGAGGTGAAAGCCTCACTTTCTTCCTCCCCAGTTCAACCATATCTAGAACATGCTCAGAACTAGGTGCCATGTTTTAGGAGATATACTGACAGGACGGGTACCACCCCCACTTTAAGGTATGCTCAGTAACAGATGGAGTGATAGCGTCCTTCCACACCTTGCCCCCTCGCACTGCTCCCCTGCTTTAGAGAATGTGTAGAAAGCAAGTCTGACGCAAGCTTCTGAGTACTTCCCTAGAAAAGGTCTGATAGTGGGAAATGGGACCTTTTCTTAAAAAAATAAATAAATTTTTTTAAAAAGCAATAATTATCTTTCCTCATTGGTAGCTAATAAGTGATCAAATGGGTAACTTTTTAAAGATATAGCTTCCCATAGTTATAGAAATCCAAAAATACTACAAGAGAAATAAATTAGAGGAATAAAAATAAGTAAAGAAGGGATAAAATTATCTCTATTTGCAAATGATCTGAAAATCCCAGGGATTCAGCAAAGATATTAATTTAGATAATTAATATATTTGGCAAAGTTGCAGGACACAAGACAAATCCTCAGCAGTCTGGCAGAAATGAAGCTTAGACTAATGCCTTAAATTATATCACCCAATATATTCTAAATTGATATACGGCCTTAACATTAACGATTGCACTACTTAAGAATTAGAAGAGAAGCAGATCACATACCTCTCACAGCTATGAGTAGGAAATGTATTCTTATCTAAACAAGGGTAGAGGAAATTCTAAAATAAGAGTAATTGGATAGAAGAAATTGTAAGGTTGCTGTACAAACAAAATCAATGTTCCTAGGATATGGAAAGAAGTGGTCAAGTGGGAAAAAAAATCTTTGTATTTTATCTCTCTGATAAAGGGTTTGGTATATACATACATATACACACATATACGTATGTGCATATATATGTATTAAGTATATGTAATGTGTTATCTATGTGTGCATGGCGGTGTATATGTGTGTATGTATGTGTATATATAGATATTCCTGCGTCTGTGTGTAAAACCAAAATCCATTGTCCCACAAATAAGCAAAGGATATGAACAAGTACTTCTCAAAAGAATTGCAAACCATTCACAACTATATAAAAGAATACATCTGATTACTCATAATAAGGTAAATATAAATCAAAACAATCTTGAGGTTTCACCTAACACCCTACAAGTTGGCAAAGATGACAAAAGATAGGAATGATCAACCGTGGAAAGACTGTAGGAAGATAGGCATACTGGTGTATTAATTGTTGGTGGAGCTATGAATGGGTTCAGCTGTTTTTGGAAGTAATTTGGAACTACGAAAATAAAGTTTCAAATGACCATAATCTTTGATGCAGAGAGATTCCTCTACTAGGCTTATATACCAAGAAGGTCAGAACAGTCCCATATACACTGGAATATGTATAATGGCACTTTCTATGCCAGCAAAAGACTAGAAACAAAGTCAGTGTCCATAGATTAGGGAATGGCTAAATATATTATGATACATGAATGTATGCAGTAAGAAATGACAAAAATGATAAATACAGAGAAGCATGAAAAGATCTATATGAACTGATGCAGAGTGAAGGAAGCAGAGCCAAGAATATACACAATGATGACAAATGTCAACAGAAAGAACCACACACACACACACACACACACACACACAGAGTAAACGTCGCAAAATTATAAAGAACAAGCGTGACTCAAAAGATGACAAGTCTCACTCTGACCCTTTGCAGAAGTAGATAATCCACAATACATATTGCACATAGTTTCAGACTTTTTCCATACACTGTTCAGTTACGCTTTTTTCTTTGTCTTTTAAAAAAAACTATTTGTAATATAAAAAACAAGATATACATAAAGATATTTAAAAATAAAACAAAATACAACTTTTCTCAGTCTACGAATACATGCTAATACTTTGAGTAGCCAGTATAAATTTATCCCTTTTAAGTAACCTTTTTTTTAAAATTTTAATCATTTTGGATTAAAACCTTTCTAAAATCTGTTACACTTGAGTCCAATTCTTTTAAAGCAAAAGTCACTGGACGTAATTTAACCTTTTTATGATGGCTCAGGATCATTATTTACAACATTAAGCATATTTGGCTGCAATACAGCATTACCCTCAGGGCCTGTTGAAATGAACCAGCCCATTTTTCCTGATACTAAATGGCCCCAGTATGGTAATGGCTTTGAGATGTTTGCTTTTCAAAATTTTTGTCTCCTTCCTTCTGGTCAAACTTGGAGTTGTCACTTCTTAACTGGAATAACTTCCTGCTGGTAGCATCCCCTCTCTTCAGATTGTTTAATCCCTTCCAGGCTAAGGAACCAGATAGGCAACCTTGTTAAAATTATGAGTCAACTAAGAATCAGTATCTGAGGGACAGCCTAATGGGGTGTCTTAAGGAATTAAGCTTGTGAGTTTTATCACGTCATCTTTATAAAATCAGTTTTACATGTTCAGGCTTTTCTTGCTTCCTTCTTCATTTTCATTATGCTCTGGACAGCCAAGGCTGTTAGAAAAGTGTTATCTGTTTTGCTGAGGTGTTTTTATATTGTAAAATACACATTACTTCTATTTATAATCTAAATATTGTTTCTGACCAACAGAGATGGTGGAAATGACTCCTATAATAAGACCACAAATCTACTGGTCAAGTTCCATTTTCACTGTTCTTTCTCTGATGCCTCACCACAGAATGTGGATATCCTCAAAGTCTTACAGGCTGGGTTGGCAGATTATAGGTCTGACTACATTGGAAAGCCTTCAAGCCTTGCTCTTCTGACAGACTACGTTTCCTGAGAGCTAGCTAAGAGTAGAGATTCACCAAGAGATTCACCAAAACTGGCCATCAATCAAACATTCTGACCACAACTTATTAAACCATCCAGTAAGGTTTGGGGGAGTTGCCCTCTCTATGGGTTTAGGGTATGACCAGTCAAAGTCATGAATCTTTGAAGCATTAAAATATTCATGTTCCTCATACCGTTGGTCCAACTTTTTTTGGTCGTTACCAAGATGCCCCCAAGCTATGTACTAAATTCCAGGTATGATCCAGCAGAGTTCTCTTTGTATGCAGTAAAAAATAGCACTGGCCTTTTCTGCTATAAAATTCCAAATATATCTAATGATCTAGCCATTCTGTCCCTTGGGGTTAATTACCACTTACAGGTGTCTCCTAGATTCTGAATATTTGTGTCTTAAATCATTCTCTTCTAACTCTAAATTCACACTTTACAAATACGCTGTATCAGTCCTTTGAATGACATCTCCCACCACTGGTATTTCCAGCACCCAGTGTCCTCAGCACATCTCATCAAGATACTATATGCTTCGGGAGCTGCTGCCAATGAGGCTTGCTATGTAGCACGGTTCTCTTCGAAGACTACTTTGCATTTTGTATTTATACTACAGATCAGCAAATTTGTCAACGTCTTCACTGTGATTACATGTACGTTGCTATTTAAGTTTTGTATCTGTTTATAAAAAAGCTTCACCTAGAGATTATTTCTGCAGAAATGTTTTGTAAATAGAGTTCTGTGGCACATTTTCATCACTTTTTCCAAAAGAACCTTTTCTTTCTTTATTTGGTCTCAGATGTAGCACACCATCAAACAAGTGTCAAGAACTCTGGACATTGTTGTCATGTACAGTCATACATAACATAGCTGTTTAAGAGGTCAGTTTTTTGATAGGGAAATGAGTTTCTTTTTTCAGCAGCACATGCTAAATGTCACTTGGTTTTAGTTAAAACTACTGGCCTTTAAAAATAGTTAAAACTGTAATTATTTGGATACATAGTAGTAATATGCCAGAAATTCTTACTTGGTACACAAAGTGTTGGGTTTTTTAAGAAACAAATTTAAACTTTTTTTTTTTTAAACCCTGGGAGCAGCTAGGTGATGCAGTCCTGAAGTCAGGAGGACCTGAGTTCAAATATGACCTCAGACACTTGATACATACTAGCTGTGTGACCCTGGGCAAGTCCCTTAACCCCAACTTCCTTGCTTCAAAACAAAAACAAAAACAAAAAAAACTAAATCCTATAGTATTATGGGTAGTGATACAAATCAGCAAATTAAAAATATACCTTTGCCAAAAAAAAAAAAAAAGATACAGCATACTTCTTCATTAGGCTCATTAAGACGTCAAACATAATGTCAAAGACCAACCCTGTGATACCTAAATAGGCAACTTCCTCCTTGGTGCATCATCAAGGCTTTTGGAAAAGGTTTCATGTCATTATTTTTATGGAAGTCAAAGTGAAATTTGAAGTCAAACCTTATAATCGCTGTACAAAATATTTTATAAAGGTCCGAATATTAGATCCTTTCCACTTTTCACTAATAATACAATTCAACAGAGAGAAAAAGTGTTAAAACGAATTAGTTTGTTGGACGTGTTTTCCCTCCATGGCACACTCATGATTTTTGTACCTCACCATCCACTAGCTATTTTTTTTCTTGATTATGCCATGAATCTTTTCTCCTAGAACAAAAGGCAATCCATTTAGGGTGGAAATGAGTGGAAGTAGAAGTGTTCTAATCTTAGGGAATCAATCGTTTATGCTGATTTTCAAAATTACTTGTTCAGAAAAGTTACCATGGTTGATCTCATTAAAATGGCATATCATGTGTTTAGGTTTTTATAAGCATTCTTAACTTTGCTTGTGATCATAATTCATTTCAATGAAAAAGCTCTTCAGTACTTACTACGTGCAAAGCACTATGCTAAGCCCCGCTAAGCCCCACCAAGCCCCACCAAATTAACCCACCAATCAAAGTATCACTGCGGTATAGATAAGAACTCAGTCTTGAAAAAAGTCTTGTAAGAACTACTAGTAGGTCCTACCAATGACAAGGTTTGAATGCAAAGCCAGGCATAGACTGTCTAGGGACTAGTCTAAAGGGCCAATTTAATCATCCATTGAGTTATTCACGAAAGCATGTAAGGGCTATAACCTGTATGGATGGAAGGTGTGCATACATGCCAATGAAAGCACAGTTCCTTGAGGTTTTTAAGTTAGCACAATTCCATGTTATGCACACACAACAGGCAAGGTGTGTGAAATGTAGTTACTTGCTTTTTCGATTTGAAGAGTACCTTCTTGATGGTAACATGGACACTGCCATGTCACCTGTTCTAGGTCTATGAAGCTGTTATTGTAAACTGGGATCACCTCTCCCCACTCTAGTACATCCTCTACTTTCATATTGATCTTCCTAAAGTACATGGTCCGGTCTTGCTGTTCCTTAACCCCCCTGCCCCCAATAAACTCCAGTGGTACCATGGCATGCCCAAAAAAGCACATTTGACTTTTCAAAGCCTTTACAACCTGAGCCCTTCCTACATTTTTCTAGTCTTCTTACACTTCACTCTCCTCCATATACTCTGGCCCTACCTCTAAAAGACTAGGCCTGGATGGAAGGATTATGATTTAGTAATTTAGCAATCATAACTGTGAAAAAAATTTGAAGCAAGTTTCTCTGATAAAGGCCTCATTTTTCAAATAGAGAACTGAGACAAATGTATAAAAATAAAAGCCATTTCCCAATTCATAAATGATCAAAAGATATGTATGAACAGTCAATTTTTAGATGAAGTAATCAAAGCTATCTATAGCCACATGAAAAAATGCTCTAAATTACTACTAATTGGAGAAATGCAAATTAAAATAATTCTGAGGTACTTCATGCCTATTAGACTGGCTAATAGGACAGAAAAGAAAAACAACAAATGTTGGAGGGGATGTGGGAAAATTGAGACATCAATGCATTGCTGGTAGAGTTGTGAACTGATTCAACCATTCTGTAAAGCAATTTAGAACTATGCCCAAAGGGCTATAAAACCATGCATATCCTTTGACCTAGCAATACCACTACTAGGTTTGTATCCCAAAAGAGGGAAAAAAGAAAAAGTGGAAAATGACCCATATGTACAAAAATACTGAGAGCAGCTCTTTTCTGGTGGCAAAAAATTAGAAAATGAGGGGAGTCCTATCAATTGGGGAATAGCTGAACAAGTTGCAGTATATGATTGTGATGGAATACCATTGTACTTTAAGAAATGATAAACAGGATGCTCTCAGAAAAACCTGGAAAGATTTACATGAACTGACGCAAAGTGAAATAAATAGAACCAGGAGAACATTGTACACAAATAGCAGCAATATTGTAAGATGATCATTGTGAATTACTTAGCTGTTCTCAACAATACAAAGATCCAAGACAACTCTGAAGGACTTACAATGAAAAATGCTATCCATCCCCAGAGACGGAACTTACAGTATCTGAATACAGATCAAAACGTATTTTTTACTTTATTTTTCTTGAAGGTTTTTTTTTTTTACAATATGACTAACATGGAAATATATTTTGCATGACTGCACATGTATAACCTACATCAAATTACTTGCCTTCTCAGTTAGGTGGGTGGGGAGGGAGAGAATTTGGAACTCAACATTTTTAAAAAGGATATTAAAAACTGTTTTTAAATATAACTGGGGAGGAGGGGAGGAGACTAGGCCTGAGGTCCCAGGACCCACATACAGATAAGACACCAACAAGTAGACCCCTACAGGTATGGACAGAGATCAGTGACCAGGAATAAGCAGATTAAAACCCAAACTGTATCTCCTCCTGGTCTAGACTAGTCTGTTAGGCCTCTTCCTGGAAGCCCTCTTTGATCTCAGTTTAGGCTTCCTATAATAATTTATTCCTCTTGCTGAGGAGAGGGAAATCAATGATCAAGGCAATGAAATACACTAGACACCTTCTCTCCCAGGCCTTCCCTATTTGTATGAACATGTCTATATGGCTCTGTGCTTGTCTATCATCACTGAATTGCAAAATCTCAGATTCAGAAGGAACCTCAGCCCTTCTAGTGTAATCCACACCTGAACAAGAATCCCCCTACTCTCAGGTCTATCTTTTGGGAGCATGCAATTCTCTCCAGTTCCAGTACACATCACCAACGGCCAGACAGCTCTACCTATATATTCCACTGGCACCTTAAAGGTGACATGTCCCAAACAGATGTTTATCTTCCCCAAAACCCACCCATCATCCTAATTTCTTTATATCTGTCTAAGGCATCATGCTCCTCATCATCACCTACATTTGCAACCATAGCATCATCCTTGGCTCTTCAATCTTGCCCCATGATATATCCAATTATTGTCCACATCTTGTCTATTCTACCTCCACAACTCAACCCTCCCCCTCTCTCTCCAGTGATATGGCCCCCATTCTAGTTCAGGTCCTCATCACCCTTCACTTGGACTATTTCAATAGCTTTACAACGTGCTCCTTGGCTCGGATCTCCCTCCTCAATGATCTGTCTTCCATAAACAGCCACATGTTCCTAAAAAAAACAATTCTGACAAATTCAATAACCTCTTCAAAAAGCTTCAGCAGGTCCCTATCATTTCTAGTATAAAATATAAACTTCTGACCTTAGAAGTCCTTCACAGTCTGGGCCTGACTTATCTTTTCAGACCGACTCAGATTACTCCCCCTCATATTCAACAGTACAACCAAATCATCCTATCTGCTATTCATCACATGGGACACCATCTCCTGACTTCAGGCATTTTCATGGATTATTCCAGATGCCTGGAATACTCTTCCTTTTCACTTCCACCTCCACACTCGAGACTCAGCTCAAACCTCACGTTCTGAAGGTCTTTCTGGCCTCCCCGCCAGCTCACCTTCGGACCTTCTCTCTGAAATCATCTCCTGTTCACAAATGTATGTACGTAAGTATTTGCATGTTGTCTTGCTCATGAGGACTAGAGTGCTTTGTGGGCAGGGGCTGTAGTTTTGCCCTTCTTTGTTTCTCCAGCACTTAGCACAATGGCTGGCACAAAATAAGTGCTTTATAAATGCTTGCTGACTAACAGGAACCCCTAGGATTCCTAGAGATTTACAAAAGTCCTGTAAAGGCTCATCTCAAGTGACATCTCCTACAAGAACCTTGTCTCATCCTGCCCCCAAGTGGTCAGTAGTTTTCCCTATGGCCAAAATTACTTTGCATCTATTCTGTAAGTACTTGTCATTCCCTCTCTACCCCCCCCACCTCTGAGTAGAACATATAAGCTTCTTGAAGGAAGAAGAAAGCATTTCTTATGTTTTCAGATCTCCAACACCTAGAAAATTGTCTAGTAGGTACTTAATACAAGCTTGATGAATTGAATTCAGTTGTTCAAAGTCATGCCAGTAGGATCACCAGGATTTGCATTCAGGTCCTCTGACTTCAAATTCAGCTCCTTTTAGTCAACTGCAATTTGCTTGTGATTTAAAGAAGAGATTGACAATGAAAAGCCACCTAGATATACAGGAGTGATTTCACACTTAAAAAAAAAGAAAATGGAAAAATCGTTCAGCATACCATAAAAGTTGAATAAATTACTTTAATGTTAAAAAGTCTGTATATAATACAAACGTAAAAACAGCACACTGTTTCAGCTACAGAAATTTTGCAAACTTCAAGAATAATTTTCAACACTTTGTCACACGCTAACTTGGTATAAAAATGACCAGGTTATTTAGCCTGACATCTAGATCTCTTGTATTATTATGAAATGTTAAAATACTAAGAGTATCAAATGTTATACAGGACTCTTATTCAATGCCTTTTTTAAAATCAAAATTTTAAAAATATACTTCTTACCATTCCATACGTAACAAAAAGCTACATTGCTTTTTTGTAAGTTCTTAAAGTATAGTACCTGTAGTGTTTATATCTTGATAACAAAACATTCTGGCTATCTGTAAACCAGTTATTTGGATGAAATTTTGATATTTCTGAGCCACCCAGAAATGCCTGTACTTGTTAATCTTCTCATAGCAAAAGGTTCATAGTCTTAGGAGATGAAACCATATCACTAAGCCTCAAAATGTTAACTGGCACTTGAAACTGTATAGATCTAACATTACTTAAAAAATTTTTTTTGCCAAAAGAGTTAGATTTAATGCCATTATTCTGTGTTCAAATGGATTATCATGTGTTTTTATTGTTTCTGTTTGGGTATTTGGTTATAACCCAAAATCCAAGAGTTATTTAAAGAAGTAACTTAAATCAGAGATGGAGCGTGCTACAGTTTCACATAAAGGCAACTCATTTTTATTTAAATGATATATTTACCTATATATTACAAACATTAGACTCACGACAACTGGTTTTAGAAACAGGTAGTAAGGAATATTCAACTAAAAACAAAAAGGCCACAACAGAAAAAGATATCTAAAAGGGGTTTTTTATTGCTATTTTTAAAATATGATGTACTTAAGGACTGAGATAATTCCTTTAAAATGATAACTACTACAATGTATTCAGCTCAAGTTCTTTAGCCTTTCTTTGTCCTTCGTTATGTGAAATGTTGATAACAATTAATTTCTCCTATGGGGAGTACAAATGTACTTTATTAAAGAAAAGGAGGGACAAATTCTTAGAATGGAAAACATGAGATTAATAATTAATGAAAAATTAAATCCCTGATTTATTCTGGAAGAAAAAAATTAGATTTTTTTTAAAAGAAAAGGTAGATTTTAGCTAGGGACTCCACATCACTAACATCCAGTCTCAATAATATAATTATCTAAAATTTTAGATACATTTTATGGGCAAGACATAGAAAAATTTATCTGAAAAAAATTGGTAATATAGTTTCACTCATAATGTGAAATACCTTAGTAAAGTTTCATTCTCCCCCTTCACTGCTCAAATTAAATGACTGACAAGTTTTAACACCTTTAAATTATAGAAGGTAATTAGCAATGCAAACTGAAGGTACGCTTCATATGCAAATAAAAATGGTACATGAAAAATGCTAAAGGAAAATGAAAACATTTATTTTTTTGTTATTTTGTAAGTACCTTTTAAGTTTATTTTCCTAGCACTTGTAAAAATGCTAGCCTTATTTCATCAATACAAAACTATTAAAAATGATCACACTAGAATCTTTTACATTTAACTCAGGAAAACATTCTTACATGATACAAGAAATTACAATCCACAATGCCACTTTTAAAGGGCTAGCAGTACCCCTCTCAATCTGAGGGCAATATTTCCTTTTTGTCACCTGCATTTCCTTACATGTAAACCTTACTTAACATCATTTGCAATAGAAATATTTATCACAATTTGCGAGGTAAACAAGTAAGAAAATATTTTCGGCAACCTAGAGCTTGCCAAGTGAATTTATTCCGTCTTCTTATTGTGTTTCTTCTTATTTTCAATACTGGTTGTACACGGTTTTGAGCCTGCACTTGTACCATTGAAAGATGATTTCAAAGTATTACACGGTACTGCTGAAGTATCACTCTGCCAAAAGCCAAATAGTATTCGACCCAGAATAATCTCAAAAGGAGTGAGAGGAGAAGACTCAGACTCAGTCAGCATCATGGTTATCTGGAAAAAATACAGTTAAATGTAAATTCAAATACAAGATTTTGGTAGTTTCCATAACTGAAAAGAGATAAGTAAAAATGATGCAAAATGTGTTTATTATCATTGACAACAGCAAATAAAGTAAGAGCAAATATGTACTGATTGTGCTGTGCACTGTATTAAGAGGCAAGCTCTAATTGGTGTTGAAGTGCCATCAAAAGAAGGCGCTATCCCATAGTAGATGGGAGAAATTTGGAGTAGACATATGCCCTAAAGGAAGAATAGGTCTTAAGACAAGTGAGCAGGAAGACACTTAGTTCATCAATATAAAACTATTTAAAATGATGACAATAGAATCTTTTACAATTAACTCAGAAAAACATTCTTACATGATACAAGAAATTATAATCTACAATGCCACTTTTAAGGGGCTAGTAGCAACTGTCTCAAGCAAAAGGGAATACCTCCTTTTTGTCATCTGCATTCCCTTACATATAATCCTTACTTCACATCATTTGCAATAGAAATTATATTATTATATACAGAATTATAATTTCCCTCTCATAAGTGGATAGGTATAGTGTAAATGCTTGTGTAAATTATGCATTTCAAACTTTAAAAGTGAATAACTCCTCATAGTGCCCCTTATATTTGCTTACTTTTACAACTTTGTTAATTTATTTTATTTTATTTGTACACATACAGATTAAAAGGCAAGTTGTAGTGAATAAAGAGTTAGCCTCAAAGCAAAGAAGCCCTGTGTTCCAATCCCACCTTTGTCTCATACAGGCCGTGTGACCCTGGCCCAGTCACTTAACCTCTTGGGGTTCTTAAAACTCTTTAACACAGTAAGCTGTAGAGAAGGTACAGCCCTGAGAGTTCCCTAAATCAATAGATTCACAATTGCAGTCCTTATTCCTATAGACAGATTACAAGATTCAAAGAAAGGGAAGAAGAGAAAACATAATTCATGACAAGCACCCCAGAGTTGGCAGAAAATGAATTACTCATTGGTCCTTAGGTGTCCCTGATATTCCAGGGTAGTCTCAGGGATCCTTAGGATAAGCCCAGGTGTCTTGTAGACACCTGGAAGAAGAGCTAGATGTATATTCAGAAAACTCTATGACTCACTTTGTCACTCCTTAATATATATTTTGCAAATGTGGATTTTTCAGCATATCAGATTTTTCTAAAGAAGGATCTAAAGAAGGATCCACTAGTGTACTTGCGCTGCACTGAAATTTTTCTTCTTGAATGGGTATAGAGACAGCCCTCTGTTTTCCTACAGTTCCAGGTTTACTAACCAAAGCTTGAGAATATCTCCTTTGAAGTCTTAAGTTCTGAGAGAAAAATAGCTCTTGGATGCCTTCTTATACGGAATCTAGTTTAATTCTCATATTCAATAAATAATTTTATTTTTCCCCACCAAATAAATTAGTCCTAGTCAGAGTTCTGAAGGGAAGTGGGGAAGGTTCACTATATTTAAAGAATAAAAGTGGGAAAAGTTAGCTCCTCCTGACTGGGGAAAAATAGTTATAGATTCTTTTGCTCCTTTGAAATCAAGGCTATAGAAGAGTTGAGAGCTAAAAGTAAAGAAATGCTATGCCTCCCTCTCCCCTCTTCAGCTTTTTTCTGGAGTAGCTGAGAGATATTTAAACAGTAGAAATTATCAGAAATTAAAAGAAGTTACCCAGAGACAGTTAGATACCCACATGGTCTAGAACCTCAGGTACCAGCAAAAAGAACTCACAGCAAGATGAACAGTAAAAATCAGAAATAGTCCAATCCATTTGTGTTTAAGATGTGAACTGAGATAAACTATAAGCAAAATATTTAGCATTAGCAGCAAAGTTGAAAGAATCACAGAATCTCAGAGTTAGAAGAGACCTACTTCAGCACTGATATCAACTTATTACATAACTTGCTTTAAATGGCACTTTACTAAACAATTTTTTAATATTTTATTTCTATAAATATCTCGATTATTCCAATTAATTTAAAATTTGATTTCTATAAAGATCTATCCTATTTACAAATCGTATATTAAAATTTAGTACTATAAATCAATCATGAGAGAGAAGCTATAAGGATTTGTGTTTAGAGACACACATAAATTTTTTGTCTAAACATTCAACCTTGATATCCAAACCAAGTAGGGTGCCATTTTATCTGGAAGAAAAATTAATCTTCACTGGTATTTTTCTAAGGATTAATGAAACTCTTTAAAAGTTAAATCTACAAACTCAAAGTTATAAAATGACAAAAACATGCCTCCTCCAAATCTGCATGAGAATGAGAGATATATCAGAGGGAGAACATAATGAGTTAGTAGGGTGGAAGATTGATGTACTTAATTTGCATTTTCTCCTCATTTGAAAATAGTTTCTCCTATTCCTCAAAGAACGATATGGAAAAAATGGCATTACTGTAATATAAGTGACCTTATCAACTCCAATGGCATCAATAATTACCTCAGAGAATTCAGAGGTGTTAAGGATAATCAGGGAAATCTAATCCAGCTTATAACAAAGGGATTCCTCCATAAAATCCATAACAAGTGATGGATGGGAAACCAGTAGTGAAATGCAACTCACTAGTGTTGAGGTAGCCTGCCTTACTTTTAGATGGTTCTAATTATAAGGCAGTCTGTCCTTCTATTAATCTGGCATCTCTCTCCACCCCCTACCCATCACTCGTAGTGCTGCACTCCTGGGACTGCAGAACAGAGTTCATCCTTCTTTCACCTGACAGTTCTTTAAATATTTTAAGACTATCACATTTGCTCTAAATGTTCTCTTCTACAAGCTAAATATCCTCGGTGCCTTGACCTAATCCTCAAAATCCTTCATGCAGGTGACTCTGAGATCTCCATCCCCAACCTGTCCCTAAAGCTTTAGTCCTACATTTCTAAAGGGCAAAGGAGTATCTTGACCTGGTGTTCTGCAAGGGCTTCAAGAAAGGCAGGACAGGCACACTATGGTGCAGTGCAAAGAACGGTAAGTGTAGAATAGGCCAGAGCTTAATTCTGTCCCTGTCTCTACATCCTTGAGCTAACGGCTTTATCTCTCCAGGCCTCCATTTCCATATCTGTAAAATAAGGGAACTGGAGAAAGTTTCTACCAGTTCTAAATCCTATCAAAGAAAGGGAGAAAATACTCAAATGTATGAAAAAATGTATATAGCAAGCTCCTTTTGTAGTAGCAAAGAACCAGAATTGCCCATTAATTGGGAAATGGCTACACAAATGACTATATAATAGAATATTAGTGTGACAGAATTAGGTAGCTAGATGGCTCCATGAATACAGCACTAGGCCTGAAGTTAAGAAAAACTGAATTCAAATCCATCCTCAGACACTTACTACATGAGCCCAGGCAAGTCACTTAACTTGTCTGCCTCAATCTACTGGAGAAGAAAAATGGCAAACCACTCCATTATCTTTACCAAGAAAACCCCATGGATGGCACTGGCATGCCTGGTCTATGTGGTCATGAAGAGTCAGACATGACTGAATGACTGGACAAATTGTGCCATAAGAAAGGATGGTTTCAGAGAAATCTAGAAAGATTTATATGAACTGATTCAGAATGAAGTGAGCAGAACAAGGAGGATAATTTATACAATAACTACACTGGAAAAACAAATAATTTTGATAGACTTAAGAACTCTAATCGATGCAATGACCAACCATGATTCTGAAGGACCAGTGAGGGTATGCCACCACTTGTTAACAGAGAGATGATAGACTCAGGATGAAGAATCTGACACATTTTGGGGGCATGGCTAATGTGGAAATAAGTTCTACTTAGCTATGCATATTTGTTACAAGGTTATGTTTCTATTTTTTATTTTTCAATGAGGGGAAGACAAATAAAAGATTTTTGTTTATTTTAATTTTAAAAAGGGATAATAATAAATCTATATTTTAGGTACCAAGAATGACAAGAGATGAAAACCAATTAGATATGTCCCCAAATTCTTTTTAAGAAAGGAAGAAAGCCTTCAAAATGTTGTGAAGATCTTCTATAGAAGATAAGTAGTAAAAGACAGCTAAGAAGTGCACAGTATAGATAAGAAACAGTGGCAAGGAGAACACATAAAAAAGCACATTGCTCTCTTCTAGATATCTGAAAGATGCCATCCAGAAAGGCAGGAACTATCATAACGGAGTGTTGCATACAGTGTCTGATGTGGTATTCCTGTATTAGTGGGTATATCCACTTAAAGGATTAAAACTTAGAACTATAAATCAATCATGAAAGAGAAGCTATAAGGATTTGTGTCTAGAGACACACATAAATTTTTTGTCTAAACATTCACTTTGACATCCAAACCAAGTAGGGTGCCATTCTATCTGGAAGAAAAATTCATCTTCACTGGTATTTTTTTAAGGATTAAAAGAGGTTTTGCTTAAGGGGTATATCCAAAAATACCTGCAATGTAAAAACTGAAGGCATCAAGAAACCTTATATCATTGGAAAAAGGAGAAACAGACAGATCACACTTTTGAAGTTCACCTAGATATTCCTTAGATGTTTAGAGTATTTGTACTATAGACCATATCAATATAGAAATTTAAAAAGTCTTATGTCAACTGCTCCCTATTCTTATATACCAAACAGTATAAAATGAATTGATTTTTCAAGATCCCACAAGTAATTTTTTTAATTGAGAAAGACTTTCTATTTCATTTGAGATACAACTGTGAAATTATTCTTGGTTTAAGCAAATTTCTGTACGCTAAAACATGATTCCTGCTGATGAAGAATGGGGGAAGATGCTTTTGTGCAATTTATTTTACAAAAAGAGAAACAGGGTCATGGACTGGAAAGAGCACTAGTTTTAATTCATTCATTTAAGAAGCATTTTTAAGTACCTATTACATGCAAGGCACTATGCTAAGCAGTGGAGATACAAGAAATCAAAAAGTCCCTGTCCTTAGGAAAATTAAATTCTCCCGGTGATGCAACAGTTGTACTACTAAGAAGCACAAGAAAGGCTGTGGAAGGTTGAGAGCACTAACAACTAAAGGATTTTGAGAGTGAGAACTTGCATTAAAAGACCAGTTTGGGGGGCGGCTAGGTGGCGCAGTGAATAGAGCACCGGCCCTGGAGTCAGGAGTACCTGAGTTCAAATCCGGCCTCAGACACTTAACACAAAAACTAGCCGTGTGACCTTGGGGCAAGTCACTTAACCCCAACTGCCCTCCAAAAAAGCAAAAAAAAAAAAAATTAAATTAAATTAAATTAAATTAAATTTAAAAAAAAAAAAGACCAGTTTGGGTACAGCTAGTGACCGATAACAACCGCTCTGGGTTTAGGTTTCCTCCTCTGTAAAATAAGAGCATTGAACTAGACAATGTCTAAAGTTCTGTCCATCTGTGGATTTATGATCCAATGCTCCACCCCCAACTGCTTCCTAGAGCTCCAGGGTTCTCTTTCCAAATGATAGCACATGTGCCTGACTGGTATGGCTACCTGCCCCTGGGACACCACTGCCCTTTCCACAGTGGGCAGTGTGGACCCGACCTGACTCAAGCTACCCAGAACTCTTCTCTTCTAGTCCCTACAAAAGCAGAATGGTACTAAGGTAAAAGTAATGCTTTAAGAATGAAACTCTAATAACTGTCTTGATGACCATCTGCCAGTACCAATGCCCTGTTGAGCTAGTTCAATTACCAAAAAATACTGCCAATGCTTAAATTTCATGTAATTCTTCTCCTAAGAATGAGAATGGCTGATACAGAATTTGTAAAAATTAATTAAAAGGTATTTTGGACTCTTACCTTCGTGACAACAATAAAAAAAGTGTACCAGAACATAAGATGATGTTTTTCCATTGGCAGTTTCTCTGCGTGCTGCAATGTGAAGAGAACTGCTCCCACCAGACTTATCTTCGCAGGGCTGAAAATAAAATGAATTTTAATTCAGCATATAATAATATCTAGATCATAAATTCATCACAACTTTAAAGACACAGTTTGATAGTGCTGCAAAACTTTAGAATAGAGAAATCAGACTAATAACTCATGGGTAGAACTAACTCAGATTTATATAGCACATTAAGATTTCCCATGCTCTTTCCCCCAACAATCCTGTGAGACAGGTAGTACAAGTGTTATCATCCCCACTTTATAGATGGGTACCCACAGGAATGTCAAAACTAGCTTAATATTTTCAAAATTGCCTTCTTGTCATATTTTTTATTTGTACAGAATTTTAATGATGTAGTACTACAATAAAATTTTATTTATCCATACTTGCAACTAAGGATAAACTTTATATAAATAAGTAAAAATTACCAAAACTACTAAAATATCATATTGTATAAGCACTAAGTTATCCATATGTTTTATTACTGTGTGAAAATAACAGTTGGAATTGTTTTGTAATTTAGTCACTGAAAACTGAGATGTCAAGTCAAATAAAAGTTAGGTCTGGCCTACAAGATCCTATCTGGATATTGAGATGTAGCAAACATTTCTTGAAGGAAGAAGTATAAAATGTTTGATGAGAAGGGATCAAGGAGGCCTTTTTGCAGAGAGACCAAGGCATATGAGTTGAGTTAATTTCAATACATGACAAGGAATAGTTAGGAGTCTCTAGAAAAGGAGCTAAAAGTAGATCATAAAAGTGATTATTTGTAAGTTAGTATGAGAAAAATTGATTTATTAGTTTTAAAGGAAGTAGACACTGAAAATAATGTCTTTCCTTTGAAAACCTTCATTCATTACAACATATCTCCACATCATTATTAGTAGCAAAGTAAGCACTGAAAGCAATGAAAAAGCTATATGACGTGGGAAACAAAAGAGAACAGAAGTACCAAAATTTCAAACTATGCTACTTTTATTTGAATTTAAAAATAAAAAAAGTTCATATGCTTTACTTTTCAACCAGAAGGGACCCACCCCAAATTATCTAAGAAATGTTAAGAAAACTAATTCAAGGACACTAACAAAAACAATGACACTATTTCCTCCAAAATTTATATTTGCATATTTACATATAAGGTTTTAGTCATCTTGAAGATGTAGAAGAATAAACAGAAAATGAATGGAAAAAAATGACTAAAAAAGTATGCACTTGTGAGTCAGTAAATATTATAAAATTATAGTAAAACTTAATAAAATTTTCAGTTGCCAAAATAAGAAATCTATAAAGCAAAATATTTTTAAACTGCAGACAACAGAAATAAAATTTTCAATTTAGAAATAGCATTGCTAACATTTTTTGTCACTTTTTCTTATCAAGGATAACCGCATAAAAATATAGGTCATGCTGACATTACAGCTGATACTATATACTTGAGTACTACTTTACATGCATTTTTTTTGACAATCTCAATATACATTTATAAGCATACATATAGCTAGCACTACAGGCCTTAAGACTTCTTAGGAATAATTTCAACTTTTCTTTTTTCTTACAATATTGACACTAGACTCTGAGAATAAAGTTTATGCCAGCATATGATAAATGCCATTAAAAAGAAGCATGCTAGGTATACAGTAAACTTATCCAGTGAGCTCTAGATATCTAGATCCATATCTACATCTATATCTATATGAATGAGCCAATAGTCCAGTTATTTGGAGCAAGACAGAAACAACTAGTGAAAAATTATAAAATTATGGTAAATTTTTTGCACCATTTTGATATGCAATGAATACTAATTCTGATGTTACATGAAGATGCATGACCACAGATTTTAATATTAATACAAAAACAATGACAAGTCATATCTTGACATATCTTACAAAGAATAGTAAAAATATCATACCAGGTTAGACTTCCATTCCATAAACAGAACGACGATGATGATGATGATGATAACTTACATTTAAATAAGACAACATGGTATAGTAGAAAGAGCATTGGACCTGATGTTAGGAGACCTGGGTTTAAATCCCAGCTCAGACATATTCTGATCTTGGGGATGTAATTTAACCTGAGTCTACAAAACAGTCTTTAACTGTGTAAATGATAATGGTCACTGCTAAGAAAGTGTTGTGTAATCTTAAAGTCTTATATAAATGCAAATTGCTATCACAAACTATATGGTTGTTTTCTAAGATAACTAGATCAAAAGTTTAAGTTATAGCCACCAGCCACAATAATCCATAGTGGAAGTATTTATCCATTAATTTTATCAGTCTTTTTAATATTACTTTGTTCTACCAACAGATACCAATACTGCTTCTTCATAAAAAGGTATACTGTGAATAGTAAACAATGACAAGTAGCTTTTCCTTTAATTTGCCCTACCTTCTTTCAAGCTTTAAGGAGTCCCCTAATAATGAAATGGTTTTTAACACTGAAATGGTTTTTTAAAGTCTATTTTCTGTCCACACATTTTTAAATTTTATTTACTTCCACTTTATACTTCCTCACACTTCACTTTTTTTTTAATATTACAGAGTCCTGTTTTTTACAACTATTTTCATTAGAAACCCTTCAACACCTTGATTATTCTATAGTTTGCCTTCTCTGAACTTCTTCCTTCTTGGGGTAATGTTCCAGTATACAAGACTTCATTTTCAGATGCATCATAGGTTTATATAAGGTTAGGGCCAGCAGATAGCAGAGGAAAGAGCACTAGACTTAAGAACTAGCCAAGACTTGGACTCACATGCCAGTCCTGACATTATGTAGTGATAAGACCTTAAACAGACACTCAACCTGTTTGAGTCTCAGTTTCCTCATCTGCAAAACAAAGATAATAAAACCTGCAATACCTATCTCACAGGACTATTATGAGGAAAGCACCTGCCTATATAAATGTGAGGTGTTTTTTTTTTCCTTTTTTTTTCTGATGATCCTTTTGTCTACAGCAGCACACTGGGCCCAAATCTTCAAAGAGCATGTGACAATGACTCCAAGCTCCCTTTAATGGGACCAAAATGACTGTTCAAACAGTATCATCTTATAAACACATTTCAGGTTATTTTTCTCCAGATATGTTAATGTATAATCATAACTATCCATTATGAAATTCAACTGCCACTTTTTAAAAAACCAATTCACAATATATTGTGATAAGTGATTATCTCATCAGCTAAATATTTAATTACTGGGAGGGTTCTCTGGGTAACCTGTCATTGAGATCACTTATAAAAATGCTTAGATGTCTGTATTTCCTATCTAATGACAAAATATTCTTCCTAACCCCACTGTAACTCAAAGGTTTTGTTTATTTGTTTTTATTTTAACAAATCTTTGTGTAAAGCCTTCAGAAATTTTTTCAAAGCCTAAAAAAAAATTTTTTTTCATAGCTGCAAAGGACTTCAAAGGCATCCAGCCCAACCTCCTCATTCTGGAGATGAGTAACCTGAAGGCAGGGAGGTTACACAAATCGCAACCATCAGAGATGGGATCTGAATCTAGGTCCATTAAATCCAGGTCCAGTGCTGCTTCTACCATACCATATTGCCTCCTTACTCTATTTCCTAATGCTATATGATTTTAGTACTTAAGTTTCCAGGTTTAGATTTCTCTAATTCATGTCTATGAAAGACATTCAATGACTCTAATCATAAGATCTCGTAGTTACACCAACTTACTAGGATATCTTCAGTAATTTGCTAGTTTCAGGCTTCCAAGCCCCTCTTAGAAATTGCTCCAGACTTATGATTACATTACCACCAGCACCTAAAAACCCAAAAAGTAATGTTATTTAAATTTGGTTTATTGACATGACTGAGTAAAACCAAATGAAGATAATTCTATAACATCTTCCAGCTGAAAAATCTAATAAGAAGTTTCAAACAAGCAAGGTTAATTGAATCAGCATACAATTATAACCCCAAATTGCCATACTTTTCAGATTTTAACAAGATATCCAAAATTGGCCAATATATTGAGGTCCTGAGAAAATGGTAGTCTTGTACTTTCACTGCCATATCACTTGTGTTTCACATTTCCATTAGCAGAAGTTAGGGCTACAAGTCCAAATCTAAGTAGGGTTTTATAACTGATCAGAAGAACTGTCCAGATATTTCAAAAGGAAACTTCCCTATAAATTTTGTTGTTTATTTCAACATGTTCTATGTTCAAAAAATATTGAAAATTCATAATAATATTTTCATTCATGCATGTATACTTAATCACCTAATGTGAAGCTGGAAGAATGTACTAAATTAATTGTAACTCAAACTGAGCAATGAAATTACCAAGTACCTGAGCAGAGAAATTGCACTACTCCTATTAAAATGAAAAGCCCAAAAAGAAAATGCAATTTATCAAAGATAGCAAAATTTATACTACAGAAGAAATCAAGAATTTCAAGTGGTTCTAAATACATTATTTTCCAATTATTATGTCACATGTTTAAATTGGCTTTATATCTAACACTGAGTCATAAATACCTATAAGCTTCTGTGGTTGTGAGTATTCCTAACTGATTATTACAATTTCCAAAATAAGATGACGCTCTCATGCCATAGAGAATAAAAAGTCTAAAACCAAAAACTTCTTATTTGTAAAACTTTCCTATTAATAGAGCAGGTGATTCCAATACTGTGGCTAAAAGACTAATCAAGAGTTCTGGTATATTAGGTAATAATTTATGATGTTAATATTACCTCGGGCCCATCCAACAGCTACCAACACCATCCAGGCATCTGTGTACTTGCTACTAGCATGTGTGATTCCACCTACGATTTTCCAAGTTCTGGTCACTTCCTTCATTCCTGCGGCCAAGAGTTTAACAGGCAGGAAACGATAGCACTCGGAAACTATGTCATACGGGCAATAAAATGCAATATACCTGAAATAAAATTTTAAATATTTTTATATGTGAATGGGGAAAGAAGCAGAAGAGAAATAAAAATACAATGTGTCATCATCAAGCAATATTTACTGAGTGCTCACTGTGGCAAAGCACTACACTCAGCATCTATTTGGAACTGCAAAATGAATGGGAACATGGAACCTACCTTCAAGAACTTTATAGAGGAGGAAATCTACCAAAAAAGCATTCAAACATACATAAAACAACAGAAATATAATATTGATGTAGCCAGCCAAAACAGGTAAGTGACAAAAAAAAATCATAATCCAATTGTATGGGTAAATTTTGAATCTCTACAGATTTTATGTCTACTGAGGTCTATTATATGCATATGCACAGTGCCAAGCAATGAGACAGATAAAAAATATAAAACATAGCTCCTCTCCTCTCAGATTTTACAAACTGTAGGGGAGGGGACTAATAAGGTGGCAGAGTAGTAGGAAGCCCAGCTCTCCACCAACACAAAGATCCAGAAAAGGCATCAGACAAAATCTGATTGGGAAATCCAAGAAAAAAAAAGTCACAGTAAATCCTTTTGTCAGGTCACATTGGCAAAAAAAACTTCCAGACACTGAGGGTGAGGTGAGGCCCAGCCAGGAGCATGAGGCTGAGCAGAGCATTCCAGTACTCAGGGACTCAGGACCTAACTCATTCCTGGAGCAAGAAGCACTAGGGCAGGAGGAGGCCCAAGGGAGTCCCTGAACTAGTACAACAGGATGCAGGATAGGTGCCATCTAGCAACCCCTTGACGACTCATTTCCTAGGATCCTGGTGGACTAAGGAGGGGATCTGCATGTAGGGGTAGTGAAACAGTCAGGAGGTCTATCTATATACTGAACAAGGAACAAGTTCATAAGCAAGAGTTATTGTCTGTCTCCAATCCCAGGAGCATAATAGGGAATTAGTTCTACCCTCTAGCCCTAGGTCAAGTCTGCAGCATATTAACCCAAGGTGATATTCCAGACCAAAGGGGATCCCGCAGTTTGGTCACCTTGATTCTGCAGAACCTCCCAAGGAGCCAATAGTGACTGACTCCAGCAGCAGTCTACTGAAAATGTCAGCCAAGATCTTGCTCAGACCCAAATCAGGGTCAGGAACTGGCAAAGCTCAAAACCATGAGGGAAGTTAACAGACTTCATCCCAGATCACAATACTCTGGGAGCACTGAAAACACAAGTCCCTAGTGACAGATGTCCTTGAGGTCCTGGAATAACACAACATCAATATCCCAAGAAAGCCGCAAAAGAACTCAAGAGGACAAAAGCTTAGTCCAGACATCACCCCAGAAGTAAGTAGAGTCCAGGTATAACATAAAGCCCAAAGTCAAGAATTAGACTGGAAGAATGAGCAATTAAAAAAAAAAAGTATTATGGCGACAGGGAAGATCAAGAAACAAATTCAAAAGATAGGAATGACTCAAAAAAATATGTTAAAAGAGCCTCAAAGAAAAAAAAAACAGCTTAGACACAAGTCCATCCAGAATTCCTGGAAGAGGTAAAGCAGGAATGTTAAAAAAAAAATTTAAAGCATGAAAGAAAAACAATGAGGAAAATTATCTCAAATAAATGGGATGCACAAATAGAAATCTACACAACAAGGAGGAAGGGATGGGGGGCACGTGAAACTTGAACCTCACTCTCCTCTAAACTGCTTAAAGCAAAGAATACACACACACACACACACACACACACACACACACAGACACATGCTTAAAGAATTGGGTATGGAAATATAGTTCACCCAAAAGGAAAGAGGAGACAATGTGGGTAATAAGAGGAAGGGAGATTAAAGGAGAGATTAATCAGAAGCAAAACAAATTTAATGATCAAGTGAGAAACAAGGAGAAAATAAAATATAAGAGAATAAAATGGAGGAAAATACATGATTAACAATCATAACTGAATATGAATGGGATAAACTCACCCATAAAAATGCCAAGGAAAACAAAACAGATTACAGACTAGAATTCAAAAATGTGCTGCTTACAAGAAATATACTTGAGATAGAACCCACAGAGTTACAATAAGGGGCTAGAGTAGAATCTTGTATGTTGCCTTTGCCCCTATTATGCATGTGCTGCTGATTGAAGGTGGAGAACATCATGCAACCCATGCATACTAGGTCACTACAGGTTTATATTACATAACCTGAACTAAGCCCTCTCTGATGCTAGGCAATTCTTCTACACCGCAATAATCAAATTACTATCCTACTCACCACAGCTTTTCTTTCAAACCTTTTCATCCCTTCCTCAAACAGCCCATGTCCTCCTTTCTTCCATTCTCTCAGCTAAGAACTTTACCTCAAATGTTAATGAAAAAATTGAAGCTATGTGCCATGAACTCCCTATTTTCCCATTCCCTTCTATCACGTCTCTCTTGGACTTCTACCCTACATCCCCCTTCAACCCTGTCTTGCATGAAGAGGTGCCTTTCTCCTTGCCAATGTCAATTCTTTTATGGGCAAAAGTGATCCCATTCCATCCATCTTCTCAAGCAGATTGCTCCCTTTGTTATCCAGATTCACTTATTTTCAATTTCTCTCTCTCTAACGGCTCCTTCCCTACTGCCTATAAACATGCCCCTGTCTCCCCCATCCTCAAAAAAATACAAAAACAAAAACAAAAAAAACCCATCACTTAAACTATAGATCCCTGCTATTATCCCATGTTTCTCATGCCTTTTGTAGCTAACACTGAAAAGGCTATCTACAACAAATGTCTCCATTTCTTCTTCCCTCACTTTTTCCTTCACTCTTCGGTCTGGCTTCTGACCTCATCATCAGTTGATACTGCTCTTCTCCAAAGTTAATTCCCAAATAAAATAGTCTTTTCTCAATCCTCATAATTCCTGACCTCTCTACAGCCTTTAACACTGGTGATGATCTTCTCCTTAATACTCTTTTCTCTCTAGGTTTTTAGGACACTATTCTCTCCTGGTTCTCCTGCTACCTATATGACCATTCCTCAGTGTTCTTTGCTGGATCATCATTCAGGTCATTCCTACTAACTGTGGGTATCTCACAGGGCTCTCTGCTGAGCCTTCTTTTCTTCTCCCCCATAAACTGTCAGCAGTATGACAGCCAAATTCCAGAGCTCCCAGGTCAAGGAGAAAATGTTGCAAGCAGCCAGAAAGAAACAATTCAAGTATAGTGGAAACTCAATCAGGCTAACACAATATTTAGCAGCTTCTATGTTAAAAGGACTGAAGGGCTTTGAATATGATATTATGGAGGGCAAAGGAGCTAGGATTACAAACAAGAATCACTTACTGGCAAAACTGATTATAATCCTTCAGGGGGAATAATGGATATTCAAGGAGATAGAGAACTTTCAAGCATTCTTGATGAAAAGACCAGAGCTGAATAGAAAATCTGACTTTTAAACACAAGACTCAAGAGAAGCCTAAAAAAAAGGTAAACAGAAACGGGAAATCACAAGGGACTTAATAAGGTTAAGCAGTTTACATTCCTACATGGGAAGATGATATTTGTAACTCCTAAGACCTTTCTCATTATTAGAGTAGTTTGAAGAAACATATATAGACAGAGGGTACAGATATGAGTTGAATATGAAGGGATGATATCCAAAAAATAAAATTAAGAGGAGAGAGAAGAAAATACCAAGAGAAAGAGAAAAGGAAAGGTAAAATGGGGGTAAATTATCTAACCTAAAAAAAGGCAAGAAAAAGCTTTTACAGGAGTGAAAAAGTGGGGAGGCAAGGAGGAGTAAGTGAACCTTACTCTCATCAGAATTGGCTCAAAGAGGGAATAACATACACAGGCAATACAGTACAGAAATCTATATTACCCTACAGGGAAATAGGAGGAGACAGGGATTGGGGGAGGGGGGCAGTGACAAAAGGGAGGGCATACTGGAGGAAGGGGGTAGTCAGAAGCAAAACACTTTTGAGGAGGTACAAGGTTAAAGGAGAGAAAGAATAGAATAAACGAGGGTAGAGAGAATATGATGGAGGAAAATACAGTTAGCAATAGTAACTGTGGGGAAAAAATTGAAGAACGTTTCTCTGATAAAGGCATCGTTTCTCTAACATAAAGAGAACTGTGTCAAATTTATAAAAATAAGAGTCATTCCCCAATTGATAAATGATCAAAAGATACAATCGGTTTTCAGATGAAGTAATTAAAACTATCTATAGGTATATGAAAAAACATTCTAAATTACTATTGATTGGAGAAATGCAAATTAAAACA
Organism: Pseudocheirus occidentalis; assembly: GCA_028646575.1. NCBI lineage: Eukaryota > Metazoa > Chordata > Mammalia > Diprotodontia > Pseudocheiridae > Pseudocheirus > Pseudocheirus occidentalis. The sequence goes on from CM053599.1 coordinate 82,087,241, forward strand.
ATTCTAAAGTGATATTAGATTGGCTAATAGGACAGAAAAGGTAAATAACATACACTGGAGGTGATGGGGGGGAAATAAGACATTAATGCATTGTTGATGGAGCTGTGCAACTGATTCAACCATTCTCTAGAGCAGTGGTTATCAATCTGTGGGTTGCGACCCCTTTGGGAGTCAAATGACCCTTTCACAGGGATTGCCTAAGACCATGAGAAAACACATATTTCCAATAGTTTTAGGAACCAAGACACAACTCCTCTATCCATCTCCAGGCAGGTCCACCCACATGAAGATACACCCAGATACGCCCACATATGAGTATTAAAGAGTTGTAGCATTAGGAAGGTTGAGAACCACTACTCTAGAGTAATTTGGAACTATGCCCAAAGGGTTATAAAACTATGCATATCCTTCGACCTAGCAATACCACTATGGTCAGTAGAGATTAAAAAAAAAACATAAAGGAAAAGGACCTACATGTACAAAAATATTTATAGCAGCTCTTTTCTGGATGTAAAGAATTAGAAAATGGGGTAGCTATGTAGTGAATAGACCACCGGCCCTGGAGTCAGGAGGACTTGAGTTCAAGTCCAGCCTCAGACTCTTAACACAAAAAACTGGCTGTGTGACCTTGGGCAAGTCACCTAACCCCAATTGCCCTACCTTCCCCCCTCCAAAATAAAACCAAAAAAGCCAAAACAAGAATTAGAAATTGAGGGGATGCACATCAATTGGGTTATGAGTGAACAAGATGCAGTATGTAATTATGATGGAATATTATTGTACTACCAGAAATGATGAGAAGGATGCTCTCAGAAAAACCTAGAAAGACTTCCATGGGCTGATGCAAAGTGAAATGTACTGGGTACAAAGTACAGCAATATTGTAAGATGATCAGCTGTGAATGACTTAGCTATTCACTCAATACAATGATACAAGACAATCCTGAAGGCCTTATGAAGAAAAATGCTATCCATCCCCAGAAAAATAACTAAATACAGATTGAAGTATGTATTTTTAAAATTTCTTTATTTTTCTTAAGGTTTTTTTTTTGTCTAGGTTTCCTTTCACAACATGACTATTATGGATATGTTTTGCATGACTAAAAAAAAAAAA
>CM053599.1:82088853-82121376 GCA_028646575.1 Pseudocheirus occidentalis
CTTCAGTTATAGATTTTTCTCCCCTTCCTCCCCATCACCCACCCAACCCCGCCATGGTGGCATACAATCATGTATAGGATCTGCAAACTCCTTCACATTGTATAATCCTCTGGTTGTATAGGTGTTATAGCCAATGGAGTGAACAATGAGAAAAGAGAAACAAAAGCCAAACATCGAAAAGAATGATAGCATGCATTGCTACAAGAAGCATTTCCAATAAGATTAGGGTTGAAACAAGGATGCCCACTATCACCCTTCTTATTCACTCTGGTACTAGAAATGTTAGCAGTAGCAATTAGAAAAGAAAAAGAAACTGAAGGAATCAAAATAGGCAAAGAAGAGACTAAGCTATCACTCTTTGCAGATGATATGATGATATACTTAGAGAATCCTAGAGAATCAAGCAAAAAATTACCTGAGACAATAAATAAATTTGGCAAAGTTACATGATATAAAATAAACCCACATACATCCTCGGCATTCCTATATATTTCTAATGAAATCCAACAGCAAGAGATAGAAAGAGGAATCTAATTTTAAGTTACTGTATTATAGTTTATTATATTAAGTTACAGTTTATTATATTATTTATATGTACATTTATATATTTATATTATATAATATATATTTATATTTAAATTTTATATTCATTTATATATATTTATATATTTATATTATTATAAAGTTTATTATATTAAGTTACAGCAAGAGATAGAAAGAGGAATCTAATTTTAAGTTACTTTAGACAACAGAAAATATTTGGGAATCTACCTGCCAAAACAAACCCAGGACCTATATGAACACAACTATAAAACACTTGTCACACAAATAAAGTCAGATCGAACTAACCGGAAAAACATCACTTGCTCATGGCTGGGTTGAGCTAATATAATAAAACAACAATATTACCTAAATTAAATTACATATTTAGTGTCCTACCAATCAGTGTACCAAAAAATTATTTTATAGAGCTAATAAAAAATAGTAACAAAATTCATTTGAAAGAACAAAAAGTCCAGAATATCAAAGGAATTAATGAAAAGGAATGCTAAGGAAGGTGGCCTAGCCATATCAGATTTTAATCTGTATTATAAAGAAGCAGTCATCAAAACTACTTGGTACTGGCTCTGGAATACAGTAGTGGACCAATGGAATACATTGGGTACATGAGACTCAGCAGTCAATGATTATAGTAGTCTACTGTTTAATAAACCCAAAGACCCCAGTTTTGGAGATAAGAACTCAGTATTCGACAAAAACTGCTGGGAAAACTGGAATATAGTATGGTAGAAACAGGGCATAGATCATTATCTAACACTGTATACCAAAATCAAATCTAAATGGATACACAATCTAGGTATAAAGGCTAATACTGTTTTCTTTTCTTTTTTTTTTCTTGCTTTTTGGAGGGGGGAATTTGTAGGGCAATTGGGGTTAAGTGACTTGCCCAAGGTCACACAGCTAGTGTTGGGGTTTGTTTTTTTAAGTATCTGAGGCTAGATTTGAACTTAGGTCCGCCTGACTCCAGCGCCAGTGTTCTATTCACTGCACCACGTAGCCGCCCCAAGGGGTGATGCTGTAAGCAATCTGGGAAAGCAAGGAATAGTATACCTGTCAAATTTACGGAAAAGGGAGGACTTTATGACCAAACAAGAGTTAGAGAGAATTATAAAATACAAAATGGATAATTTTGATTACATTAAATTGAAAAGTTTCTGTACAAACAAAGCCAATGTAACCAAGATTAAGAGGGATGTGGGAAACTGGAAAATAATTTTTACAACCAATGTCTCTGATAAAGGCCTCATTTCTAAAATATAGAGAGAACTGAGTCAAATCTATAAGAATACAAGCCATTTTCCAATTGATAAATGGTCAGAGTATATGAAGAGGCATTTTTCAGAGGAAGAAATTAAAGATATCTATAAGCATACGAAAAAATGCTCTAAATCACTACTGATTAGAGAAATGCAAATCAAAACAACTCAGAGATAACACATCTCACCAGTCAGACTGGCTAAGATGACAAAACAGGAAAATGACAAATGCTGGAGAGGATATGGAAAAATTGGAACACAAATGCATTGTTGGTGGAGCTGTGAACTGATTCAACCACTCTGGAGAGCAATCTGGAACTATGCCCAAAGGGCTATAAATAACTGACCCAGCAATTCCACTTCTAGGGTTGTATCCCAAAGAGATCATAGAAGTAGGGGGAAGACCTGTATGTACAAAAATATTTGTTACAGCTCTTTCTGTGGTGGCAAAGAATTGGAAATTAAGGGGATGTCCATCAATTTGGGAATAGCTAAATAAGTTGTGGTATAATGAATGTAATGGAATATTATTGTGCTATAAGAAATGAGGAGCAGATGGACTTCATATTTACCTGGAGAGACTTATACAAACTGATGCTATGTGAGAAGAGTAGAACCAGGAGAAATCTGCAGACAATTATAGACACAACGTATGTGTAACAACCAACTATGATAGACTGGACTCTTCTCAGCAATGCAAGGTTATAAGACAACCCCAAAAGACTTTCTCTACATTTAGAGAAAGAACTAAAAAGAACTAGAGAAAAGAGAGTTTGAATGCAGATTAAAGTAAACTACCTGCTCTCTCTTTTTCTTGTTTGGTTTTGTTTCCTCTTTCCCACTGTTCATTCCATCAGTTATAATACTTCTCTACAACCAGACTAATGTCTAATGGGAAAGTATTTGCAGATCCTATAACTGATTGCATGCTGCCATGGCAGGGTGGGAGGGAGAAAATTTGAAATGCAAGAGAAGGTGGAACTGAATCTTGTAAACTAAAAGAAAACAAACAAATTAATAAAGATAAAATTTTACTAAAAAAAAAAAAAAAAGAAAAAAAGCAGTAAGGAAAATTGCCCTGACCTTTCAGAACTAAAGGGTAAAATAGGAATTTTTTAAAAATCTGCCAATAACCACCTAAAAGAGATCCCAAGATGAAAACTCACAGATACATTATAGCTAAGTTTTGAAGCTCCCAGGTAAAGGAGAAAATATAAGCAACAAGAAAGAAACAATTTAAATATTGTGGAGTAACAGTCAGTATAACAAAAGATTCAGCAGCTTCTATGTTAAAAGATCAAATATCATGGAATATGATATTCTAAAGAGCAAAGAAGCTAGGTTTTAAACTAAGAATAACTTGTCCAGCAAAGCTGAGTGTAATCCGGCAAGGAAAACAAAAAGAACATTAATGAATTAAAGGACTTTCAGATATTCTTGAGGAAAAGACCAGAACTGAACAGAAAATTACATGTGCAAAATCAGGAGAAAAATAAGAGGATAAACATGAAAGACCAATTATAAAGGATTTTTAGTAAGGTCATGCTGTTTACTTCTTATATGGAAACACGTTATCTTTAACTTTTAAGAGAATTCTCATTACTTGAGTAGTTTGGAAAAGCAGATGCAAATAGAAAGCTATGAGTTTAGCTGAGTAAACTAAAAAACAAATTTGAGTAGTCAGAGATAAAATGATAAGTATCTCATATAAACAAGGCCTGAATGGAAGAACTGTTAACAGTGCAGAATAGGAGTGGTTGGAGGGCTAGTAGAACTAGAACTGGGAAAAGAAGGTATAACATATACATTTATAATGGTATAAAAGTCGTCTTAACTTACAGAGAAATAGCAATTCAAGTAGAGAGGATACAGGAGGGACTCTTAGAAGGGGTGTATTAGGGAGGCAGTGAACATAAGTAAATTATACATTTGAGAAGGTATAGGGTAAAAAGAGAAGAAAAAAAGATAAAAGATTAAGGGAAAACAGGATGGAGAGAAATACACAACTAGTAATTATAACTTTGTGAATGAAATGAACTCCCCATAAAATGTAAATGGATAGAATGGATCAAAATCCAGAATTCAACAATATGTTTTTCACAATGAACACATTCAAAAATTAGAGACACACCGAGTAAAAATAAAGGGCTAGAGAAGAATTTATTATGTTTCAGCTGATGAAAAAAAAACAGGTAGTATTCACAATCTCAAACAAAGTTAAATCTAAAATAGATTTAAATAAAAGAGAAAATCAAGGAAACTACATTATGTTAAAAGGTACCATAGACAAAGAAGTAATATCAATACTAAACATGCATGTACCAAATGTTACAGCATCCAAATTTTTAAAGGAAAAGGTAAATGAATTACAGATGAAAATGGATAACAAAACTCTAATAGCTAAGACCTTCAACCTTCTCTGAATTAGATGAATCGAATCAAAAAATAAATAAGAAAGAAGTCAAAGAGATGAATAGATCTTAGCTAAGCTAGATATGATAGCTATCTGGAGACAACTGAATGGGAATACAATGGAATATGTTTTCTCACCAGTACATGGTACCTTTACAAAAACTGACCACACAGAAACTTCATAATTAAATGCAAAAATGCAGAAATGTTAAATGTATCCTTTTTAGATCATAATGCAATAAAAATTATACTTAATAAGGGACTGTGGAAACACATATTAAAAATTAACTGGAAAATAAATAACCTAACCTTAAAGAATGAGTGGGTTACACCATGGAGATGTTCTGTGTAATTACACAGGTACAGCCTGTATTGAATTGCTGCTCCTCCCAGTGGGAGTGGGTGACAGGGGAGGAATTGCTAGAATCCAGTATTTAAAGCTATACAATTAAATGCAACTGGGAAATAATACATACAGGGACAGGGGCAGGGAGGAGCTCCCTACCCTGCTAGAAAGCTAGAGAGGTGCTGGAGGAGGGCATAAAAGGGAACAGATTGTGGGAGGGGTCTTACAGTGGGATCAATGTTCTGGGCTGGGGGGTAGGGACAAAAAGGGGAGAAAATTTGTAACTCAAAACCTTGTGGAAATGAATGATGTAACCAAGAAAATAAATTAAAATTTAAAAAAATGAGTGGGTTAAAAAAACAAATCATAGAAACAATCAATTTTATTAAAGAGAATGGCAATGACCAACCACTATTATAACTCTGATTATAAATGAGATGATCTCCCCATAAAATGTAAATGGAAAGCAGAATGGATCAAAAGCTAGAATTCAACATGTTTTTTACAATAAACACACTCACAAATTAGAGACATAATGAGTACATATCAATAACATACCAAAACCTACAGGATGCAGCACAAGTAGTAATCAGAGGAAAATTTATATCACTAAATGCTTACATCAGTAAAATAAAGAACAGATCAATGAACTGGGTATGCAATTAAAAAAAACTAGAAAAAGAATAAATTAAAAATCCCCATATAAGCACCAAATTGGAAATTATGAAAATTAAAGGTGAGATTAAAATGAATGTAAGAAAACCAGGAAATTAATAAATAAAACTAGGAGTTGGTTTTATGGGGGAAAAAAAACCAGTAAAACAGATAAACCTTTGGTTAATATGATTTTTAAAAGGAGAAAATAAAATCAACTCATTAATATCAAAAGTTAAAAGGATTAATATCCCACTAATAAAGATGAAATAAAAGCAATTATTAGGAGTTATGTTGCCAATATATGGCATTAAATGTAACAATTTAAGTGAAATAGAAGAATACTTACAAAGATATAAACTGCCTAGATTAAAAGAAGAGGAAACAGATTAAATATTTTAGAACAAATATTTTAGAAAAAGAAATTCAACAGGTAATAAATGAGCTTCCTAAGAAAAAAGTATCACTACTAGATGGATTTCAAGTGAATTCTACCAAACATTTTAAAAAATCAACTAATTCAGGGCAGCTAGGTGGTACAGAGAATAGAGTACCAGCCCTGGAGTCAGGAGGACCTGAGTTCAAATCCAGCCTCCTTACTAACCATGAGATCTTGGGCAAGTCACTTAACCCCAAATGCCCTGCCTTCCCCCTCAAAAAAAAAAGATCAACTAATTCTAATATTAAATAAAATATTTGTAGTAACAGGCAAACTCCTTTTATAAATCAAATATGGTGCTGATACCGAAACCAGGTAAATCAAAAAAAGAGAAAGAAATTATAAACCAATTTCATTAATGAATACTGACACAAAAATTGTAAAATAAACTACTAGCAAGGAGACTACAAGAATATTTATCACAAAGATTATACATTTTGACCAAATGAGATTTATACCAGGAATGCAGTGATGGTTTAACATAAGGAAAACCACTAACATAACTGACTATATCAATAACAAAAGGAATAAAAATCATGTGACTATATCAACAGATACAGAAGAAGCTTTTTGACAAAATATGACACTCATCCCTATTAAAGCATAAGTACAAATGGATTTTTCTTAAAGTGATAAGAAGTATCTAACTAAAACCATCAGGAAGCATTATTTATAATAGGGATAAGCTAGAAGCCTTCCCAATAAGATAAGAAGTGAAACAAGGATGCCCATTATCACCAATAGTTTGACATTGTATTTGAAATACTAGCAATAGTAGTAAGAGAAGAAAAAGAAATTGAAGGAAACAGAATGGGTAATGAGTCAATAAAATTATCTGTTTTTACAGACAATATTATGATATACTTGGAAAATCCTAGAGATTAAACAAAAAAAACTAGTTGAAAAACATTTAATAATTTTGGTAAAGTAGGAGAAGATAAAATAAATCCACCTAAATCATCAATATTTCTGTATATCACCAACAAAACTCTACAAGGAGAAATACTAAGAGATACTCCACTTAAAATAACTGTACAAAGCATAAAATACCTGGAAGCATATTTGCCTAGATAAGTCCAGGAATTACATGAACACAATTTTAAAACACTTAAAAAAAATAAAGTCGGACTTAAGTAATTCGAGAAATAGTACTTATTCATGGGTGGGCAAAGCCAATATAAGAAAAACAACAATTCTACCTAAGTTCATCTACTTTTTCCATGCCATCCCAACTAAATTACCCCCAAAAAAAATTTTATTAAGCTAGAAAAAAAGTATAACAAAATTCATTTGTAAAAACAAAAGTTCAATAAAATCAAAGGAATTAATTTTTTAAAAGTAACATAAGTAGATACAGCATACCAAATCTTAAACTATATTATAACATATGGTAATTATCAAAGCTATCTGATACCGGCTAAGAAACAGCTGAATCAGTGGAACAGAGTAGACATAAAATACACAGTAGTAATTTATGATAATAAGCTTATGTTTGACAAGTGTAAAGATTTAAAATTTGAAATAAGAATTCACTATTTGGTAAAAATTATTGGGAAACCTGGAGAGCAGTCTGGCAGAAACTAAGGACAGACCAATATCTCACAAACCATTTACCAAGAAAAGGTCAAAATGGCTACATGACCTAGTTTCTAGAGATATAAGTAAATTAGAAGAACACGAAACATGTTACCTATCAGACTTATGGACTAGAAAAAAATTTATGAATAAACAAGAAATAGAGCATTGTAAGATATGAAAAGGATAATTTTGGTTACATTAAGTTTCAGAGGTTTTGTACAAATAAAACCAACATAACCAAGATTAGAAGGAAAACAGAAAATTGTAAAAGAATTCATAGACAGTTTCTTGGATAAAGTTCTCATATCAAAAATTTTGTCAAATTTGTAAGAATATTAATCATTCTCCAATAGATAAACAGCCAAAGGCTATGAACAAGTAATTTTTGGAGAAAAAAATCAAGGCTATATATATAGTCATATAAAAAAGTTCTAAATCATTATTGATTAAAAAATACAAATTAAAACAACTTTGAGATATCACCTCACAACTATGAGATTAGAAGGAGAAAATGACAAATGTTGGAAGGGATATGGAAAACTGGGATACTAATATACTGCTGGTAGAACTGTGAACTTCTCCAGTTATTTGGGAGAATAGTCTGGAATTATGCCCAAAGAATTATAAAATTGTGTGTACCCTTTGACCCAGCAACACCACTTTATTAGGTCTGTTTCTCAAGACGATCAGGGAAAAAGGAAAAGAACCTATTTGGTCTAAAATACTTAATAGTGGCTCTCTTTGTGGTGGCAAATAAATGGAAATTCAGGGGATGCTCAAAAAATGGGGAATGGCTAAATAAGTTGTGACATATGATTGTGCTGGAATACCACTGTGCTGTAAGAAATGATGAGCAGGTTGATTTTAAAAAACATGTAAAGACTTGCATAAAATAATGAATAGTGAAATGAGAAGAACCAAAAGAATATTGTAGACAGTAACAGCAATACTGCTAGAAGAATAAGCATAAATTACCCTTATAAAGGATATTTACAAATACTCAAATCAACCACAAAGGACCTATGAAGGAAGATGCTATCCACTTTCAGAGAAAGAACTGATAAATACAAGTATGCATAGTATATATATGTGTCAAATGGTGGCCTTCTCTAGTTCAGGATCAGGAGGGAGAGGAAACATTTTGGAACTGAAAATCTAACTAAATAAATTTAATTAAAAAAACAAAAAGAAAAGGGGGAGGGAGGGACTGAAAGGTTAAAGTGCCTTCCATGATGGCAAACAACCAATATATATCAGAGGCAGAACTTAAACACAGGTCTTCCAGAATTCAAGATTGGTGACAATAAGTTGCCTCCCATACAATATATTAAAAAATAATAATAATAAGTACAAGGTACACTACAGGGAACAAGGAAAACGAGAAAAGTCTTCACAGAGAAGTTGGCACTCAAGGTAAATTCTGAACAAAGCAAGGGATTCTATTAGCTATATGTAAGAAAGAAATGAGCATAGTGAAAAAGTCTGTGCACGGGTATAAGAAAAGGAAATAGAGCTACATGCACAATAAGAAGGAGAATTTGGCTGGACCCCAGAATGAATGAAGACAAAGCACAATAAGGTAAGAAAAGGAAGGCTGGAGACAGGTTTTAATAGGCTCTAAAAGCCAAACAGAAGAATTCAAATTTGCTCCTACAGTGAAGTAACAGTGAGCTCCTGGAGTTTCATAAATAAGTGAATGCTTAGTTAGTATTTACCACAGATCAACAACCACCAGAGTGCAATGGACAGAGCTCTGGCCATGGAATTAGGAGAACCTCTGACATCATCAGATCTGGCAATTAAGAGATAAGTAATTTCGATAAAGAAGTTTCCTCAGTATCTGAGAGTCAATCCACAAAGCACACAAGATTTATATACAAACAGTTACAGAATACTATTGAATTAAAGAATGACTTAAATAAAATGTCATCATTCCTGTTTGGGCTGTGACAATATTATAAAAATGATATTACCTAAATTAATATAGAAATTTAATGCTAAACCAATTAAACTACCAAGAGGCTACTGTATGAAGGTAAATATAATGAGATTCATTAGGAGGAAAAATAAGGTCTATAGAGTATTAAAGGAAATCATTCTTTAAAACAGGAATGAAGGGAGAATAGCACTTCTAGACTTCAAATTATAAAGTAGTAATCATCAAAATTAGGCAATAGTTAAAAAACAGAAAAATAGATTACTGGAACTGACTAGATAAAAGCAAGAATCAGGAAAAAAAAAGTCACACTCAACTATGGTTCTAGTCTAAGCCTCACTCCCAGACACATACTCTTCAATACAACAACACTGGCTTCCTGATTGTTCCATGAACAAGACTCTACCTTGAGACTCTGAACATTTTCACTGACTGTCCCTCATGCCTGAAAACACTTTTTCTTCAGCTCCATCTACTGACACATCCCTAGTTTCCTTTAAATCCTTTCTTTTAATGGAAGCCTTTTCCATGCCCTCTTAATTGGAGTACCTTCCTTCTGTTGATTATTTTCTATTTATCCTGAATATAGTTTACATTGTATATATGTTTGTATGTTGTCTCTCCATTATAAGTTCCTTGAGGGCAGGAACTATCTTTCGTCTCTTTTTGTATCCCCAGTGTTTATCACAGTACCTGGTACATATTAAGAATTTAATAAACATTTCTTGATTAACTGATTAGTAACAGCAGTATAGTGGAAGGAACACTGACTCTGGAGTCTGAAGATATGAATTTAATCCTTTCTTAGACTTTTATTTGCCCATGTCACTTTGAGTAAGATACACTCTCTACGAATCATAGTTTCCTCATCTGTAGAATTAAGAAGCTGGACTAGGTGGTTTCTGAAGTCTCATTTCACTCAAAATCTATGATCCTATGATCAGTAACCCAATTTTCAATAAATCCCCAAAATATAAAGTACAAGGGAAGGATTCTCTATTTGACAAGAACTACTTGGAAAGTAGTATGGTAAGTAGTATGGCAGAAATGTAGCTTCAGACTAACATCTCACACCATATATCATAATAAGATCCAAATGACCTGAATGAAAATTATCTAAATATAAAAAGTCAAACTATTTGAAAAACTGAAGAGAATGAGACCAGGTACTTTTCACAGTTATGAATAAGTGCAGAATTCTTATACATGAATAAGGAATATGGAAGATCACACAAGACAAAACAGATAATTTTCACTACACAAAATGGAAAAGCCTTGCAAGTACAAAATCAGCAGAGCAAAGTTAAAAAGAGAAATAATTTGGGGGGGAGAGAAAATATTTGCATTAAATACCTTGAGGAAGGTTCTGATATCCAAGACATAGGGAATGAACATTAAATTAAGACCAAAAGCCATTCCTCAATGGAAAAGTACTCAAAGGAAATTAAATTCTCAAAAGAAATAAAATATATTAACAATCATTTTTATGAAAGATTGTTCCAAATCACTAATTGTAAGTAAAAGACAAATAAACAAAGTTTTACCTCACTCCATGCTAAATGATAAAAAAGACAAAAAATTAATGATCAATGTTAGAATGGCCAAAGGAAGACAGATACACTAATATAATGTTGGTGGAGTTATAAATTGGTCCAACAATTCTGGAAAACAATCTAGAATTATGCTTTTAAAATAATGAAAAATATGCATACTCTGATCCCAAGATCCCACTCCTAGGTATACCCCAACATATATGAAAACATCCATAATAGCATACTTTGTGGTAGCAAAGAATTAGAACGAAATAGATGTTCGTCAGCTGAGGAATTGTTAAACAAATTAATCATGGCATATGACTATGATCAATTTTTATTATGCCATAAGAAAATACATGTTAGGACAAATTCAGAGAAACTTGGAAAACCTATATGAACTAACGCAAAAGGAAATTAACAGAATCAGAACAATTTACAATATGACCACAAAAATATAAAGAAAAACAATTCTGAAAGACCACAGTATTCTTGTCAATGCAAGCATGACTTCAGAAGACTAATAATGAATCGTGCATGCCACGCTGTTTTTGGCAAAATGTAATGAACTAAAGGTAAAAAATTAGATATACATTTTTAGACATGGCCAACGTATTGAACTGTTTTGCTTGACTGCATTTATTTGTTATAAGAGACTTCTACTGGGAGAAAGAAGGTAATGATAAAAGATCAAAAAGGAATAAAAGAGGATCAATTAAAACATTCAAAATAAATGGAAAAAACAAAAAAATCAGAAGGAAACATATCTAAACTGGGCAATTTTCTTGCCATCATTTTAAATTAAATATATACTTAAAAAAACAAACTATGTAACCAAAACTCAAGATTCCATATACAAACGTCCTTTTTGTTCTTTATATACAGAAATGTTTATTGACAGCATATAGTAGGCACTTAATAATTGTTTAGTGTCTACTGTTCAATAAACATTTATTAAGTGCCTACTATATGCCGTGTTTGTAGACGATAATAATAAAAATGTAATATTTTTTAAATTATAAATATGAAGATTTCAGAGAAATTTGAAAATACTTAAACTGATACAGAATACAGTAAGAAGAAACAGGAAATAGGAAAGCACAAAAAAACACAATAAATACAACAAATCAATAAATAAAGAGGAACAATACTATATTCAAGTAAAATTATATAAAGTATGATGAGAAAAGGAGGTGGCTCAATCATATAATGAGAATCAGTGATAAATAATGTAAATCTTATGTGTTCTTCTCACAACCATAAAATTTTTAAAGGCCTAGAAAAATCCTTCTTCATATTAGATATGACTTCTGTGGGGGAGTCTTAGGGGAAGACATGAACAAAAATAGCAGAGGATGAGAGGAAATAAATAGACTACTACCTGCAAAACTGAAAAGTATACAGATATCAATGAAATTCAAAACTTGCTGAGCACTCAAGTATTTCCTAACTAAAGGCTACGCAATTCTACTTAAATGGATACTTGGTACACTCAGGGTTTGGTATTCATATCATCTGAACACATTTGAAAAAGTATTTCCTGTTGGCTCTTCATATTAAGAAATTTTACTAATAAATACAGGCATGGACTGCTGGTCACCATTAACTGGGTTTCAATGTGGTAGGAGCAAAACAATGTCATACATAAACAATCAGCCAAACAATACTGTTGTAAAGTTTTATGATTTTATATCAGATTTTGGCTATAATTTCTTAATGGGTATATTATTAAGTTGTACTTGTCTGAGCAATATTATATGAAGTATCTTTACCTTAAGTAATGAGACAGCTAATATGACTGTTTAAACATTGAATTATAGAATCAATGACAACGATCAATAAAATAGGAGTTAATTCTGATGTTTCTTAATGCATTTTTAACATAATTATTATCCATTTGAATAAATTTCTAAAATGTTTCCACAGGAAAATTAAATGAAGATAAATTTCAGACTGAAAAAGAGCACCCCATAAAGTAACTAGTGGAACTCTTGTAATTTTTATGATTCCTTAGGGATTTTCCAAATCTGAGATGCTTTCAATACAAGACCAGTTCTGAAAACACTACTAGAGTTGTTACTTACCAGACTGAAGATGCCAATAAGACATTGGTGTTATTTTCAAGGAATTTTACTGGAGGCTCTCCAAGCAGAAAAGCGGACAAAATTCCCCCTCCAAAGCAGTGCATCATAGCACTAAACCAGCTTACTAAAGGATTATGCGATGCCACTGTGATAGCTCCTGAAATGAAAAATCAAAAAGGTAGTCTTGGATAATTGTATATTTTTTTAAAAATACAGACATGTCAAATATAACTAGTAAAACTAAACTATGACAAAATATTCATAGTTTATAGTTTTCAAATATTTAGCAATTTTTATTTATAGGTCAAAAAGTTAAATATATACATTTAACAAATGTTATATTGATTTTAAAAAGATCTTATCAATTACAGCTATCTGAATAAACTATTTAAAAACATTTTGTTCTCCATTAGCTGCATTATTAACTACAATTCTAAAAAATTACACTAAAATTCATATTTTTCTTTAACATAGAGCATACAGTCTTCCAGTTCTATCAATAAGTATTCTTGAATACTTATTCTGGGGCTAACAATGAATGAGATAAATGAATTATTTTTAATGAGCACTGTTTACAATGCTACTCCACAAAATCCAATTCCATGCCTCCTAGTGGTATGGAAAAGAAATGAGGTTCTCAGAGAGATGCCAAAAGAGTACAGTTCAAAACAGTCTACTATGCCCAGAAAGATTTCTTTGTGGTTCTGCAAAAGACTGAGTCAGTTTTTTCCAAATATCCACTCATTTAAATACAAAAATGCATATCACTATGAGGCTGGCCACTTAAATTCATTGGCAATCCACAAAACAAAGACAAATAAATGTGAAATTACTTTGAAACCTCTGCAGCCCTTTTTTACTTGTGGGGATAGAGGCGAGGTGGTGGTAATGGCAGCAGTGCTAAAATTATAAAGTTTCTATATAGTTTGCAAATGCAGCTTATAATTGCTATTGGAACTCTAAATAGTAGATCTTTGTCCAATGAACTAAAGTGGACATACCATTAGAGGAAGTGACTCTTAAGAGATCTTTACTTTCTCACCATAAACAAAGGCCGAAGAAAGAAGAAACCTATAGCAAAATACAAGGGTGACTCTGATTCTTCTCGAAAAGGTAAATAAATAAATCCCAGTTCACTCAAACTTGCTAGTATCTTCCTTTTCTCATAGACAATATTTCACTTGCCTGTGATCATTTTAAATATGCTTTCATATGTACGATATAATTTCTCCCAAAAATATCATTTCATAAGACATTTAGTGATCCCATATTATACTGCTCCTAAGAATTAGCCAAATAATGAAAATAACTGCAGCTTATGAAATAGAGAGAATTTCTACAAAGGAGTAAGAAGAATCTCCTAATTAAATATAATTAAAATATTCAGTGACTTCATAAAACAATTCTCCAAAGAATTACAAACTATAAACTATATCATGTAAAAGATTGTTCCAAGTTACTACTGAGACAAATGAAAATCAAAACAATTTAAAGGTTTTACCTCAAACCCAACCAAAAAGCAAGAATGACAAAAGATGGGAATGTTCAATATACAAAACTAACACACTGCTACTACAGCAAAAATTCTGAAAAGCAATCTGAAATTACACTAAGAAACTGACAACAGCCTTACCCTCTGACCTAGAGATTCTACTGCTTGGCATATTCCCCAAGGAGATCAAAGATAAAAAGACCCCATTTGTACCAAAATATTTATAGCAGTAATTTTTATCACAGCAAAGAAATAGAAACAAAGTTGATGTCAATGGGTTGGAGAGGCTAAATATACCTGAATGTAATGGAATATTATTGTTGCATAAGAAATGAGAAATATAAAGAATATAGAGAAACATCAATTATTAAGAAAATTGTTAAGAACTGATGAAAGTGAAATGAACACCAATAGGGAAACAATATACATAAAAACTATAACAGTGTAAATGGAAAGTACAAAAAAACACATTTTTTAAGACTAAGCTTGTATAATGCCATGCACTAGCAGCTTTCCAGAAGAATGCTACTGTGCACTGCGTTTAAGGTTCTGATTACACAGTATGGTGAACACTCTATTTATTCCATGACAAATCAAAACAAGACATTCACAGAAATAAAAATACAGCATTCACAATGTTATAGCTTATACAGCATTAACAATGACTTATCACTGAAATGGCCACAGAGTTTTCACCAAAGTGGTCACAATAGTTTTAGTCAATCACAAAGTCCTTAATTCAATCACAAAATACAAAAGTCAAAGTTCTCTACCCCTACATCACAATAAATCACAATGTTCTTAGTCAGTACACAGTATCCAAGCAAAGTCTTCTTTCAGCTTGACTTGAGGCTGGCTCTCAGCTTCCATAGTTCCTCTTCCTCTTCCATGGTTCCAGCTCCAACTGTCACCTGGGTTCAAAGGCACGCAGCTCCCAGTTCCTTCTCCAGCTCCTTGTCCAGTCCTTCACCCAAGTTCCTGTTCCATATTGAAGTTCACAGTGTCCAGTCCACTTCAAGTCCTTCACAGTTCCTGTTTCTGGGAAGACAAAGCTTGACAGAGCCAAAATAATATTCATGCACATGTCCGAAACCATCATCAATTCACTATCTGCCTGTGAAGTCAGCTCAGACCAACAAGGTCTGAGAACTCAACACAAATTATGAACATAGAAATCAACACAGACCCACCAACAAGGTCCAAGAGGTCAGCACAAATCATCAGTAAAGTCCCAGGACCTCTAAAACCCTCTTCTAGGACTTTGGTAAATATACAACCAGAAAATCCTCTTTTAGGGCTTCCAATAAGGTCCCAAGGCTTCTATACAAAGTATCACAAAAAAACATCAGCACAGACAGAGCAAACAGAGTGCTGGGATACCACAAGTTTTCTCCTTCTTGACTCTGCCACCACAAAAGTCCTCTTCTCAATTCTTGTTGTCTCTAGCCCTGGGGCTCTCCTTTTATAGTCATTAGCTCCTCCCCAGGAGTTCACAAGTTCTAGGGTTCACAAGTTATAGAGTTCACAACTTCTGCTTCTTAACAGACTGAAACAAGGTGTTAATTCAATAGCTGAAACAAGGTGTGAACTACTTCTGTGTTTGCCATTATGGGCTTGTCCCCACAGAAGAGATATAAAAATGTAATTTCTCCCACAGTTTAAAGAGGTGGGAAACTAATGTACTATGTATGAGAGATACAGAGAAAGAGAGAAAACTATATATTATATTTATAGGACTTGGTTGACATGTTGAGTTTTTTTTTTAATGTACTGTGTTTTTCTTTTTGTTTCATTTTTATAAGGCATGGCAGGGAGGAGATGTATCTGAAAATGGTGATATAAAAACAAAAGATAGCAGCATTTTGAAAAAAAAAGAAAAATGTTTATGTGCATTCCTTCCCTTTGCACTACTCACCACCAAATGCCACTGCCTTCCTAGTTCATATCCCTGACTCAAATAATCTTAGATGGGAAGGAACTGCAGAAGTCATCTTGCTTGGCTGTTTATTAACTCCTACCTGAAGAATAAATCCCCCTAATATATACCTGATTAAGTGGTCATTTTATCTAAAAGCAAGCATTAAATTTGAATCAATATAAATTTCATAGAACCTAATTCCTGATCAAACAAGCTAAGATATATAGTGTTTCACAAAATTTAAAGTGCTATAAAAATGTTAACTATTATTATTTGTACACACCTTACCCAACTACACAAATCCATTATTTTTCACAATGTATGCATTCATGTAAAAACAGCACTTTTGTAAGGTTCACATAACCTCAGGATGCAACAATAAGTATACCGGCTTGCTTAAAAACACATTTACCATCCTTATTACACAAAGTATAACAGCTTTCTTTAAAAAACAAAAAAAATGTACCCCTATCCTCCAAGAACATGCCAACTCTGTAATCAAGTCTGGACACTAAAATTACCATAAGAAAGTGATACTGAAACACACATATTCAATCAATCAAGTACTTATTACTGTTTCCTACATACTAGGCTTTACGTTCGATATTGGAAAAAAAAACAATTCTTGCCCTGAAGGAGTTATATTCTACAGGGGATGCAGTATGTTCATAGGTAAGTATATGCAGAATATACATAAAACAAATGTAAATGTGTGATCTGGTTGGTGGTGGGTACCACTAACAACTTGTAAACTACAATAGGCCTCCTTCAAATAGTTTTACTTAAGCTGAGCCTTAAAAAGAGATAGGGATGCCAAAAGGCAGAGGTAAGGAAGAAGAACTATCCAGGTCTCAGGGACAGAGAGCCTGTTCAAAGGCATAGGAAAAAGGAGATGGTACCTAGGATATAAGAAACAGCAAGTAGGCCAGTGTAAGTGGTGCACAGGCCAATATCAAAATGTAAATTTGGCTTTCAATGGCTAATAGAGGAATTTGAACCCGGAGGCACTGGAGCATAACTGTAGCTTCTGAGTATTGGAGTGGCATAAACATTAGTCCACAAAATGTTTACACTGCCAAAATGTCCATATCCTAAAAACTAACTATAATTACAATAATGCTTCAAATGACACAAAGAAGCAAGAATAATCGAATGTTCTCATTCTCCAAAGAATAATGGTATTGCAATGATCCAAGACCACTCTGAAGGATTTATGATGGAAAATGCTACCCAACCCCAGAGAAAGAACTGATGGTGTCTGAATACTGATAGTAGCATACTTTAAAAAAAAAAAAACTTTCTTTATTTTCTTACTTTTTTTTTGTTTTCTTTCATAACAGACTATTATTTGGATAAGTTTCGTATGACTACACATGTATAGCACAGAACTGAAAACATGGAAAAATTTACACAATATGACACAAAGTAGACTAAGAAGAGCCAAGACACAATATATGCAATGACAACAATGTATATGGAGAGAACCACAAAACAATCAAAAGCAAATGCTGTAAAATTATGAAGAACAAGCATGGCTCAAAAGAAGAGATGAAAAGACAAATCCATCTCACTCCTTTGTAAAGGTGGGTGGCACACTGTACAAATTTTCAGACTATTTGCAGTATTTATCAGTTCTGCTCATTTTTTTCTCTTCTTAAAATCTTGTTACATGAGATGGCTCTCTAGAAGGAGGGTAGTAAGTAAGATTTGGGTGATGTATAAAAACAAAATATGTCAATTTTTTATTTCATAAAAAAAAAACAAAAAGGGGCGGCTAGGTGGCACAGTGAATAGAGCACCAGCCCTGGAGTTGGAGGACCTGAGTTCAAATCCAGCCTCAGACACTTAACACAAAAACTAGCCATGTGACCTCGGGCAAGTCACTTAACCCCAACTGCCCTCCAAAAAGCAAAAGGAAAAAAAAAGAAACAAAACTAAAAACTATGAAAATAAGTTTTGTATGACAAAAATTAGATATTGGAACTATGGGATAATTCTATTGACACAGACTGGCTATTAGACAAAGGACAAGTCATATAACCTTTGTCACTGCCTCAGAAATTCTAAAACTGTAAACTACTATGTATTAAGTACAGAAAATTTCCTTTCAGTGAACTCATAACACCAATAAAATCAAAGGTTTAGACCAATACAAAAGACAATCTAATCTGTACCTCTGGGGACTCATAATTAATAATTGGGCAAAGGGGACCTCTCAGCATCATACAATCTGCAGTCAGTCTTCCCTCTCCAATCCATCCTCCGGAGAATGACAAAATAATCTTCCTAAAATACGTGTCAGATCATGGCCCTAGTCTACTACTAAAGAACTTTCTACTGTACCCTATTACTTTTAGGATAAAAATACAAATTCCTCAAGTTGGCATTTAAAGTCTTTTACAATCTGACTCCAGCCTATTTTTCCAAGCTTTCTGCATTTAATTCCCTTTACATACTCTACACTGAAGCCAAAATAGTCTACTTGCTGTTTCCCATAACAGGGCACTCCATCTTCTGCCTCGATGCCTATGTACACGCTAACCTCCACACCCAGAATGCAAACCCTCCTTATCTCCACCTAAGAATTCCTAACCTCGTTTAAAGATCAGTTCATACATATCCTCTTACCACAGTGGTTTCCAAATCTTATTTAGCACTCCACCTTTTTTAGAAATAAAATTATCCTGTGTACTATCCCCACTTTTCACAAAGCAATCTACTCAATTTTCTTAGCTCACATTTTGTCAAAATAAAATTAAGTACTTAAATATATGAGAAAAGCAATGTCACATACAGATATGTATTGATAATATCCTTTACAATCTTCATATCTGAACCAGAAAAATAATAACCATAATTACAATATTATTAATGTGATAGGTTCAGTTTTGGTACGATTTCTCAAAACATGGTATCAATGGAGATAATATTACTTATAATTATTTGGTCTTTATAACAACTGTAGCAGCTCACCAAGTTTCATACCAATAAAATGTGAGGATCATAGATTTAAAGCTGTAAGGAACCATATAGGTCATCCAATCCTACCTTCTCATTCTATAGACAAGGAAACTGAAGCCCAGGAAGGTTACTTGACCAAGGTCACACAAGTAGCAAATACCAGATTTGGGACTTGAAGCCAAAGTCAGATTTATATTCACCAATAGCCAGCTCACAAGACTTTCAAGTTTAAATGCTTGTTTCAACATACAGTCAACTACAAGACATTTCTATGAACCACTGTAGTTCAGAGTCAGGTTAAATGTATTAAGTATGCCTAGAACAAATGGTTTCCTAATTGATTCAAATTAACAATTATCTGGATCTATAAAACAAAATAAGAATAATTTCTGAAAACTGGTCAAGTGAGTAATATATATGTCTTCACTTTCATCCATTTGACATTCAGGACAGTCATTTGTAGTCACAAATAATTTTTTAAATGTATTAACCATAGCTTTGATATTTCTATAAATCTAATACCTTTATGTTTCTAGATCAGAGTTTGAATCTCAGAGTCTTTCACTGATTTAGAGTGTTCAATTTTTTAAAAAAAAATATCCAATGATTGTGCAAGCTTTACAAGGAAAACTTAACTGAATTTTTTCATCTTTCATAATCATCACTATGAAAAATAGTAATTTCTTCTTTCAGATCAAAAAGACTTTAAAGTAGCATCACAGACTTAAGAGTCAGAGGAAAACTTAAAGATAACATCAAATCCAACCCCCAAATTTTATAAATGAGGAAACTAAGGCTCAGAAAAGCTAAGTGATTAATTTGCCCTGTACAGAGACTTTTAGCCCAGGCAAGGCAATGTCATGTCCTATTAATGGGATTTTGGGGGCTTACTTTTGTAATAACTTGAAAAACAACATATAGCTCTTTATTTCTATTTACCCCCTCCAAAAAAAAGTAGCTGTAAAGCATATCTAATTGCCAAGTTTGTAACTTGTGTTTGTAGACCTTCATGTTATCCTGACATCAATTAAGCTAACAGAGCTTAATAACTAGTAATAACTTAATAACTAATAAAGTGCAAAAGTGCAATACTATTTAGATAAATTTTAAAATCTGTCAATTATACTAAAAATTTCTCCAGACATGGCAATGTCGTCAATAGGTTTATAAAGTAACAAACCCCACATTCTCAACAAAAAGTTCAACAACGTATCTTCAAATACATCATTTGCTTTATCCACTTGAACAATGACAAGTTCAGTGACTGGCTTGAATTCTCTTTCCCACTGCATTATCTACAAGTCAAACCAACATCAAGACTCATTTTAACCATGTCAGTAACTGCTGGTAGCACCCAGAATTTCTTCTATCAAATGATTAGCAATTCTGTAAGCAACACTGTGTGATGAAGTAATCCTTGAGATGTTCCCCAAATGGTTTTTGAACCAGTTGGGTTTTTGCTAAGTAAAAGAACCTAATTTTCTAGGAAAATATCCTGTGTTGTCACTGTATACTGCATAGACACTTTCAAGATGCCATTTCAAATTATTTGAGTCCATGCTATCTGAAGCTAAAGCATTTATACTGCGCTAACAATGGCCTTTATCTCTCCATTCAGTGATATCACCTGTGAATCCAATGAAAAATTAGCAAATGAAAATTTATGGACTTGGTCTTTTTAGTTTCTGTGTGATTTTTAGTTAACAATTCTCTATTGTCCTTCTTTATACTATTTCCAACTACTGAAATAGGTTTTCTCTTCAATAAGTTATATAATTATCACAAAGAGATATTAACTTTAAAAAATTAAGCAATAAAATATGATAATTTTTAAATGTTGCCACTGGCAGAGAGCAGGCAGCAAGAGAAGAAACAATTTTATTATGTATATTCTACTTACTAAAATTAATGATGTTGAGAAACATAACATATTATTGACTCGTTTCACTGAGTTTGCACGTACAGAATTACACAATAGTTGCAAGAATTTCCCAAATTCAATTCTTACTTCTGTTGTCTTTGATTTGAACTTTGTTTTAATTTTACCAGGTGGATTATATTTACCCAGGAGTTGAAAGTATTTTTTTTAATGGCCATTGTTTCACTCTTACTCACAGGGGGACTACCTCAGTTTGGAAAACTTTGTTACTCTGTCCTACAAGAAGCCTTTCCAGATCTCCTTGGTTTAAGGATTCAATTCTTCCTTTTTCAAATTACATGCTATATCTCTCTCCCCTCTCTTGAGGAATGCAGACTCCTTTATGGAAGTGACTATTTTTTCTATTTATCTTTTTATTGCTGGATCCAAGGGCAGTGCCTTCTATGTAGCAACCACTTAATAAATGCTTGTTGGATTGGCTTGTAACTTCCTTTGGTGGAAACAAAAAACAATACCAAAACAACTCCTCACCTGGAGGAATTTCAAATCTACTTGGAAAGACAATCTAGGGAATAACATAAACAAATTAAATAAGTCAGATGGGTCTGTGAGCTCACTCACTGGATACCCTCTAATGATGCAGACAGCAATCCATCCATACTTATCTATGAGACTCACAACCACATCCACCTAAAAGTTCTCAAAAGAGGGTCCACCCAATAGGCTGGTGGCCTTCCTCACTTTCTCCCAACATTGTGAGGTTACTATGAAGCTCTTGAAAATTCTTTCCACTTGAATAGTTCATCTTCTCTTTCCATCATAAAATTCATTAATGACATCCCTTACGTCTATTTTTTTTTCCAAAAATTCCTCACACAGCCTGCTTATGTTTACCAGGTGCCTTTCCATTACATTTTGTATAATGCTCCACAATGAGCTCTTTGGAGGTAGTGGAATTCCAGGTCTCATTTCTATAGAGCAGTGGTTCCAAACCTTCCAAATGCCAGAACCCTTTAATACTCTTATGTGGGCATATCTACATGTGGGTGGACCTGCCTGGAGACAGATAGGAGTGGTGTCTCAGTTCCTAAGACCATCGGAAATAGGTGTTTTCTGATGGTCTTAGGTGACCCCTGTGAAAGGGTCGTTTGACCCCCAAAGGGGTCGCAACCCCCAGGTTGAGAACCACTGCTACAGAGTAAACCTAGTAAAGTATTTGTATTGAAAAGATAAGGCCTTGGTTGTTATGGGAAGTTTGAGGTGGAGGAAAAGCTCTGAAATGAATCAAAAGCAATCCAGCCCACTCTCTTTTTCAACTCTAGGCCTAGGTCACTCATATCCTTACAGTCTATCACAAGTATACATCTGTTGAACAAACCCTGGAGTGTGTACTGAATGCTGAAATCTGAGTAACAGACATTCTTTGTCTAGTCTTTGTGTGTGTGTGTGTGTGCACATATATTTGAATGATTACAAATCTCTTCCAATGTCTTGCAGTTTGATGCAATGAAGACAATGTTAATTGCAAAAAGTAGGATTTGGAAGACCTCACAATCCACAGGATCTCCTACTTAGACTCTTGTACTGGATCTCCTCTATGACCGTGGTGAATACCTGTGGCAGGCATGCATTTCCTTTTTTGTGCCATGGCTGTTTATTATCAGAGCATTACTGAAAACGGTTCTTGTTACATCTTCTGAGACAGGTCTGCACAACCTGTGGCCCGTCAAAGAATTTCAGGTGACTTGTGAAAAATGTAAAGGAAAACATCCTGCGGCAGCTAGGTGACACAGTGAACAAGGACCTGAGTTCAAATCTGACCTCAGACACTTGACACACTAGCTATATGACCTTGGGCAAGTCACCTAACTCCAACTGCCTTGCCTTCCCCCCTCCAAAAAAAAAAAAGCTTTGTATGCAGAGGTCCATAAGCGGACCACAGGCTGCAGGTTGTGCAGGCCTGTTCTAAGGAATCCTATATAGTGCTGATACACAGATGGAAGACATAATGTTATAAAAGACTCTATAAAGCCACACTTTATTCTACATGACAGGGTTTGTTTTTGTTTTTTATTTTGTAATGAACAAACAATAAGCCTAATAGGATGTTATATTCTCCATACCTTTTGGTCAACTAAGAGATGGCAATGATGTGATCTTAACTGTTGAATATCTCTTGCAAAACTCTCTTGTTCTCTAATATACTTCATAAAGGATATTCTAAATTTGTACATAAATGACCTTCATAAAAATTTTGGTAAAGATGAAAATGCAGGCATACAGATTAATAGTTACTGATAATCTCTCAGCAATCTATATGCCAGGCACTGGGCTAAGCGCTTTACATTATCATCTCATCTTTTTCCCATTCCCGTAAGTCACGTAGCTATGAAATCTTATCCAGCACCTCTGAAAAAGAGTTTCCTATTTCACCAATCAGTAGAGTCAGAATTATTATAAGCATGAGGAGACATCTTCACTACAATATTTCTAAGAGAAACTTTTAAGGGGATATAGTGATACACTATATGATATCATGATAGCAGTCTTCATGACCTCCTCCTATAACTTTCTCATACAGTTCCTAAGTAAGTATCAGGGTCTGTCTCCACTACATCTCACAGAATCAGTGGGATACATTTTAGCCCATCCTCATTGCCAAATGTAGTGCCAACATAATATTCACAGCACTGATGACCAGCAACTATTAATATGCCAGCATAATTCTCAATAGCAAAATATAACAGACTCTCCATATGGAAGACAGAAGCAAAATATTTATTCAGACACCAGAAAACCAAATCCAGAAAGTCTAAGCAATCATAGTAATAAATTTAACATACCATAACACAGCAGGGAGCCTTCCCACAAACAAACACTCACAAGTCACAGCAGGGGCAAACAAACAGCCTAGCTGTCTTGTTGGGTACATTCTCTTCTCCCTCCAGTTTTAACTACTCTGATTCCCAGCTTCCTGTAGGCTCTGCTCCACCCTTCAGTAAACTCTTCCCACCACAGGCTCCATGTGATTACATTCAGCCTATTAAGGGGCAGAGGAGATTTTCAAATTCCCTCAGGCCTATTAAGGGGCAGAAAAGATCTTCAAATTACCATTAGCATTACAGATCCTCACATCTCTGGGAGGAAGGTGCTATAATTATCCCCATTTTACAGATGAGTAAACTAAAACAGAAATTAAGTGGTTTACCCAGGATCACATGGTCAGTTAAATGTCTAAGGCTGGATCTGAACTCAGTTCTTCCCAATTCCAGGCCAGGTGTTCTATCCACTATGTCACCTAGTTCA
This sequence comes from Pseudocheirus occidentalis, assembly GCA_028646575.1. Classification (NCBI taxonomy): domain Eukaryota; kingdom Metazoa; phylum Chordata; class Mammalia; order Diprotodontia; family Pseudocheiridae; genus Pseudocheirus; species Pseudocheirus occidentalis. Next base: position 82,113,208 of record CM053599.1, read on the forward strand.
AGATTTTTTCCCATGATTTCGGTGTCTTTGATTTTTCAGGTATGCTGCACGTATATCAATCTTTCAATGTACTCACAACTATATCCCCCCCAGCACTGATAGCCTCTGTATACCTGATAAAATTCAGCTGTTTTTCACATCTTTGTTCACTTTAGTGACATTTCTACCTCCTCTACCAGAGAGACAGTGATGTTATGATCCAAGCACTGTGATTCAACTATTCATGATGGGGGAGGAAGGGGGTGTGTGTCTGCACATGTGTGTGCTAAAATGGTTTCTGCAATCTTTTTCTTCTTCCATTTGTAGTCCTCTATTTTCATTTATGAACGTCCTTCGGATGATTTTGCTTACCTAGTTGGGCATCTTACCAGACCTATTTTTAAATTGGTTTTATTCTACTTTTTTCTCTGCTTTATGACACAATACTGCCTATAATTGTCCATCATCCTTCTTCACTGGATTTTACAAACAAGTTTACATTCTATCTCTCAATTTAGCAAGTAAATAAGCTTAGGTGTTTTCTGGGCTCTTTTGGTCTCTTGTACAGCAATTTATATATATATATATATATATATATATACATATATATATATATATATAATATATATAAAATTTCTTTATATAGATTTATATTATCTTGATTTCCTAATGAAATTATTACAATCCATGTTGATGTCATTATTTATGTTTACATAATTCAGGGTTAAATCTTCCTAATTGTATGCCATATCTTTTTCACATTCTTATTCTTTATTTTTGTTTATTATAAATCCTTAGCTTAACTCTGACTGCACAGACTGCCAACTCAGGAATGACTCCCGTCTCAATAATAAGTCTTTTCCTATCTGTTGAAATGTAGTCAATTTCATATTTTGTGATGTTTCTGGGACTTGCTATGTTCATCACCTAACTTCTTTTTTTTTAATAGAAAGTATTCATGTATAGAGGTGCTAGGCTTCTGTATAATCTTAAAAGTCTTTAGCTTCATTTTTTTCTCTTACTGTATCATGCTTTCCTACATATTTCTTCCCATCAACTTCTTTTTCCCATCTTTGTACTTAAGTCTTCGAGTATCAGCATATATGTTGATTTGATTTATAACTTCTTACCAAGTAATTCCTAGAATTTATCTATCACTTAATTCTCTACAACCAATATTTGTCAGCAAGCTGCAATCATTTTGTGGTGTCTTTCTGCAAATACTTATTAGTTTTGCAGTACATGGTTTCCCTGCCTTCAAGGAACTTACACACTATAACTGGGACAGATTAATACATAAAAGGAAACTGAATGGGAGGGGCGTAGGGAAGTATAAAGAGTACAGTATGGAAAGAAAAAAGCAATTACCCCAGCAATATTTCTACTTACTAGTAACTGGACAAGGCTCTCACATTTAGAGTATCAATAGTAAAATTGATGTCTATTAATAGATTAAAAACTGTGATTCTAAGCACTCACTGTCTCTTTTCCCACAATTCTGCAGAAGCAGAAGGGTGCTGCACAGTAGTGATAGCCATTTTCTATGTTTCTTTGTTTAGTTATGAGGATATTAGTTTAGGGATTCTTTGTTTTTTGTGGCTTCCAACCACACCACTCTATTAAAACTGCTCTCTCCAAGGCTACCAATAAATAAATGTTCTTTATCTTCAGCCTACTCATCCTCTTCAGCTTTGGAGACTATCAACTATTTCCTCTTCCTGGATACTCTCTTCTCCCTTAGTATTTGAGACCACTTTCTCCTGCTTCCCTCTGTCTGAAGGCTCTCAGTGTCCTCTTCTGTAAGATTATATATTTCCTGCCCACTAAAGACAGGGTCTCTACCAATCTCCAACCTAAATGCTCAGATCCAGACCTCTTCCTTTGAGTTGTCACTGACCACATGTTCAATAATTATCTCTATGCAGATGACTCCCATACCTGTCTCTTAATCTCTACTGAAGCCCCCTATAACTGCCTGTTAGACATTTCTACCTGGAATTCTCATTGATATCTGAATCTCAACAAGTCTAAACAAATCATTAACTTTCCCACTAAACCCATACCCTCCTCCAAATTTCCCTTTTTCTGTTGAGGCAAATCTTTCTTCTAGTAATTTAGTAAGGTCATGACATATTCTTGGACTCTCCTGGTGGGTCTCTCTGCTTTAGTTTCTTCCTTTTCCCTCTAGATTCCTTGGGGAATCTGCCCACCAAACAGCTGCAAAAACAATCTCCCTAAGGCACAAATCTGACCATGCCACTCCTCTGCTCAAGGTCTTCAGTAGCTCCCGTGTTACTTCCAGGATAAAATATAAGTCCTCAGTCTGACACTTTACAACCTCATAATCTGAATTCCTTCTATACTCTTCCTGACATTTCATAATTATTCTCTTGCACATATTCTTCATTTCAGTTAAATTGATGAAGTAAACCCCAACTTGTTATTACACCTCCAGTTTCCACTTCTTTATACCAGGCATCCTCCATGTTTGGAGTATAATCTCTCTTTTCATTTCTGCCTTTTGGATCCCATCAGATCCTTCAAGGTTTACCTGAAGTACCTTTCCTGATCCCATTTGTTAGTGCTCCCTCTCTCCTACCATTTTCTTAAATTCCCTTCTCTGTGTTCATAATACAATACACCCACTCCTAAGTAGACTATAAAAAGGAATTATTGTTTTTGTGTACTTAACACCTAGCATACTACCTTGCACACAGCAGGTGTTTAATAAACACTTGTCTAGTTTTTTTTACAAGCCCAGGTCAAATCACTTCCCTATGTTCTCAGTATTGTTCAGCCAACACTGGTCTCTCTTCTTTAAAATTCTTTAGCAGTTATAAACTATGCCACCTGATGTAACACCACTTTAAAACTATTTTTTTATAAAGCCATGATGAAGTTTTGTAAAGAGAGTCTGAATTTAAACAAGGGATGAGCATGGAATACTACATATGCTGGCAGACACAGAAAAGCTACCACTATGAGTTTGTTAAACTGTCTTCTCACTCTTTAAAATTATTGTCTCAAGGGATGGCTCAGTGGGTAGGGGAGGCAAAGGGACATATTTGAAAATTAATGTGATACAAAAACAAAAGACATCAATAAAAAGAAAAGAGGACTTAAAAGAAGGGGTAACTGGAGAGGCAAAGCACTGAAAAGGATAATGCAGGGTACTTGCAGTGATACAGTTACCAATGGAGCTTCAGATAAGAGTTTAAATTAATACTTCTAATTATTCCCGCTTCTATCATTAACACTGTACTTAGTAAGATGAATTGTATACTTGACAAGGTTGACAAGATAATGATCTGGATGAAATTATCAGAACTGCTTAACAACAATAGTGAAGTGTTTAAGAAGTATCGCTACATTCAAATACTAGGCAATAAGTCAAACATACGCTTAGATTACAGTTAAACTAGATGGTTAGAAATTTTTTTATATTACTAGCTAGTACTTTATACATTTTTCTAGTAAAAACTAGCAACTAATAAAATCTGAAGAACTGTCTCTAAATACCTGTTTAATGTAATGAATCATTTTCTACACTGCAAGATAAAACTGCTCTAGTTTGGAGCTAGGCTCAAAGGGCTTATTATAAAAATTTTGCATGCCCTCTGACCCAGCAATACTACTTCTGTGTCTGTATCCCAAAGAGATCATAAAAATGGGAAAGGGACCCACATGTACAAAAATATTTATAGCAATTCTTTTTTTGGTGGCAAAGAATTAGTTTGAGGGGGATTGAGGGGATTGCCCAGCAACGGGGGAATACCTGAACAAGTAGTGGTATATGAATGTAATGAAATAGTATTGTTCCATAAGAAATGATGAGCAGATAGACTTCAGAAAAACCTGCAAAGACTTATGCTAACTGATGCTGAGTAAAGTAAGCAGAACCAAGAGAACACTGTACACTGTAACAGCAATGTTATGTGATGACCAACTTTGATAGAATTAGCTCCTCTCAGAAAAACAATGATCTAAGACAATTCCAAGGAACTCTTGATGGAAAAATGCTATACATATCCAGAGAAAGAACTGTAGTCTGAATGTAAATCAAAGCATACTTTTCCCTCTCCTTTTTTTTGTTTCTTCTTTCTCGTGATTTTTACCTTTGGTTCTAATTCGTCTTTGCAACATGACTAATGTGGAAATACGTTTAATATGATTGTACATTGTATGGCGTATATCAGATTGCATGCTATCCTGGGGATGGTAAAACAGAGGGAGGGGGAGAAAATTTAGAACTTAAAATCTTACAGAAGTGAATGCTGAAAACAAAAAAAAAATTAAAAAAATTTTAAGATAAAACTGCTTTAATTCACATCACTGTCAGAAGCAGGGAAGAACAAAGCCTTTGAAAAGTTTATTTCTAAGCTGAAGTAAAATTCTAAATCAGAGATATGTTGAGAAGGAAGTTGTAGATTAGGCAATATTCCTCAGTTTAAGAAGCCAAACTGTCTATAGCTACAAGAAGAAAATGTATATGTTTTTCTCATTTCTATAATCCAGTGTGAATAGCAGTCTCCTCACCTCTTCCCTTGTACCAACCACTTCCAAAAGATCTAAGGAATGATGTGAAATCTTCCAAGATCAAGCAATTTCCCCCTACTAAAGTTTCTAGCTGTTCCTGAAAAGTGACAGAAAAAAGGCTCAAACACATACAATAAAGATTGAGTTTGTATACACAAATCTAAAATCATTCATTTGATTAATGACTTGATTTAATTAACTGATTTCAATAACAACTATTTTTCATTGAGGGCAGTTGGTAGTGCAATGGAAGCAAGTAATATAACCCTTTTGCCTCAGTTTCCTCATCTGTAAAATGGGCTGGAGAAGGAAACTGCAATATCTTTGCCAAAAAAACCCTAAAGGGGGTCATGAAGAGTTGGACAAAACTGAAAACAAATGAACATTTTAAATTATTTTAATAATTTAATTTTAATAACAGCTGCTTTACTTGAGTTACACCTACATAAATTCTTAAATAGCATCATACAGGTGCAGCTGGTGCAGTGAATAGAACACCAGCCCTGGAGTCAGGAAGACCCAGTCCAAATCCAGCCTCAGACATTTAACACTTACTAGCCATGTGACCCATGGGTGAGTCACTTAACCCCAATTGCCCTGCCCTACTCCCTCGAAAAAAAAGCAAAAAACAACACAAAAACCTATCACATATAACCAATTAAGCTACTAATGAACAAAGAACTAGAAATTCATTAAGGATTTCATTGCTTCCCAAAGAAAAAGCACTTCTCAAACCTAAACATGCTGAACCTAAATTTCTAATCTTGGTCTCACAATCACCATTCTGACTCACAGTTATTTCCACAGGGAAGTCTAGCCACTACATGAAATTAATATGTGTCACTCACTTACAAAATAGATAGGAGACTGGTACAAAGGCTGGACCTGTGAGGTAGAGGGAACTCCCAGGTGAGTAAACTATCTTTGCCAATACAGGTAGGTACCCTCTTTGCAACTTAGTTCTAAATTTTCTCCCCCTCCCTTCATTTTCCCTAACCCAAGAAGGCATGCAATCTGATATAGGCCATACATGTACAATCATATTAAACATCAAGTGCCTAGATGTTAAGTGACTTGCCCAGGGCCATACAAACAGAATATATGCTAAAGGTGAGATTGAACCCAAATACTCCTGGCTCCAAGGTCAATTCTCTCTATACTACAATGCCTCTTAAAAAGTGGATATTTTTGCAAAAACTAAAAATTTGTCTTACATAGTACTTTTTGATATATGGAACACATAAAATTTATTTTTCATCCAAGTTAACTAAGGCAAATTTTATATATTCAAAATCAATTTTACAGAGATGTCCAATTGGGAAAATGGAAACTTGACACAGCTAAAATGTTTTAAGTATATGTCAGTGCACATTCATGTGTCTTTTGTGTTTTAAGCATTTCTTTTGTGATGAAAGAAACATATAGTTGTCCTATGCCTTATCCACTTGGTACACTGATTAACTGAAGAGCTAGTTATAATCCCTTCTGGAGAGACCTTTAGGTATGAATGCCATGTCTAAGCTTTGAAATATTTTTCCAAGAGGCTCAAGAACAGAAGCATGATGAACCAGAAAGAAAAGAAAAGCCTGACTCTCCTCTTTCAGGCCAGGCTCACTTAGTACTGAATTCAGTCTTCATCAACTCCGAAACCAGACCCTTTGATGGGAAGAGTGAAACCCTGGTGTCATCCTTGACTCTTCACTCTTGCTCAAATCACCTATCCAATTAATTGCCAAATCTTGTCACTCCTACTTCCATATGTATAAAATAGGTTCTCTTCAGAAGAATTTATGGCCGTACAAAAGATAGAGAACATTATAAAATACAAAATGGATAATTTTGGGGAGAAATAAATAATTTTGATTACATTAAATTAAAAATGTTTTACACAAACAAAACCAAAGCAACCAAGATTAGAAGGAAAACAGAAAACTGGGAAACAATTTTTACAGGGAGTGTTTCTGATAAAGGCCTCATTTCTCAAATTTATAAGAATACAAGTTATTCCTTAATTGACAAATGGTCAAAGGATATGAACAGGCAGTTTTCAGACAAAGAAATCAAAACTATCTATAGTTACACAAAAAAAGTTCTACATCACTACTGATGAGAGAAATGCAAATTAAAACAACTCTGAGCTACCACCTCACACCTATCAGATTAGCAAATATGACAGAAAAGGAAAATGATAAATGTTGGAGAAGATGTGGTAAAATTAAAACACTAATGACAAGGGAGGAACTGAAAGAATCTAGAATTTAAAGCTCTGCAATACATGCAACTAGGAATTAAGCTATACAGGGGATGGGTTAGAGAGATCTTCCCTGCCCTACCAGAAAGTTAGAGGGGTTTTGGAGGAGGGTACAAAAGAGAGCAGATCGGGGGAGGGGCTTTACAGTGGGATCTCTGTTTTGGGGTTGGGGTAGAGGAAAGATGGGGAGAAAATTTGTGACTCAAAAATCTCATGGAAATGAATGATGTAAACAAGAAAACAAATAAAAAATTTATATTAAAAAAAACTTAAAACACTAACGTATTGTTGGTGGAATTGTGAACTGATCTAACCATTCTGGCAAATAATTTGGAACTATGTCCAGAGAGCTATAAAACTGGGCAAGTCACTTAACCCCAACTGCCCTCCAAAAAAAAATAGCAAAAGAATAATAATAATAACAATAATAACAACATTAAAAAAGAAGAAAAGAACTGGGCATACCCTTTGATCCAGCAATACCACTACTAGGTCTGTATCCCAAAGAGATCATAAAAAAGTTTTCGGACACACGTGTACAAAAATAATTACAGCAGCTCTTTTTGAGGTGGCAAAGAATTGGAAAATGTGGGGATGCCCATCAGCTGAGGAATGGCTAAACAAGTTGTGGTATATACATGTACTGGAATACTATTGTGCTATAAGAAATGAACAGGCAGACTTCAGAAAAACCTGGAAAAACTTACATGAACTGATGCTGAGTAAAGTGAGCAGAACCAGGAGAATATTATACAAAGGAACAACAACACTGTACAATGAGCAACTATCATAGACTTAATTACTCTCAGTAATAAAATGATCCAAGACAATTCCAAAGACTCATGATGGAAAATGCTACCCATCATAGTTACACAAAATTTTGAATCCAGGACAATTCCAAGAGAAAGAACTATGGAATCAGAATGCAGATTGAAGCATACTATTTTATCTTTTGCTGTTTTTTGTTTTTTCTTCCTCATGATTTTTCTCTTTTGTTCTGATTCTACTTTTACGACATGACAAATGTGGAAATAAGTTTACTATGATTATACATGTATAACATATATTGGATTGCTTGCTATCTTGGGAAGGAGGTAGGGAAGGGAGAGTAAAAGATTTAGAACTCAAAATCTTACAAAAGTGAATGTTGGAAACTACCTTTACATGTAATTGGAAAAAATTAAATATTATTAGAAGCAAAAAAAAAACGGTTCCCTTCTCTCCAAACAGGATCCCTTTTCTCTTTTTTGTTTTTGTTTTTTAATTTTAATTTATTTTCTTGGTTACATCATTCATTTCCACAAGGTTTTGAGTTACAAATTTTCTCCCCTTTGTGCCCCTACACCCCAGCCCAGCACATTGATCCCACTGTAAGGCCCCTCCCACAATCTGTTCCCTTTTAT
>CM053599.1:82121876-82137866 GCA_028646575.1 Pseudocheirus occidentalis
AGTAGATCCATTTGAAATATAAGGCCTTTTTAAAAGCCTGTTTTTTCAGAGCTATATTTCAAGAATCATAAGCAAAAACTACACAGGACAAAAAAATAAACCATCCCAGCTTTTTGAAAATAATAATAAAAAAGAATATAAAAATAAATAAGTAAAAATAATTTTTTTAATCTTGGCCCCAAAGCCCAAAATGACTTACAAAATACATTACTGGGGCCAAAATGACAGAGTAAAAACAGGAACTTGTTTGAGTTTGTCACCCAATTACCTCCAATTCCTGTAAAAAATGACTAAACAAATTTCAGAGCTACCGAACCCACAAAATGACTTTGTGAAACAAATCTCCTGATGAAGAGAGCCTGGCAAGCCAAAAGGAAGGGTCTATCACACTGGGCTGGGAGCAGAGCACAGTCCCACGTGGGCTTCACTAGCACAGATTGTGTCAGAACAGACCTCAGGGGACTGAATCACTGGCAGCTGTGGTGCTTTCTACACTTCTCAACTCACAAAAAACAAAGCAAAAGATCAGTGGGAAAACTCTGTTGGACCTGGGTTAGGGAAGAGTACTGTAAGACCCCTGCCCCCATGAAGGTGGGGGTGGTAGCAGCTGCATCCACAACAGCAGCAACAGTAGCAGCAGTGGCTGCTTCTGGAGCTCCAGGCCCACAGATGGTTGGGGGAACAAGCAGTTGATTGATCAGAGGGCAACTGAAGGAATCTGGTGCTGGTGCTAAGGCAGGATTCTCTTGCTTTGCCCTGCTTGGATCTAGGTCACAGTCTTGGGTGGTGTTCCTGGGGTCAGGAGGGGTGCTGGCATGGCAGAGCTTGTGGGGGCTGAGAAGAGGGAATCTTCCTCAGAGTTCTAAGGCAGGTGCCTAGAAGTAACTCTGACAACAGCTGTGCAAAACCCCAGAAGTCTGAATCACAGCACTCTCCACTCCGGAAAACAGAGTTCTACTGTGGCAAAGAGCTAAAAGTCAAGTAATTGGGTGGGGAAATGAGCAAACACAGGAAAAGAAATCAAATTATAGAATTCTTCTTTGGTGACAAAGAAGATCAAAATATAGAATGAGAAGATAACAAAGTCAAAATTCCTGCATCAAAAGCCTCCAAAAAAACAGGAATTGGTCTCGAGCCATGGAGGAGCTCAAAAAGGAGTATGAAAATCAAATAAGAGCAGTAGAAGAAAAATTGGGAAGAAAAATGAGAGTAATGCAAGAAAATCATGAAAAATGAATCAACAGTTTGCTAAAGGAGACCCAAAAAATATTGAACAAAATAATACCTTTAAAAATAGACTAACTCAAATGGCAAAAGAAGTATAAAAAGTCAATGAGGAGAAGAATGCCTTAAAACGCAGAATTGGTGAGATGGAAAAGAAAGCTCAATAGCTCACTGAAAAAAATAATTCCTTCAAAATTAGAATGGAGCAAATGGAAGCTAATGACTTTAAGAGAAATCAAGATATTATAAAACAGACCCAAAAGAATGAAAAAACAGAAGACAATGTAAATATCTCATTGGAAAAACCACTGACCTGGAAAATAGATCCAGCAGAGATCATTTTAAAATTATGTGACTTACCTGAAAGCTATGATCAAAAAAAGAGCCTAGACATCATCTTTCAAGAAACAGAAATTGAAAGAATTCACCAATCAAGGTGCAAAAGATCCCAAAAAGAAAACTCCTAGGAATATTATAACCAAATTCCAGAGTTCCCAGGTCAAGGAGAAAATATTACAAGCAGTCAGGAAGAAACAATTTTAGTATTGTGGAAACACAATCAGGATAACACAAGATCTAGCAGCATCAACATTAAGGGATAAAAGGGCTTGGAATATGATATTCCAGAGGTCAAAGTATCTAGGACTAAAACCAAAAATCACCTACCCAGCAAAAACTGAGTATAATACTTCAGGGGAAAATATGAATATTCAATGAAATAGAAGATTTTAAAGCATTCCTGATGAAAAGACCAGAGCCGAACAGAAAATGTGACTTTCAAATACAATAAGCAAGAGAAGCATGAAAAGATAAACAGGAAAGAGAAATCATAAGTATAACTTTTTAAATTTGAACTGATTACATTCCCACATGGAAAGAAGATATTTGTAACTCATGAGATTTTTCTCAGTATTAGGATAGCTGAAGGTAATACATACACACACACACACACACACACACAGAGCACAGGGTAAGTTGAATATGAAGAGATGATATCTAAAAAATAAAATTAAGAGGTAAGAGAGGAATATAATGAGAGAAAGAGGAAAGGAAAGACAGAATAGGGTAAATTATCTCACATAAAAGAGGCAAGAGAAAGTATTACAATGGAAGGGAAGAGCAGGGAGGCAAAAGGGAGTAAGTCAATCTTACTCTCATTGGATTTAGCTTAAGGAAGGAATAACATACACATTCAACTCGGTATCTTACCCTACAGGAAAGTAGGGGAGAAGTGAATAAAAGGAGGGGGTTGATAGAAGGGAGGGCAGATTGGGGGGAGGGGGTAGTCAGAAACAAACATTTTTGAAAAGGGACCAGGTCAAAGGAGAAAACAAAATAAATGGGAGCGGGATAGGATGGAGGAAAATATTAGTTAGTCTTTTACAATATGACTACTATGGAAATGTTTTGCATAACTAGCTACACATCTATAGGAGTGGTAATTTGAAGATCTTTCCTGCCCCTTAACAGATTTAGGGGAATTTGAAGACCTTCCCTGCTTTGAAGATAAACTCTGCCTCCCTAATAGGCTGAATGTAGTCACATGGAAACTGTGGTGGGAGGAGTCTGCTGAAGGGTAGAGCAGAGCCACAGGAAGCTGGGAGTCAAAGCTAGTCTAGAGGGCTGGGGGAGAAGACACTCAGGAAGGAGTTGGATAGGTTCTTGAGTAACTATTGATCTAGTATTGGTTTGTGGGAAGGTTAAAGGATGTTGTGGCTCTCTGTGTTGTTATGGCTTGTTAACTTCTTTACTACTAAGATGGAATCAGCTTACTGGTTTGGGGATTTGGTTTTCTGGTATCTAAATAAATGCTTTGCTTCTGTCTTCTATATGGAGAGTGTTATATTTTGCAATCAAGTGCAGTGGGGGAATATTTATAGTCACAGTCTTTATCATGATCGTGGGTATTGTATTGTATTGGCACTACAATAGCCTATACTGAATTCCTATACTGTCTTCTCAGCGGGGATGGGTGAGGAGGGACAAAAGGAGAGAATCTGGAACTCAAGATTTTAAAAACAAATGTTAAAAAACTGTTTTTACATTCAACAAGGAAATAAGCTATAAAGGCAATGGGTTATAGAAATCCATCTTGCCCTACAAGAAAGTAAAGGGTAAGGGGGGGGGGTGATGGGGGATATGAGATAGAACCAGTTTGGGGAAGGGTAATCAATATGTTTGTCATCTTGGGGTGGAGGATAGGAGAGAGATGGGGAGAAAATTTGGAACTGAAAATTTTGCGATAATGAATGTTGAAAACTAAAAATAAATAAATTCTACATATATTTTTTAAAATATGTGACTAGGCAACTATGTGGCATAGTGTATCAATAGAGCACTGGCCTGGTTTCAGAATGACTCATTTTCATGAGTTCAAATCTGGTCTCAGATACTTACTAGCTGTGTGACCCTAGATAAGTCACCTAACCTAATCTGTCTCAGTCTTCTCATCTGTTAAATGAGCTAGAGAAGAAAATGGCAAACCACTCCAGTATCTCTGCCAAGAAAACCCTAAATGAGGTCATGAAGAATCAGACATAAGTGAAGAACAACAACAAAGGAGCTATATGACTACGGTTAAGTCACTTAACCTCTACATGCCTCAAGGTACTCTTGAGGACTAAATCATAATAAATTAAATATATATTAATATAGTACACATTATGTATGTAAATTATGAAAGGAAAAGGAATATGAACTGCATGGATCATTTCAAGGGTAATAATAATAAGCATGCTACTAGTACAATTAAATTAATAGTTTCAAAACCCTGTATCTTTTTTGTAATCCAAAGTATTAAAAAGTTTGATGACCTACTTCATAAATATTTTACTACTTCTGTTTAGACAAGAGAAATCTGTTACGAGTATTGCCCTTTTAAAATCAACTGTCCCACAAATGCTATTTTAAGTACAAAAGAAGCTGATTTTTTGATGATTTGTTTAAAGTATGCTATGCTATCTAAAAAAGAACTTCATCTTTTTTTGCAAATAGTATGGAAGAATCTAAACAAGTCAATAGATACTACAGTTAACACAAATTCCTTATGATAAATCCAAATTATAACAAATTTAAAATAAAATATTTAACCATGACAAAAACAGAATTGTATATTCAAAACAAGAAGAATCTGGGCTATCATGATTACATGTACCTCTCAAACTGTTGGTTACCATTTTTCCCCTACTTTGTAAGAACTAAATTTTCTCCAAATTAATAATTCATTTTGTCATATTAAAGAAGCAAAGAAAACTGAAAATTATGCTACTTAGTACAAGAAGTATTTTCAGTAAGATCTAAATAGTTTTTAAATCCTATATGTATGTCATCTCCCCTGCAGCAACTGTTTCATTCATTTTATCTATATCCACAGCTCCCAGTAAATAGTGAACTCTTAATTAATACTTGCTGATTGACAGACCAAAATTTCAATAAATCACATGACCCAATATTTTGAAAATTGTATTTTTAATGTTCTAGTTATAGAAATCCTTCCATGAACAAAAATGATACACTTTTAAAGATACATTTTGTTATCAAAAATATCATTATTTTGTAGAAATCACACAGAAGGCATAGGGATTTTAGCATGTCAGAAACGGAGACTTATGATATGAAAATATAATGCTAACAAAAATAAAGCCAGTATGAAGTAATGCTATGAATTTACTTCATAAGTATTCAATTCTAAATATTCACACTGGATCCTCACCTACACTTAAGGAGAAAGGAGAGCAGGGAATAATTTGAGTTCTCTGAGTGACAGCTTGACAGCACAGTGGATAGATAGCGGCACTAGGCCTGTAGTCAGGAAGACCCGAGTTCAAATCCAGCCTGGAATATTTATTAACTATATAACCTTGGGCAAGTCACTTAAACTCCATTTGCTTGTTTCCTCCATTATAATGGTGATAATAATGGTAGCTGCTTTGCAGTACTGTGAGGATCCAATGAGATCTCTGCAAAGTGCCTAGCACAGTATCCAGTACTACAAAAGAGCTTATATCCCTTTCCCCTTCTTTACTACTAGTAACTACAGTGACTACTACAAAAACAGCCTTGAGTTTATAAAAGAAGCAAGGGTGACAAACAAGCATTTCCTGTCTCTTTTACCTTATCAGAGACTAATCTGTATTGTCTACATGTGTCCATCACAGCAACAGGAGTATAAGTTCCTGGTGGTCAAGGTCTGCCTTTTCTTTCTCTCTGTAGCTCTCCCAGCCCCTTGCACACAGATCATTGTACAGAGCAGACACTAAGTAGGTGGTGGTTGAATTAATGTTGCTAAGTTAAGCACAAATGACTGACATAAATTCCTTTTACCAACTGCCACCACTGGGAGAGGCAAGCCAGCCTAGGAAACGCAGCATGATGTCTTGAGGCAGGAGGAAGCCTTGGGATACTCAAACCACTCAATTCCCCTCAGACCCCAAACAGGGAAACCCAGGACCCAGTAGTCAAGAACCCCTGGGATAGCAGGGCCCCAAACACCATCGATGTTGGCAAAGCTGTGAGAAGACAAACACATTAACATTCTGTTGGCAGAGGGACAAACTCATTACAGCCTTGCTGGAAAACAATTTGGAATTGTGTGAGAAAAATAACCAGCCCATTCATATCCTTTAACCTTGCCAAAACATTACTGGGCATATACTCCTAGGAGGTAAAAGAGAAAAAAAGGTTCCATATATAGCACAACATGTACAAGCAAGGAGGGCAATATCAGCACTGTGTTAAATTACATACTTTTTTAAAAATCTGTCGTATTTAATAGTCACAATTTCATATACAACCCTCTTTTTCTGTTCTCTGTATATTAAAATGTTCATGCTTGCAATTTAAATTCTTACTTTTTAAAAAAGAAAAAATATTTTAAAACGTAATTCAAAGATTTTGTAAAGCTAGAACAGTAACAGCACATATATCAGTGGTTGCTGATGATCTTCATCTTAGCTTTTCTAATATCAATAAGACCCAAGATTTGTTCCACAACTTTGGTATCGTCCTCTCCTTCAACTACCTTGTATAAATCCTTCAATACCCTCACAATAAAGGTCTCCTCTTTCTACTTGGTCTAGTATGGTTCATTTTCCAGTCTTTGTCCTCTTTAGTAATTTCTACATATTCATCATCACTATCATCACAGTAATATTGATAGCATTTACATAGTACTTTAAAGTTTATAAAGCACTTTACAAATACCTCATTTTATCCTCACTTATAAATTATTTTACACTGCAGTTGAGAAGCAATTAGGTATAGAATAGAGTAGTCAAGTCAAGGTGGGCCAGCCAAGGTCCAACTCAATGACCTTTCTTTATCACTAAGGCTGAAAATGAACCTTCAACCCCCTTGAATTAATCTAAAGCACTTAGAATCTTTCTCGTAACTCTACCTTTCTGCTTTATATGGTACTTATCTAGGTAAATGTCATATTGTCTCAGCTAAAAGGTGAGTCTTTTAAGGTCAAGGTCTGTTGTTTTTGCATATTAAGTGGAGAGCAACAGTGCCTGGCACATAATAGGTTTGCTGAATAATAAATGCTTGCTAAACTGAATTTTTCCTGCCTCCGTCCTTTGTTCTCATTGAGAACAAAGTCTCTATACCCCTCAATATTTTCTCAGATCATTATCCCTACTCTGACTTCACTTTCATCAACACGTAAAAGAAAGAAAGAACTAAATCAATGAACTGGGCATGCAACTTAAAAAAAAATTTAGAAAAGTCAAGAAATTTAAAAAGAAAACTATCCAAATGACAGAAAAAAAATTAACAAAATTGAAAACAAAAATTGAAACAATAAACACAAACCTAGAATTGCTGGATTTACAAATGAATTCAATCAAAATACTAGCAATTATTAGAAGAATACTTAAGTGCAATACTAACAGTTTGCAAAAAAGAGGAAAATAAGGAATCCTACCAAATTCTTTCTATAATACAAAGGTAAACCAGAGAGACAAAAAAAAAAAAGGCCAATATCCTCAATGAATAGTAATGCAAAAAGCTTACATAAAATATTAGCAAAGAGGCTACCACAACAAATCAAAAAGATTACACGCTGTGACCACATTGGGCTAATTACAAGAGTATAAGGTTGTTTCAATATTAGAAAAACTATACAATAAACCATATTAATAAGAAAAACAATAAAATTGTATTATTACACTAATATAATAAATAGATAACAGAAAAGGCTTTGGACAAGACATATGTTTCTGTTAAAAACACTAAAAAACATAGGAATAAGTAAGCCTTTCTTTAATATGATAAATAGCATATATCTAAAACCAAGCATTAATAATTATTATATTATAATTATAAGATTATAATCTTCCCAATAATAACAATAGTAACCAAAGTAATAACTATCATGTTCATAATACTTTAAAGTATGCAAAGCACTTTGCAAATTTTATCTCATTTTGTAAAATAATAGGAAATAAATACTAAGTGCCTAACAACCTTGAAAAGTAGGTGCTATTATGATCTCCATTTTTCAATGAGGAAGTTGAGTAAGAGGGTAAGTGATTTGCACAGGTCACACAGTTAGTGACTGAGGCCACATTTGCATTCTGGTCTTCATAACTCCAAGATCAAAGATAAAGAAAGAATGTCCATTATCACATTATTACTTGACTTATGGAGCTACAGGTGCTAGCTAAAGCAATAAGGTAAGAAAAATAAATAACGGCACACATGAAGAAAACAAACATGATTTTTGTAGATAATGATGGTCTACTGAGAGAACCTGAAAGATTCGATTAAAACAATTCATTGAAACAATAAATTTGTTAAAACAGCAAAACATAAAATAAATCCACATAAATCATCTATATATTGCCATCGAAATTCATAAGGAAAACACAAATTCCATTCAAAATAACTACAAAATATTATAAATATGCAAAAAATACAATGTAAAATATTTGGAAGTTCACCTAACAAGACATACACATATCAGTCAGTTAACAAGTATTTATTAAGCCACCTACTAGGTGCCAGAAACTGTATTAAGTGCTGAGAATACAAAGAAAAGCAAGGCGCTCACAGTCTACAGACAACACACAATCACGCATAAACAAGATATGTAACACATATATACATATATATAAATAATGTGTGTATGTTTATCAGTCAGTAAATAATTTATTAACTGCCTACTATGGGCCAAGCAGTATAATAAACACCGGGGATACAAAAAGAACCAAAAGGCTGCCCTCAAGAAGCTCACCACCTAATTGAGGAGACAACAAATATGTATAAATCAGCTATATACAGGAAATAGTTAAGAGATCTAAGATACCGTCAAGAGGGTTTGGGAAAGACTTCCTGTAGAAGATGGAATTTTGGTTGAGATTTAAAGGAAGCCAGGGGGAGATGAGGAGGGAGAGCACTTCAAGAAAGAGAAACATTCTGAGAAAATGCCCAAAGCCAAGAGATGGAATATCTTATTTGTGGAACTACCTGAAGGTCGCTGTTGATGGATCAAGTGTATGTGTCAGGGAGTAAGGTATAAGAAAACTAGTAAGTAAGGATAGTTGAAAGGAATATAGATGTATATATATGTGTGTGTGTATATATATATATATATATATATATATATATATATATATATATATATATATATACACACATATGTATGTATAGGAGGATGTATGTGTATATATATATGTATACATAGGCAGAGGGCATAGGATCAGTTGAATGGAAGGGATGATATCTAAAAAATAAAATTAAGAGGTGAGAGAGGAATATATTGGGAGAAGGAGAAAGGGAGAGATAGATTAGGATAAATTATCTCATATAAAAGAGGCAAGAGAAAACTGTTACAATGGAGGGGAAGAGCGGGAAGGTGAAAGGGAATGGGACAACCATTACTCTCACTGAATCTGGCTTAAGGAGGGAGTAACATACATACTCAATTGGTTATCTTGCTCTGTAGGAAAATAGGGGGGAAGGGGATAAAAAGGGAGATGATAGAAGGGAAGGCAGACTGGAGGAGAGGCTAGTTAGAAGCAAACACTTTTGAAAAGGGACAATAGGGTCAAAGTAGAAAATAGAATAAGTGGGGGGCAGGAAAGGATGGAGGGAAATATAGTTACTCTTTCACATTTGACTACTATGGAAATGTTTCATGTAACTACACAAATGTTTTTAAAACACTGTTTTTTACATGCAACTGGGAAATAAAATATATAGGCATTGAGGTATAGAAATCCATCTTGCCCTATTAGAAAGTTAGAAAGGGTATGGGGGAGGATATAAGAGAGAGCAGATTGGGGGAAGGGATATTTAGTAGGCTTGCTGTCTTGGGGTGGGGGCAGGTGAAAGACAGGGAGAAAATTTGTAACTCAAAACCTTGTGGAAATGAATGCTGAAAACTAAAAACAAAATTTTTTTAAAAGGAAATATATAAATAAAAAATAAATTTCGAAATAGAAAAAAAAAAGAAAACTAGAAAGTAGAAGCGGGGCTGAGTTTTGAAGGGCTTTGAATGTCAAAGAGAATTTTGTATTTATCCTGGAGGCAAAGGAGCCACTTAGTCAGACCTATGCTTTAGGAAAATCACTCTGATATCTAAACAGAGGATGGAATGCAGTGGGGAGAGACTTGAGGGAAGAAGATACACCAGCAGGTTATTTCAGTAACCCAAGTATAAAGTGACAAAGGATGCACTAGAGTGGTGGTAGTATCAAAGAAAAGAGGTCATATTTGAGAGATGTCACTGCAGTGAAATCCGAAGGCCCTGCAAGAGATTACGTATGGGGAGGTGAGACAGAGTGAGGAGTAATGACATCTAGACTGCCAGCCTGGGTATCGGAGAGGCCAGTGGTACCCTTGACAGTAAATGGGGAGTTAGGGGATTAGAAGGAAAAATAATGAGTTTCATTTTTAACATGTTGGGCTTAAGATGTATAAGAGTTTTTGATGGGACACCTACTTTGAGATGTATGGGCAGTTAGATGAAATTGGAGAGAATTTAGGGGTGGGTAAATAGATCTAGAATCATCTGCAAGAGAGCTGACAATTGATTCCATGGCAGCTGACAAGATCACCAAAGGAAAGACTTTAGATGGAAAAGAGAAGAAAACCCAGGATAGAGCCTTAAGGAACATCTAACATTAAAGGGTCTAGCCTGGATAAAGATCCAAGAAAATATATTAAAAAGAAAAGTGGTCCAACAGATAAAACGAGAACCAGTGGATAATAATGTCACAAAAGCCTAGAGAGAAGCATCAAGAGGAACAGAGTTAACACTGTCAACAGATAAAGAGAGATCAAGAAAGGTGAAGACTGAAAAAAAGGTCAGTAGATCTGGCAATTAAGAAATCTTTGATAACCTTCTAAAGAGCAGTTTCAGTTAAATGAAGTTTGAAGTCAGACTGCAGAGTTAGGAAGAGAATGAAAAGAAAGGAAGTGGAGATACCAATTGTAAATGGCCTTCAGCTTTCTCTAGGATTAAATATAAAACACTGTTTTCCACCCAAAGCCCTTCATCCCCTATTTCCCTCTACCTTTTCAGTCTTCTTACACCTTATATTCCTTCCCTTACATTCCCCATGTACTCTCCAAACCAGTAACACTGACCTCTTCCAACTGACACTCCCATCTCCCAACTCTGGGCATTTTCACCAACTTTTCCCATTCCTGAAATGCTCACCCTCTTCATCTCTGCTTCCTGACTCCCTTCAAGTCTAAAATCTCATCTTCCAAAAGAAAGCCTTTCCCCATCCTCTTCAATTCTAGTGTTCTCTGTTGATAGCCTGGCTGTTAGACCTGCCTAAACCTAGGTGGCTCAGCAAGTAGAGTCACTTAACCCATCTGCCTCAATTCCTTCATCTATAAAATGGTCTGGAGAAGGAAATGGCAAACCACTCCGTTATCTGCCAATAAAACCCCAAATGGGTTCCTGAAGAGCTGGACACAAGTGAAAGATGACTGAACAACAACAGATCTGCCTACCTCAAGTCTCTCCCAACTCCATCCAATCTATTCTCCATTCTGCCACTAAAGTGATTTTCCTAAAACTCAAGTTTGATCACAGGAAGTCTACCCCCTCACACCCCACCCCACCCATACACACACACACCCCTAAATAAATTGTAATGCAATAAACTCTAATAACTCCCCACCCTGGCTCTACTGCCTGGGAGTAAAAGCAAAATCATTTGGTATTCAAAGTCCTTCATAACCTAACCCCCTCCTACCTATTCAGTCTTCTTACACCTTACTCTTCAATATATACACTTCAATTCAGTGACACAGGCTTCCAGGCTAATCCACAAACAAGACTCTGATCCCTAGGCTCCAGGCACACTGTTTGGAATGTTCTCCCTCCTCCAATTCAACTACTTGAGCTCTCTGGCTTCCTCTAAGTCCCAACTAAAATGCTACTTCCTAAAAGAAGCCTTCCCCAACTCCTGTTAATTCCAGTGCTTTACTTATGTTAATTATTTCCTACTTATCCTATATCTACCTTGCTTCATTTACTTATCCTATATACAGCTTGCTTTGTATTATTTGCACGTGGGCTCCCATGTTAGATTGTAAGCTCCTTGAGGGCAGGGACTATCTTTTGCCTCTTTTTACACACACACACACATCATTTGTAAATAATAATAATAGCTAGCATTTATATAGAGCTTAATACATTCCAGGCACTGTGCAAGCCCTTTACAGATATTATCTCATTTGATCCTCATAACAACCTGTGAAGGTAGGTAAGATTATTAACCCCATTTTACAGATAAGGAAACTGAGGCAAAGAGAGGTTAAGTGACTTGCCCAGGGTCACATAACTAGAAAATATCTGAGGACTGATCTTCAACTCAGTTCTTCCTAACTCCATGCCTAAAACTCTATCTCCTGCTGCCACCTAGCTGCCTCTATTACTATATAGTAGTTTGTGTGTTATCTCTCCCATCAGACTTCAAGTTCCATGAGAGCAGAGACTACCTTTCACCTTTCTCTGCTATACTCAGCACTTAAGACAGTGCCTCGCACACAGCAGGTGTTTAACAAAGTTTTGCTGATTTGCTGACAATTGTATCTGGCCCTCAGCCTTCTCAAAGCATTTAGCCATGAAAAGGCTATGGGATAACAGCTAGGAAGGAACAGATAAAGTGAGAGTTTCTTTGAGGGTTGGAGACACAGATGTGTTTATAGGACGAAGGGATGCAACCAATAAGTAGAAAAAGAGCAACTGACGATTAGAGAATGGAAATGACAAAAGGGGCGATCTGATGGTGAAGAAAAGATGGGAAGGGATCACATGAGCACAGAAAACAATTTGCCTTGGCAAGAAAAGCTACCTCTTCATATGAGACAACGGGGAGTATGAGATAGAGGCAGAAGACATTTGAGAGGTAAGATGAAAAAGATAATAAAAAGGAGTCCAAAGCAAATGCCCTCAATTTTTTCTGTGAAATTTTTCTCCCAATTTCCCACCAGTTGGACTGCTTTTGGACCTCTTCGGACCTCTCCATTTGCCTTCCTTCCCCAGGAAAAGCCATCATTAGGAAATCTGATTATGCTGCAAACTACATCTGTCTGGTCCTCACATCTCTTCACATGCCCTTCTGATTGGACCTTCTAACTAGAGTGAGGGCATAGGCTTCAACTTAAGGAGAGGGCGCAGCAGTTTTCCTCCTGATTTCCCACTAGTTCCACTGCTTTCCTACTTTTCTACCTCTCCACAACAACTTTGCCCACCCCCTTCAATTCCTTTAGTGTGCTGTCTTTCCCAATTAGATTACAAATCCCTAGAAGGCAAGGATTGTCTTTGTTTCTCTATATATTTACATTCCTAGCCCTTAGCACAGTTCCTGGCACATAACAGGCTCTTAATAAATGTTTACTGACTCATTAATTGAAATATAAGGCAAAATTCTCAGCTGAAAGAGGGAGATGAAAAAAGGAAGAAAAGGTCTGCAAGGGAGCCGCTAGGTGGCGCAGTGAATAGAGCACCGGCCCCAGACTCAGGAGGACCTGAGTTCAAATTTTGCCTCAGACACTTAACACAAAAAACTAGCCTTGTGACCTTGGGCAAGTCTCTTAACCCCAATTGTCCTCCCAAAAAAAAGGCAAAAAAATAAATTTTAAAAAAGAAAAGGTCTGCAAAAAGCACATTGGAGAATTCCTGCAAATCAGATAGTAATACCTCACTGTGAATTCAAGCTCTATAATTCTAACTTTTATTTTCAGGCTATTAATTTAAATACTTGCAGAACTTTCAGAGTTTCAAAGTGCCCCATCACTTCTTAAGTATTTTAAGAGATGTTATTTTTTTAAATGAAGGAAAAAAAATCTCAAACACATTTCTGATTTGGGATCATCAACTGTGAACCTTGTATGTCAGCTTTTAAATGCTTTACAAGAACATGACTTCAACACTGAGCAAAGCTTTAGATTCTGAGATTGCAACAGAAACAGTGGAACCACAAATTCTGGCTCTGGGTTACTTAGCCACCTGTCTTAAATGGTATATCGGGCAAAAGCCAAGACTGCATGTGTTTCCTGGACCGCCTAAGTTAATTATATACAGACTGGGACAAGAGAACTCATTTGTCAGGGGTGCTCATTATCCACTTTTAAGAACTTGTCCATTAAGCGCCACGTACCGACAAAATCCTACGTTCGACCCTAAGGAGGGGGGAAGGTGGTGGAGAGCAGGGAATCTGAAAAAGTGGAAGGACGATCTATATAATGGGTATAGTTTACTTACTGGGAGAAACAACTCTATCTGCTCGCTAACTTTCTATTGCCCATATAAGGGCTGAAAAGGTTTTTACAAATTGTCAGATTTTACGGTCATAACCCCGGGGAGCGTAGAAAGACGGAAGACCACCGAGGCCAGCGCCAGGGCGCTCAGTCCGGGAGTTAAGATTAAGCACCGGGAATATAGGGGCGAAGGAAAGGGGGCGGGGTCAGGAGAGGAGTCGGGAGGAAACTGAGGCGGGGAGCGATGCCTTCCCCCGGGCAGGGGGAGGCGCTGGAGGCTAGCCCGCGTCTCCCCGCAGGCAGCCCCTCGTACTGGAGGTCCCGGGCTCCTCCAGGCCATGGGGACTCACCGAGCTGCTGCCTCAGCGTCATCACAGACACCAGGTAGTGGGCGATATCGAAGAAGGGGAACATGGAGAGCTGGGAGAAGGTGAGGGTCAGCTCCTCCCACGTATGTTCCATAGTGACGGCGGAGGATCCCCCGCGTATCTTCGGGACTTGGGCTCCAGCTCCAAGCGGTTCGCTCCACTCGGATGGGGGCGTTCCTCCGCAGCCAGCCCCCTCCTCAGCTCACTTCGTAGAGCACTGTGCGCATGCGCTTACTGCCCCGCTGGACCGTAGGGAGCAGGGGGTGGAGAAGAGGAATCCGGGGGCGGGCTGGAGGCCTAGCGCGCGGACGGGGGCGGGGCACCAACAGTCGCGGAAGGCGGTTGGCTAGGCGGGATAGGCCCCGCCTCCTTACTCTCCTCACCGCGGCCACATAAGGTCTGGGAAAGCTGAAGAGGCGGGAGGGGGTAGTCGCTAGGCGGAGCGACTTCCCCTCAAGACCGCGTGGTCCAGAACTGGAAACGACCTCAGAACCCTCTGAGTTCGACCTTTTAGTGTTATCCTCCGTGATTCAGCCCCCGACTGCCCCCCCACACACACACACACCTCCAACACACCGCCGCACAAGGGCTGCGGGTCATTGAGGCGCCGGGTTGCCACCCGGCGTTTTATTGGCTTCGCATTGGGCAGGCTGGGGCAGGGGCAGGGGCAGGGGCGACCTAAGTCTCTGCCTATCTGCCTCCATTCCCGCCTTCCTGGGAGCCCTGATTGGAATGATTTCCCATTTCGAAATACGAGAGTCGCCTCCGTAGTTAAGAGTTCGTGCAGGGATTTACTTTCATTAAGTTCATCAGCAGATGTATTCCCACTGTGTGAAGAGTCAGGAAGCATTTATCAAGTGACTGCTGTGTGCCAGAGCCCGTACTAAGAAAGAAAGAACCCAAGCAGGCACTGCTTACCAGGGGCTCAGGCTAATATTAACTTTGTGCTAAGCTCCGGAGGAGATTCGAAGTTTAGATAAGACTGGTTCTCTTGTCCTCAGGGAGCTTAGCCTCCAATTGCGAAAGAATCAAGTCAAATTAACAAGCGTTTATTAATATTAATACAAGTACATGGGACCAAGCACTATGCTAAGAACAGAGAACCGAAAAAAAAACTGGCTTACTTAATTCCTGCAGTGTATATAGTCTGATGGGGAAGAGAACATGCAAACTATGTACAAACCGAATAAACTGAATATAATCTCAAAGGGAAGGAAATCGATTTAAGCGAAAGGCTCCTTGCAGGAGGTGGGTCTTCAGCCAAAACTTGCCGAAAATCAGGGGACAGTGATGGGGAAGGAGAAAGGGGGGGGAGGGGGGACCAGACTGTGGAAAGTCATGCAAAGTATTTTACACAAGTTATCTCATTTGGTCTTCATAACAGCGCTGTGAGGAAGATGCTATTATCCCCATTTTACAGGTGTAGAAAATTACATTATTTGGTTAGGGTCACACAGCTAATAATTGTACTGGTAGAATTTGAACTCAGGTCTTCTTGCACTAGGTCCCTAGCACTCACAACAGAAGCCTATCTTTAGCAAATGAGAAGATAATAGAATTCCTTTGAAAGAAAGCTTCTCTTCGCTTCTCTCCTCTCCTGTCCTCTCTCTCTCTCTCTCTCTCTCTCTCTCTCTCTCTCTCTCTCTCTGTCATATATATATATATATATATGCAT
>CM053599.1:82137966-82149819 GCA_028646575.1 Pseudocheirus occidentalis
TGTGTGATCCTCAAGTCTAGCACCTTCCCTCTGTTCATTATGTCCAATTTATCCTATATCTTGTTTGTACAGAGATTACCTTCCTGTTGTCTCCCTCAGTAGACAGTTCCCTGGAGTGGAGACTTCGTTTTCTTTGTATCCCCAGTGCCTAGCCCAGTGTCTAGCCCATAACAGGTGTTTAATACATGCTTATTGACTGTTTGGTTTATTTTTGATGCCTCATTTTATTGGACCAATCAAATGGGTTTCAATAAGTTTGAGTTTGGTTTGCAGTTCTTTGTTTTTAATAGTGTATTGTGGATTTAAGAATTATACCTGGCAGTCATTTAAATCCTAAAATAAATTGTAATAATTAAATGTCAAAAATATTTGTTTCATTCAAACATGGAACCATAAGATCATAAATTTAAGACTGGAAAGGACTCCAGGGATCATCTAATCCAACACCCTCATCTTACTGAGACCCAGAGAGGTTAAGTGATTTGCCCAAGGTTACATCATCACTATTAAATTTCAAACTCCTGAACTTGTATTCAAAAATTGAAACTATGTAAGTACATAGAATATGGGGAATATTTAACTGCAGCTCATGTGCATGTGCAAAGTGCCTGGGTTCTTTGATGATTTGAAAGGTCAAAGTGTGTTGAGTGACACTGATTTATGTGGGAAAAGCCTACAAATTTTAGTGCAAACTTCAGTGTAAGTAATGTAAGTGTAACAGTACAATCAAATAAGCTAATACAATCTTGGATTGCATGAATAGAAAAATAGTATTCAGAATAAAGGAAGCTAGTCATTATACTGTACCCTGCTCTCAACAGGCTACATTTGTAACACGGTGTTCATTCTCAGATCAGGTGACACATGCTAGGAAGTACATTAATAAGTTGGAATAAGTTTTGAAGACTACACTTTTATATTTACATAAAGGTACAATAGTTGTGAGATTCCTGTGACCTCACTTCCACCCTGAAACATATTACAATAATATAACTTCTTCATTCACTTTTTATTAATATTTTATTTTTTCCAATTACATGTTAAAGATGATTTTTAACATTCACTTTTTATAAAATTTTGAGTTCCAAATATTCTCCCTTCCTACCCTCCTCCCTTCCTAAGATGGTAAGGAATTTGAAATAGGTTTCATATATATATACAATCATGTAAGATCTATTTCCATATCAGTCATGTTGTGAAAGAAGAAATAGTTTGTAAAACAATTACAGTTTGCAAAAGGAAAAAACTACAAAAAAATGAAAACAGTATTATGCTTCAAGCTTCTTTCTCTAGATATGTATAACATTTTCCATCATGAGTCCTTTGGACTTGTCTTAGATCGTTGTATTGCTGAGAATTAAATCAGTAATAATCTTCATTCATTTTAATTGTATGGAGTTAAATTTAAAATTATTCAAATTTATTCACTTTTTAAAAGTAGATGCCTCATTTATTGATCTCTAATGAATGTAATTGAATAAAACTGTTCCTTGTTCACCCTCTGGGTGACGTGGGAGTGATGATGAGGGATTGGCTGAGGGATCTGGTTGCTCCAGAAGGGATATTTGTAAATTGCTTAGCATGGTGCCTGGCATACAGTAGACACTTAATCAGTGCTTGTTCCCTTCATTTAGTCTGGAAATTAGGAAACATGAAATCAGGTTCTCTGACTTCAGAAAATAAAAAAGGCTGTCCTGTGAAAGAGAGATTCAGTTGGCTCTGTCTGGCTTGAGGGATAGCACAAACCTAGGAAGGGTAACTAAGGTTAGGTTGCAGAATGAGGATTCAAAAAGATATTAGATGGTTAGAATACCAAGCCAAGCTTAATTAAAGGAATTTAGATAGGGTGAAGTGTAAACCTGGGTTTAAAATATCAATTTGTCAAGTACAAGATGTGAGGTGGTATGCTACATGGCTACACAGTAATTCATTTGAAAAAGATCTGGGAGTTTCAGTGGATTGTAAACTCCTTATCAGTCAAAAGGATGTTATGGCAGCCCAAATAACTAATGCAATCTTAGGTTAAATTAGAGCTACACAGCGCTTAGGGCTGGGGAGGTGGTAGTTCTGTTGTATTCCAGCTTACTTAAACTATAACTGGAGTCCTGTATTCGATTCCAAGCACCACATTTTAGGTGGTGATCAGCTGGAGAGATAAAGGTGATGGAGAGCTGAGAGATCATGTCTTGCAAGGCTGAGCTGAAGGAACTGGGGTTGTTTAGCCCAGATAAGAGAAAACTCAGCTGTGATTAGTATCACTTTGAAAAGATTTTCTTCAAGGATCTGAGGAGCTGTAACTGGGAAGAAGGAACAGAAGGTGAAAGTTACAGAGGCAAATTGTGGCTTATTGTAAGGGAAAACTACCTAACAATTAAAACTAGGCAAAAGCAAAATAAGCTGCCTTAGGAAGCTTTGGTTCCCCTTCACTAGAAGTCCTCGAACAAAGGCAGGGTGACCTCTCTGTAGGTATATTATTGAGGTCATTCTTGTTCAGGTTAAGGTTAAACTAGATAGAGGCGGTCACTGAGGTTCCTCCTACATGAGGTGCTACAATTGTGAATTATTATGAGTGGTGGTTACACAAAGGTAGAGATTTTGACTCAATAAATAAAGAACAAGAGCCATTTCCCAGCAGATTGGTGATCAAAGGATATCAACAGGTGGTTTTTCAAAAGAATAAATGCAAACTATCAATATTCATATAAAAGATGCTCCAAATCATTTAAAATTTAAAAATTGTAAATCACAATAACTCTGAGGTTTCAACCTTATGCCTGGAAAACTGATGAAAATGATAAATGACAAAAATAATAAATGTTGGAGGGGCTATAGAAAACAGGTGGAGCTGTGAATTGCTCTAACCATTCTGTAAAAACCATTTGAAATTACGCCCCAAATGTCACAAAGCTTTACATACACTTTGACTCAGCAATATTTCTATTAGGTTTATAATCCAAAGAACTCAAAGAAAGAGGGAAAGGTCCCACATATGCAAAAATCTTTATAGTAATACTTTTGGAATAGTAAAGAACTGAAAACAATGTGAGCATTTGTCATTTGGGGAATAGATTAACTAAATTATGTTATATGGTTATAGTGGAATATGATTTCACAGTAAGAAACAACAAATAGGAATAATTTAGAGAAACTCTAGGAAACTTCTATAAAATGATACAGAATGAAGTAAGCAAAACCATAACTTACACAATGACAACAATAATATAAAAAATTAAATACTTTAGAACTTTGATAAATACTGTGAACAATCATGAATTCAGAAAATTGATGGTGCAATATGTATCCCAGCTCTCTATAGAGAGTTGGACTAGAGGTAAGGAATGAGAATATATTTCATATTAATTTGCTTTACTTGACTACACTTTTTTTTTAAAGCAAGGGTTCTATGAGGAAGTAAGGGGAATTGATAGGACACAATAATGCTATAAAAATAAAAACACCAGTGAAACTTTTAAATATACATATGTGGACTTATCATTATGTATAACATATACATATATTTAAATGTTTTACTGATAGTCTTTCTTTTTTTTATGATTCAAAGTCTTCAAATAGAACCTTAGGAACTACTTGTTCAGATGTTGTAGAGGATATTCATGCCTCAGGGAGTGGGGAAAGAGGGAGCGATTGAATCAACCACCCCCACCCCACTTAGAATAATTAACAGTGGAGAGAGTGCTGGACCTGAAGTCAGGAAGATCTGAGTTCAAATCATATCTCAGACATTTACTAACTGTGTGACTCTCAGCATTCACCTCTGTCTGACTCAGTTTCTTCATCTAAAAAATGAGGCTAATAATAGCACATACCTACCAGGATTGTCAGGAGGATAAAATTCAATAATATCCGTACAGCCTTCTTCAAACCTTAAAGGGCTATATGAATATTAATTATTATTATTGATAGAGTTGAATTTCCTCCCAAGGAGTAACCTGCACCAATACAATCATGTTTGTACCAAATGTTCTTTCTATACTTCCTTAGTAAATACTCATCTCTAAAAGCTAATTAAGTCTGGCTGGCTAACTGATATCAACTGAGAATCAGTGGGGGAAAGCACATTGCTGGGAACTCAACAGTTTTATAAAGCATTAGGAAGATACTCCTAATCCTGAAGGGAAAAGGCTTGTAGTTTCTAGGTGAGTGAGGGCTGGGAAGAGTCCTAGAGTCTGGGCTGTACCTGTTCCCCTGCAATATCCCTTCTAGCTCTGAGGTTTTGTGATTCTGTCATTAAGTCTTGATTCTCCCCTACTATATTGTAAATGTCTTGGGGGAAGAGAGGTTGATAAGGAAAACACCAGACAGACCCTTGTCTTGTTTCTCTTTGTATCTCTTCTAGCACCCAGCATTGGGCATTGTGTATAGTAGATATTCTGTGTAGGCTGAATGAATGAATTGATGAATGAATGAATGAATTCACTCTAGTGGAAGGACACAGTAATATATTAGATTTTAGAAAAATATTCTGGAAATATTATTTGCTCTTTATCAGGTAAAGGGCATATGCTTAGCTGTAGAGAGTCATCAGAAATCAATTTACACTCTTTAGATAATCTGAAATTTTTAATTTGAAATTTTGTTAATTTGTCTATGAATTAATGGGAGTTAATTTTAAAACTGCAAGTAAGGAGTAGCCCACCTGCCTAGGGCCTAACAAAAGCAAAGAAGACCTAAGGGAAATGAGATCATAATCCTACAAAGGTTAGAATCTTTATATATTTGCCAGAAAGCTTAGTGTATTTGATCCTGGCAGATGCTTATGTTTTTAGCCTAGTGATAGGGAGACTAACAGAAGGAAGTGGGGACAGTGGGATGGAAATCTAGCTTAGCAAAAGTAAATGAGATTGAGGCTTGTATAAATTTTATGAGCCAATTCAATTGTTTTTCTCATTTCTGAAAACTTAAAAAAGTCAATACCTATCATTTAATTAATCCACTTAAACATTATATCAGCTATGATCTCATATCAATATGTAAAAGTGATAGATGAAAAAAACAAAAAGGCCTGAGTTTTTATGTGTGCCATAGTCAAAAAGAGTTGGCTTTAAATCCCATCTCTGACACTAGCTATGTAACCATGAACAATTTGCTGAAGTTTTCTAAACTTAGGCCCCTCTCTAAGACTATAAATTATAGATGAGTTGACATCTATAAAGAAAGTTGTCAAACAACGAGTACCCACAGCTATGAAATCACAGGTCCTTGTTTTAATGATAGAAACTTTCTGTGTGGAATTAAACAGCTAGGTGGCATAATAAATAGAGTGTTGGGCCTAGAGCAAGGAAGACCTGAGTTCAAATTCATCCTCAGACACTAACTGTGAGACCTTGGACAACTCACCCTATTTGCCTCTAAAATGGGAATAATAATAGCACCTTTCTCCCAAGATGATTATGACAATGAAGTGAGCTCATATTTGTAAAATGTTTAGCCTGATTCCTGGCACATAATAAGCACTATATAAAAACTAGCTGTTATTACCATTATTATTCATAGTAATAGTAATAAATCATATAATGCTTGCCTTAGTGTATCTTCGATTATTGTCTTTATTAGGAGATCAGTGCTTATTAAAGACCTACAATGTGCCAGGCACCGTGCTATTATTGTCCCCATGTTAGTGTTGAGGAAACTGAGGCAAAGAAAGGTTAAGTGATTTGCCCAGGGTCACAGAGCTAGTGTGTATGAAGATAGATTTGAACTTAATTAGTCTTGACTCTGAGTCCTTTTCTCTATACAGTATAATCTACCTGAAGAGAAAGAGAGAGAGAAAAAGAGAGGGAGTTATATTTATATCTTTTTTTTTCTTTTTGAAGGGCAGTTGGGGTTAAGTGACTTGCCCAAGGTCACACAGCTAGTTTTTTTCTGTTACGTGTCTGGGGCCAGATTTGAACTCATGTCCTCCTGATTCCAGGGTCAGTACTCTATTCACTGCACCACCTAGCCACTCCCTATATTCATATCTTTTAAATGGAAACTATCATCTCGACCTTGGGCTTGCAATATTCCTAACACAATGAATCACTTATATTCTATTTCTTTGTGACTGATCAATGAGGGAATTTTGTTCTGCATTTACCTACCCCCATACCCAGTATCAGGAATTTGTATAGCCTACTGACACAGAGACAAGCTGAACAATATCAGATAGATAAAGTGGGTGTTTGAAAGTTGTCATGTTGCCACGGCCTCTGGGAAAAATACAAAAACTCAGGCAAAGTATTCTGATGAAGGTGATCAACTAGCTCTTACTCACCACTCTGATGCCTCACATTGATCCAAAACTGACGGTATCTCCAGAGAAGCAAACTGAAGTTTGGGATGGTTCTACAGGAATCTTCAACCAAGGCTCCTTGAAGAGATCCTACTTACCAGGATGTGACAGTACAGGCTTTCCAAGGCGACAGGAGCACTGATCTTACAGCGCCATATGAATGGTGTTACTTGACTGTGGCGCCCAGCCTTACAGCACTGAGGACCGTGTGGGTGGCGTACTTGTGGCTTTACTGTAAACTCATCTTTTTTTTTTTTAATCCCTAAGGAACATCTTTGGGCTTTGAAGGTAAATTTACTCATTACTTTTTGCATCGCAGGTCTAAGAGTTAATGAACTAAGGAACCTTTCACATTGTTAACAAGTACCTGCATTCAAATCACTGAACTGTCCTGGCCTCTGTTTCCTTATCTATAAAATAATAAGCATGCTGGACTTCCGGTCATTAGCATAACTTGTAGTTCTAGCATCTCTTCATCTACGTATCTTAGCACAAGTTGGAGATGACCAGAAATTCTACTCGTTATTTTTAACTTGCAGTAATGTTTCTTATCCACTGAGAGGCATTAGCTTCATTTCTGGGAAATCAGTAAAATTCAATCATGTACTTAACAATGACAGTTTTTTAATGAGAAAATCCACATTTAGGAAGTCACAGTAAAAGCACTAATTGCATTATTAAATATAAGTATTCTGATTATAGATTTTATATGTATTTTGAACTTGAGGACCATACCATTTCAAATTATGTTGTACAGAAGTGTGAGATATAGCCTTTAAGCTATGATGTTTTATGTTATTTGAAAACTTTTTAAATGCTTAACATAAGTAAGAACGTTTAAGTCACTCTTTATTACCTTTGAGATACATTAAGTACTGCCTACATCTGAATTTTATAAGCCCCAGTTATATCTGAATATGCATTAATTACACTTACTTATAAATACTCAATGCAGTTTTGCTAATTATGCCCCAGAAATGGTACATTTGAAAAGATGAGTTGTTTCCATTTTTTTCTTTTTCTTGTTCCTTTTTTAAAATTTATTTGTTTACTTTTTGTTTATAAGATTCAGTTCCATAATCCCTTGAATTTCACATTTTCTCCCTTCCTTTTCCCCCCTCATCCCTCCTCACCCTCATTGCAGCATGCAATCAAGTATAGGATCTGCAAATACTTTCACATTAGACTTTAGTCAGGTTGTAAAGAAGGGTTTTAACCAATGGAGTGAACAATGGGAAAGAGGAAACAACCAAACAAGAAAAAGAGAGCAGATAGTTTGCTTCAGTCTGTATTTAAACTACATTCTTTCTAGATCTTTCTCTGAATGTAGACATCTCCCTCCATCATGAGTCTTTTGGAGTTGTCTTACAACCTTGCATTGCTGAAAGGAGCCCAGTCTATCAAAGTTGTTCGTCACACATATGTTGTTTCTGCAATTGTTTACAAATTTTTCCTGATTCTGCTCTTCTCACTCAGCATCAGTTCATATAAGCCTCTCCAGGTAAATATGAAGTCCATTTGCTCCTCGTTTCTTTTTTTTTTTAAGACTGTACAATTGCTTTATTCTAGATTTCAGGAGCAAGTGACAGGAGGGTCACAGCTTCCTCTGAGACCCAATTTTAGAGGTTCTCAGTTGGCTGATGGGGCCAATAAAGATACTTCTTCTTGTCCAGTGTGGTTTGAGGAAAGGCTTGGTTCAAATCCTCAATGGTCATCTGTTCAAAAGGAATTATATTCTTGATCTTTTCTATCTCTTTCTGAAGTTCTGCAATCCTAGCATTTGAAGCTTTCACAAAATCAGCACCAAGTTTTGCATCTTCCTGTTCTTTAGCATCCACTAGGGCAGTGTATTTATCTTCTAGTACAAGAATCTTCAGCTCATTGAACTTCTCAAACTCGTCCACAAGGCCAGGCTTAGCCACATTTTCCTTGTAGTAAGCCCAGTTGATAGCTTGTGGCTTCTCAGACAGGGTAGTCAATCTAGTTGTAAGATATTCATTATGGGATTTCAAGGCATTAGCAATGGCTTTCTGGTTTTTAGGCATGATCTCCACAAACGCTGCCCAATCAATAGCTTTCATAGCAAGCTTTCGTCCAGCCATCTTGGAACATCACCGACCCTGGCAGCTCACAGGTCTGGGCTTGCTCCTCATTTCTTATAGCACAATAGTATTCCATTACATTCATATACCATAACTTGTTTAGCCATTCCCCAGTTGATGGGCATTCCCTTAATTTCCAATTTTTTGCCACCACAAGAAGAGCTGCAATAAATCTTTTTGTA
Organism: Pseudocheirus occidentalis; assembly: GCA_028646575.1. Classification (NCBI taxonomy): domain Eukaryota; kingdom Metazoa; phylum Chordata; class Mammalia; order Diprotodontia; family Pseudocheiridae; genus Pseudocheirus; species Pseudocheirus occidentalis. The sequence goes on from CM053599.1 coordinate 82,146,543, forward strand.
TATAAAGGTCTTCCTCCCACTTCTATGATCTCTTTGGGATACACCTTCTATGGAAGTGGTATTACTAGGTCAAAGGGTCAGTTATTTATAGCCCTTTGGGCGTAGTTCCAGATTGCTCTTCAGAATGGTTGGATCAGTTCACAGCTCTACCAACAATGCATTAGTTCAACTTTTTTTTCTATTCTAGACACTGAGTCATGATTTTCTTAAGTATAAGTACCACTTTTATTGTTTTGTGCAAACTAGTAGGTTAAAATAGTGTGCTATGATTGGCTAGTATCACAAATTATATTATTAATATAACCATATACCATATTTCCTCCCCAAATCTAGCTTATGTGAATCCGAATATGGCCTGTAATGTGAGGACAAGGATGAGGGCAGGGAAGGAAGGAGTTTTTCATATACTATATGCATTACATGGACCTAAAAATTATTTTCCTTTGAAAACTCCTTCTAGGGCTACAGCCTATACTCAGCACCTATATAAGAAAATTTAACTAAAAGAAAATCTTTCTGATAGAATTGTTTTGATATTGTTTTTAAAAGTCTTGATAGTGTAGAGATTATTAGAAGCTTTTGCCATTTGTAAAATAATTGCCAAGTCCCCTTAAATAACAAAATTCCTAACTACCATAGACTTTTTATCTAAAAATATTATTTGACATTTTTGCTAATAATACAAATACCAAGAGGCTTCTATCTCTGATCTTACAATCCCTTACAGACATTGGTACCTCAGGGATTTTGTTAGAAAATTCCTTGTTAATAACTGCAACATTGACAGAGGGATACCTACTGTAGTACTAAAATAGGACAGATTTTTTTCTTCTTATAAGTACTCAGTGATATGCAATGACTTCTAGTAACTTCAACTTCTGTTCCACCAGGCTAGTATACCACAAAAGGACAGGCAGAGCCAGGACCAGATCAGCTCTTTAGTAGGTAATGAAGCATATGTATCTTGAACAGATACTACAGATAAACTATGAACTGAGTCCAGAACTACCTAGAAGAAAAACAGGAAGGACAGATTTCACTTCAAAATTGTGTGATACTTTCAATTATCTCAAACTGCTTTCCATCTCACAAAACATCTTTTGGCATTGATATTCTTCCAGTGATTATATGGGCAAAAATCATGGCATACCTCAGTCTCTGAGGAATCCACATTTTCACCAAGAGTAACAGGTAAGATTCATGGTGGGAAGAAAGTAGTGTGGATCACATTAGCAATTATGACTTGCTCATTAGAAGTGTCATAAAAGACATAGAGAAAGAAAGTTATAACTGGAAAATATAATGGGTCAGTCATGTAGTAAGGATGGAGTTCTGCATGGTGTCACATATAAAAGATGAAAAGATCTAGACACATTGTACCTCCAGTATATTGGATAACACCTCTTTGCCAAATATACAACAAGACATTAACAAGAATTACATGGATGAGAAAATTTGTCTGGGTTATAATCTAGTAGGGAAAGTCATCACATAAATAGATGATAGATGTCAAATTATCAAAGTAGGTTATTTATTGGCAAATTTTCTTGCCTTCGTGAAGAAAAGCACTATCAAGGAGAGCCAGGAAACAGATTTTGGTACAAGTCAACTACATCAGAACCCTGAGCCCAAGAGCCCCAGAAATAGCACTGCCCCCCCCAATAAAACACCAACCCTGCTTTCAGCCTGGCCCAGGCATCCTCAGCAGTCTTAACTACTGAAAGACCCAGTGGGGAGACTAGAGGCATAGGAGGAAGTTCTTAATGCCCTTGACACTAACAAATGATTCAGATTCACAAATTGAAATGCCATTAAAGAAAATGCATTACCATCTGCTTTAACACTGAACCCTAAGGACCATTAGACCTGTCCTTCTGACTTGAAACTGAAACTTCCTATATGTGCTGTTGCCCACTATTGGAATATGAACTCTTTTGTTTTTCTACTTGTATGACAGCACTTATTATATTGCTTAGTGGTGTCTAAATAAATGCTTTTTTATTCATTTATTTATTCATTCATTCCATTAGAGTACATTGCAACTAAGTGGTAAGAGTGCCTCATTAATTGCCACATGGTTTAGCCAATATGCCTGTACAATGAAAATGTTTTCTCAGAGCTAAATAGTTAATAAAATGAGCACACGTTCATGCCTTCCTAAAATAAAAAAATGTAACTACATATTAAAAACCTTGACTTATTTCATCTCACTGAAACTATGTTAAAATTATAAACATAAAGAATTATTTTTAAAAAATAATTATTTTAAAGAAACCCTTGGTATAATGTAGTGCCTTTCTTACTCATTTAATTTCTTCCAATGATGACTTAATAAAACACATTCTTTTAAAATTATCACTTCTCCTTTTTGGAGTGAGATCCCTCCAATTCTCTTCAAAGGTTGTTCTGAACTAACAATAGCTTCTCTCTGCTACAGTAAAAAATAAATAATTCATCTTGCTTGGGCCATTAGAATTGGTTAAAGGAAAGACTTTAGTCTACTTTTCTAACACAATTTATTAGGAAGAACTTGTTTGATTCCTCAACACAGAAGTTTTTTGGAGGAAAAGTACATTATGTGTATATGTATGTGTATATTATATGTGTATGTGTCGATTATAAAATCTTTCAAGGAATCTTATATAGTATTGAAATGTACATGAGAGGCATTTTAGTGGAGAAGAACTTATGAGGTAACATTTTGCTCCACTGAATCAAATGCTTTTTCATCCTTGCAGCCAACTCTGATGTGGTCTTCTGTAAAGGAAAATTTTTATAAGCCAAAACTAGCTCAAAGAACACAATAAAAATGGCTTTTATGTAGTTGAAGCCAAACATATCAAGAGAAAAAAAGTTGTCTTTGATAAGTTTAACTCAACAAGCCCAGGTGTACTACATCTCAAGGTCCTGAAAAAACTGGCCAAAATAATTGTTGAGCCATTGTCAAAGGTGTTTGAAAAACTATAGAGAATGAGAGAGTCAGACAAAACCAAAGAGCAAACATTGTCCTGACTTTCAGAAAAGGAAAGAGAATAGTATGAAAATTATAGGTCAGTGAACTTGATTTTAATTATTGGCAAAATTCTAGAATACATTATCCAAGGGATGGTTAATGAATATCTAGAAAAGGTAATGGGGCAGCTAGGTGGCGCGGTGAATAGAGCACCGGCCCTGGAGTCAGGAGTACCTGAGTTCAAATCCAGCCTCAGACACTTAATACAAAAAAACCAGCTGTGTGACCTTGGGCAAGTCACTTAACCCCAACTGCCCTCCAAAA
>CM053599.1:82150319-82166306 GCA_028646575.1 Pseudocheirus occidentalis
ATGATACTTTAAAAGGTGAAATTCTGAGGTGGGAGAGGACTAGAATGAGAGGAGACAGGGAGAGGCAAAATGGGGTTAATCATCCCATATAGAAGAGGGATAACTGTTACAACTTTACTTTCATTTACTCTCATTGAATTTGACTTAGAAAAGGAATGACATAAACTCTAAGCTGGGTATCATGCCACACAGGAGAGTAGGGGTGATGGGGATGAGAGGCGGGATGATGGAGGGGAGGGCAGGGTTTGGGTGAGGGTTGCTAGAAGCACTCACTTCAGTAAAGGGAAAGGGACAGGATAGAGAACAGCACAACAGGGGGTGGGATAGGAAGGAGGGACATATGATGAGACTGTCACAATATGTCCACTGTGAAGATGTCCTGTGTAATTACAGGCTGTACAGCCTGTATTGAATTGCTTGTCTTCCACAGTGAGGGTGGGTGACAAGGGAGGAACTGAAAGAATCTAGAATTTAAAGCTCTGCAATACATGCAACTAGGAATTAGGATATATAGGGACTGGGGTAGGGAGACGGGTCTCTCCCTGCCCTACCAGAAAGTTAGAGGGGTGTTGGAGGAGGGCACAAAAGAGAGCAGATTGGGGGAGGGGCTATAAAGTGGGATTGCTGTTTTGGGGTTGGTGATAGGGGAAAGACGGAGAAAATTTGTAACTCAAAAATCTCATGGACATGAATGATATAAACAAGAAAACAAATATAAAATTAATATTTAAAAAAAAGAAACTTAACAAAAATACACTCAAAAGACCTCACCTTACATTTAATTGTCTCTGTCTTTTCCCCTCAAATTTGCTAAAATTTAAACAGGTGTACCCTTATACCATATTTCTCAAAAGTTAACATTGGGACAGTAAATTCAATATATCATGTGTGTAAATACAATATATTGAATAATTGGATCTGGTCTAGGAGAGAAGCTCAAAAGTAGATTTATATACTTACATATTCTAGTTCTTATGTAATTATAAATTCTAGTAGAGAAAAGAAAGAACAATATCTTTTGGAACAGGTGACAGAATTTTGAGATATGGTTAGAAGTTTTGGGTTTTTTTTTATTTTTTGTTTGGGGTTTTGTTTTATTTTTTTAAATTGTTATTAAATCTGTTATAAGAAACAACTTCCTTTGCAAATGCAGAGTGGCAGAGGCCATCTTGAATCCAGGTACTCCTGATTTTGAGGCCAGCTCTCTATCCACCATGGCAGACTGCTTCTCATAGTTAAAAGTGAAAATACTTTATATTTTCCTAATTGTATGTAAAAACAGTTTTTAACATTTTTTTAATCTTGAATTCTAAATTTTCTCCCACATTCCTTCCTTTCCCTTCCCTCCCCCCTCATTGAGAAGGCAAGCAATTTAATATAGGTTATACATGTACAGTCATGAGAAATATATTTCCATACTAGTCATGTTGTGAAAAAAAAAAGACAAAAAAAACCAAGAAAAACAAAGAAAGTTTTTTTTTAAGTATGCCTTGTTCTACATTCAGATTCCCTCAGTTCTCTCTTTGGAAATGGATGGAATTTTTCATCATAAGTTCTTCAGAACTGTCTTGGATCATTGAATTGATGAAAACAGGGAAGTCATTCACAGCCGATCATTATTCCAACATTATTGTATTTGTGTACAATGTTTTCCTGGTCCTTTTTGCTATACTTTGTATAAGTTCGTGTAAGTGTTCCCAGCAAAAGTGAAAATTTAAAAATGAGTCTTTTTAGGTAAACCATGAGTACCAGTAACTATAACATCATAGGATCGTAGACTTAGAATTGGAAGTGACCTTTGAGGTCACCAATCCCATTCTCCTATTTTACAGATGAGGAAACTGAAGTATCCAGAGGTTAAGTCAAGTCAAAAAGCATCAGTTAAGAACTTACCATGGGACAGGCTTTGTGGTAAGCACTAGGAATATACAAAAAAGAAGGGCAAAAAGTCTCTATTTTCAAGGGATTCACTTTCTCATGGGTAATACAACATACAAACAACCATGTATATATAAGATACATCCAGGGTAACTTGAAGGCAGTCTCAGAGAAGAAGAAGGGGGATTGGGAATGGTCTCTTATAGAAGGTGAAGTTTGAGCTAAGGACTGAAGGAAGCCAGGAAAGGGATTTTCATAAAGTCATGCAAGCAGTTCTAGGGATAACTAACCATCATTGGCTCTATTTTTAGTACTTTTGGTCATTAGTCCCCACTAGTACACTTCACTTCAGTAATCAACCAATTGACTTCATTGGCTTTCAGAAATAAAAGAATTTGCTGAGAAGGTATAGTAAGAACAATTAGTACAAAACATTCTCCCAAATGTCAAGGGTACACTCTTCCACAAAAATCCAAAAAAGTTCATGGAGACAATGGGAATGAACTTTTGGGTTCACTTTAAAATAGATTTTATTCTTTGGTCTAGATTATAAAATGCAATGGTAGTGAGGCATATGTGTAGAGAAAGTGTGTGGTAAAGGAGTACCTCCCAACTCCTGACCCTAGAAGTCTTTTTTTCCCCCTTTGTGGAGTCCTCATGAAGTTCAACATAGAACATGGCATCAGTTATAGATGATCACTCTGCGGCTTAATTGGGCTGGTTATTTGAAGAGCTTATTGTCTCTGCTGGATGATGAGCTGGGTTTAGGCTGATCTGATGCCAAGCTAAGCATCCCTATGGCCCAGATGCTTCTCCACTGGTTTGGTCTATTCTGTTGCTGTTGCTGCTACTCTCCTCCAGCCCCCCTCACCTTCTTTTCTGGGATGGTGGAAGGAAAAGTCACCACTAGTGTCTTGAAATCTCTAGATCTTGCAATGGTCAGAAGGTGGCTTCAAGGTTAATGTTTAGCCATTCCCTGCTCCTGTGGATCCTGCTATCATGTTAGGCAGGCAATGTTACTGCCACCATTCAGTTCTGATTGCTAATGGGACCTCTGCATTTTCCAGACTCAAAGGACACTCCTTGGACAATTCCATTTTAAGCTACTCATTCATCTAAGACGAAAAAACAAACACAAAAAGTAATAAAAAAAAAAAGGTCACTCACAGCCACAACGGCTGGGTAGGGGAGTGAGGCAAACTTCTTCCCTCCCACTTGGTTTTGGGATCAACTCTAAATAGTCCTGCTTTGTCATAGCCGCAAAAGAAAATAGAACTACAAAAGGGTAGTTCACCCCTTTTGTAGGCACACTGACTCCTAGCTCAGCAGCTCCCTGAGTCAACAGTTCTGACTCTAAAACCAAATAGAAGTCTTTTTGTCATCCCATAGTGCCAGTCCCTCAGTTACACCTGACTGAAAACAGGCTCACACTGAATTCTCATGTAGTTGTTGAACTGGAACCAGGCTGGTAATACCCACACATGGCTTAAAGGGAGCCCTCCCCTTTCCATAGGTCAGCTCAACCCTATTATACTTTCTAATAGTGTAAGGAAAGAGGTGGACAAGGAAGGGTATTTTCAGTCTGGAAAGTCACCAGGATGGTGAATGGATAATAGAGGAATTGGTAGTGTTGACTTGATTGCAACTCTTAAAGCAAGAAGTAAAGGGGAGGGTACCAATCACATTTTATGCTAAATAAATAAGTCACTTGGTGGTATCAATGTTAATATTGTAAAAGATAACTAACATCATGATATTTATATAATCTGCCTGAAAGGCTTCCCAATGATCATAAACAATAGAATTTGCTGCACAAAGTGTAACCTAGTGGCATAATAGGTTGCTATTTATTTGCCTGTGACCCTGTCTGATCCTAGATTAGCTATTTCTGTTGTAAAGGTGTTTGTACTGATGAAGCAGCAATCCTGTTTGCAAGAGAGAAATGTTAGCAAGCTGCTTCCCAGAGGGCACTGAGTAGCACATCTGAATGTTAGATCAGTACCAGGTAGATGAATGGCATTTGGTAGAAAGGACTGAGAAGACAGGACAGTGAAGGTTGTGAGGGGGCCTTCCTGATTCTTTCCCACTTGTTTTCCTTCCTGGGTGATACAGTGGATAGAGAATCAGCCCCAGAGTTAGGAACACCTGAATTCAAATCCAGAGGACCTGATGTTAAATCCAGTATCAGACATTTGACACTAACTGTGTGGCCCTGAGCAAGTCACTTAACCTTAATTGTCCTCCCCAAAAAAGTGGGGGGGGAGAGAATACTTTGTTGACCACAGGCCAGATGCCATGATTTTTTTTAATATCAAGTTTTAATCCAGTTTTTACATTCTTCTCTTTCATCCACATCAATAGAGTTCTTAATTCTTCTTCACTGCTACCAGAGAGGTATCATCTGCGTTTAAGATTTTAAGATTTAAGGTTTAAGATATTTCTTCCAGCAACCATAATTCAGGCTTTTGATTCATACAGCCTGGCATTTCTCATAATGTACTTTGCATATAAGTTAAATAAATAAGGTGATAACATACAGCCCTGACATACTCCTTTCACAATCTTGAACCAATCAGTTGTTCCATGTTTGGTTCTAACCATTGTTTCTTGGTCCACATTGCAGGTTCCTGAGGAGACAAGATGATCTGGCACTCCCATCTCTTAGAGGATTTGCCACATTTTGTTGTAATTCACCCAGGCAAAGATTTAGTGTAGTCAATGAAGCAGAAGTAGATGTTTTTCTGGAACTCCCTTGCTTTCTCCATAATTTAGCAAATGTTAGCAATTTGATCTCTAGTTCCTCTGCCTCTTCAAATACCAGCCTACACTTCTGGTCATTTTCAGTTAACATATTGCTGAAACAAACTTGAAGAAACTTAAGTATATCCTTGCTGGGATGTGAAATGAGTGCAATTGTTCATAGTTTGAACATTTTGGGGCACTGCCCTTTTTTAGGATTGAGACATAAACTGAACTTTCCCAATCCAGTGGCCACTGTTGAGTTTTCCAAATCTGCTGACATATTGTATGCAATACTATAACAACATCAATTTCTAAGATTTTAGATAGTTCAACTGGAATTCTGTTACCTCTACTAGTCTTATTGTTAGTGATGCTTCCCAATGCCCATTTGACTTCACTCTTCAGGACATATGGTTCTAAGTCAGTAATGAGTGGGGTACACTCTCTCTTCACCCTTTGTGAAGACTCCTCAGAATGAGAAGGGAGAGAGACTATCTCAAAACCAGAGACAGACTTTTGTAAGTCTGGACTGACCTGAGTCCTGGGTTTCCTAAGAAATTAAGAAGCCTAGCACCCTTCTCCTCCCTTCCCTTGCTGTCAATCAGCCTTAAGCCCTTTAGGAATTTTAGGAATCTCTTAGAACCCTTCCCCCTTCTTCACTTTGGCAATTGCCAAATAAGGATAGGTACATTTGGATTGGCTATCCCCTATTTCCTTGTTCTTTGTAAGCCTGCCTCCCAGCCAATAAGACAAGGGAGAGTGGCGAGAGGGGGATTGACTGTGTTAGGGTATAAATTCTTGTTCCATCTCCTGTAACACACCTCATTCCGCTGATTCATACCTGTGGAAAGGATGCCCTCTTCTTGAGAGAATTGAATAAAACTTCCTGTTCTTTCCTCAAGACACCTCCGACTTTTAAAATTTGAGGGGGTAAGGGATTTTGGAGACCCTGTACCCCACACAGTAACCACATCATACACGGAAAAAGAAAATGGCAAACTACTTCAGTATCTTTGTCAAGAAAACTCCCATGGCTAGTATTTCTCCCTGTACTTTTCAGTAAAACTAAATCACATCCTGCCCCTCCCCCATCTCATCTTACTCTCTTGAGCAGGCTATCCTCCATGCCAATAATATAATATCATGGTCTATTTTCATTTCTCACTGTTGAAATTTTTATTTTACTTTTAGAAAAAATTTTTTTAATTTGGTCCCCCTATCTTACCCCAGCTGAAAAATGAAGGGCGTACTCACTGACATGAAACTTCAGACATGATCTAGCTCCTGACCTGGGCCAATTCTCCCCTCCTTAGGCAACCTGGTGGCTCCCTATTCCAGGTCCCAGACTTAGTACAGAGACACCTGAATGGCTTGAGCTAGAATGCAACTCAGAATTCCCAAGCTCAAGCAATCACTAACCTCAGCCTCCCCAGGAGCCAGAATTACAGACCCACACCACAACCACCAGGCTAAAATTCTTACTTTCCTTCAAGGCCCAGCTCAAGCACTTCCCACTCCATGAAATGTCACTGATCTATCCAACTTAGACCTAAAGTCATCTCTTGACTTCTTCAAATGTTCCTTAAACATTTTGTCCGGATTTAACCTCTACCTCTTTCATCTTACCTTGTAAAATATTCATTTGTATATCTGTTATATCCCACTCTTAAATTGAAAGTCCTTTAAGAGCTAAGATACCGTCAGTTTTCATCGTGGCATATCGCTACTGAAGACACACTCTTTTTAATCTCTTCCAGTACCTCCTAGCAAGTTTTTCTAAATACAATGACTACTTAATAAATGTTTGTTAATGGAGTTACTGAATGAAAACATGCTTATTGTATCTGCCAGTGCCATAGAGTTGAGAGAGACAGCTAACCAATTGGGTAAAGTATTTCACCTTCTGCATAGAAGAGGCTTTAAAAAAATGCTTTTCTAACTAAATTTACACCCGCAGCTAGCCTGGCAAAGCATCTCACAGGAACAGTGCTTCCTGCCTAATAGGCATTTAATAAATATTTGTTGAGTTGCATTGATAAACATTGAACTGTCCACTACAATAGGATACATCAGCTTCCAGAATCATACATGAAAGGGCCTGCCAGAGAGGGAGGCGAAGGGCAGAGTGTTGAAGCAAGAAGAAGAATCTCACTTTAAAAAACAACAACAGGAAACAGTCTTTCTATTATGCCACTCATGGTACATTCACCGTTGTGCCTTTTCTGCTCCAATGGTGAGCACTTTAAACTGTCAAGAGCTATGTGGGCTTCCCAGAGTAGCAGTCTTTGTCTTAGGATACAAAAGACATACTCTTTTCTTGCAATGTGTTTTTGGTGGCAGTTGTTGTTGTTAACTGACTTAAACTCATTGTCCCTCCCTCCCCAGCCAAAGCAGACCCTCTGCAGATCCCTTACACTGTTTGGGTTCATGAAGTACAAATTAGCATAATCCGATTAACCGCTCAGGGGTTGCCTTCAGTCTGAAAAGGAGAGGAGAGAAAAGGTATCACACAAAGAGGGGAGCCCAGAGTACTAGGAGGGGGCTGGCAACAGCTCCTATGCTGTTGGACTGAAAGCTTGCACCTGCACAAGCCCTCTTGTAAATAAGGACTCTCAGATGGTATTAAACTTGGAACTAAGGGGTTGGGTTGGGGGAAGAGAGTGTGGGCCAGGGAAACATTGGGAAGGAGAAAGAAAGGCAAGCAGCCTTGCATCCTATTAATTGATTTATCTGGCTTGGCAAAGCAGGGGCTGCTGACAGTGGAGAATGTCCCTTGATTCCTACTCAGCATGTAGAGTGGGTGAGCCCCATAATCTGGTCTATCGAGATAAGCATTTTAGAATCTCTGCAGGAGACTGATAAGGGGTTTGTGGGGAATACAGTCTACTGGGTATTTTATTTCAGGGAGTTTTCCATTAGATTTGTACCCCTCATTTATTTTTAAGATATAAACATAGATTGTGGTGGCAGTAGGTATTTGGGCAATGGATCCTTCTGAAACTCCAAAACACTGAATGTGGGAAAGAAGGAAGGAAAGGAAGGAAGGTAGGAAAGGAAGGAAAGGAAGGAAAGGAAGGAAGGAAGGAAGGAAGGAAGGAAGGAAGGAAGGAAGGAAGGAAGGAAGGAAATAATTTAGTTCAAGTCAATCTGAAGGCCAGAATGGTTTTGACTACATGTACCTTTCTCAGTGACCAACATCTTGAGAGCAGAATTGAGTTTTTCAATACTTCCAAAAAGAAAAGAACGATACAACTCTATGCAAACCAATAATTAAAAGGACTTGGAAAATGATTGGATATGAAATATAAAAGAACAGAATCAAGGAAACATCCAGTTTGCAAGCAGAACATAACACAGAAATAAGGGAAGGACTTCTGCACAATAGGAGATAAGAAATTGATGTCAGGTTTTTCTCAAAAGGTAGAGCCTCTGAGAAGGAAAGAGATGTTTGTTCTCTGGGGAATGATTGTGTGTACACATAGGTTCCATCATTTAAGAAGTTATTCAATAAGGATCAAAAAAAGAAAAAACTTGGAGTGAACCCTTGTTGAAGGATATTGAGTCAACTGTTTCTTTGCCTGACAATAACAATAGAAAGACAGACCTTCCCCTAAGAAGGTATCCAAGGCAGAGAACTCCGTAAAACTTAACAAACCAGAGGCTAACCATCACCTTTGTGTGATCCACATGGTCACCAGTATCACAAAGGATGTAAAAAGCATTGCTGAGGATGATGAAGTCTTGAGCATGAAACTGAGCTTCCAACAAGACGGATGAGTGAGAGAGGCTGTATCTAAACACAGTTAACTATCATTGAATCCCAAAACAGCAAGAAATGTACCAGAAAAAGTAAAATAATAACAACTAAGAGAGAGGAAGGAAAAAGAAATCTTTAATCCTCCACCCCCAAAAAATTCCTACAGAAATAAAACAGCAAAATAATTAGACCAACAACAACAAACCAACCGTCTTCTAATACTACTGAGTAAAAGAGTGCCAGGAGAAATCTCCCCCCAAAATGATAATTCTGTCTTAACTATAACTAGAATCACAGAAACGGGAATGAAATAACCACAAAAATACCTGGGCACCAGATGGGGAAGGTAGAGGGGCTAATGGAGAGAGCCATGGAAAGGTCTGATTTAAAAAATGGAAAGGTAAGGAGTAAAGGAAAATAAATAAAAGCTTAATAAATTCCCAGCTGTCCTTGATGAATTCCATTCAGCTGGTCCAGAGTAACTATATTTTCAGAAACTGAAAGAAGTGGAAGGTATGATTGCTGAGCTACTGTTAGTAATGTTGGGGAAAAAAAATCATACAACCATGGAAAAGGGGAAAGGTACCACCATACTGGAGAATGGCAATATCCCAGCTTTCAAAAAGAAAAAAAAAGGGAAGGTCCTTGTCTATTTAGGGATGTAAGCTCCTTGAGGGCAGGAACTAGTTTTGTTCTTCCTTTGTATCCTCAGCATTTAGTACCATGCCTACCATATAATAAGTGCTTAATGAAATCTTGTTGATTGACTTTTTGGTAGTCCAGTGAACTTGATCTAAATCCTGGCAAAAATATAGAATGAACCATTAAAAAGATAGTTATGAAATGAACACCTAGGAAAGTAAGAGATGATTACAAGAGTGAAAATGGTTTGAGCAAGAACAGTTTATGCCAGACTAACCTTATTTCCTTTTTTCAACAATATTACTTACCTAGTTAATGAGAGGAATGTTGTGGATATATTTTACCTAGATTGTTGCAAAGTTTTTGATAAAATATCTTATACTGTTCTTGTCAACAGGATGAAGAGATGTATTAAATGATGCTGCTATTTGATGGATTCAGATCTGGTTGGATGGTCAGACTCAAAGAGAAGTCATTCATTGTTCAAAATTAACGTGGCAAGAGGTTTCCAGTGGAATACCTCAGGGATCTGTGTTTGGTCCTGTGTTGTTTAACATTTTTATTAGTGACTTAGATAAAAGCATAGATGGCAGGCTCATCAAATTTTTTAAATGCTATAAAAGAGAGAAGCAACAGCTAACACACTAGATGATAGAACCAAAAAGCAAAAGGATTTTGACAAGCTAGTGCATTGGGCTGAATTTAATAAGATTTAATTCAATAGGAATAAATTTAGTTTTACAATTGGTTACAAGACACTAGCTTCCCAAATACAAGGGACGGTAGGCATGATTAGTAAGCAATTGTTCTGAAAAAAGATGCTATGGTTTTACTGTACTCTAAGCTCAATATGGGCCAGCAGCATGAAAGTGCAATAAAAAAAAAATCTAATACAAGCTTGGGATGCATTTAAAAAAAAAAAAGAATAGCTTCCAGGAATAGGAACGCAATAGTCCCACTATAATTTGCCTTCATCAGACCTCATTTAGAATATTATACTAAGTTCTAAACACTACAGTTTAAGAATGAAAGAAGAGCTTTGAATCCTAGTCATGAGAGGATTGGTTAAAGGTATTCGGCATACTTAGCTTGAAAAAGAGAAGACTCTGGAGGAATGAGATAACAATTTTCAAGGAGCTGAAAAATCTTATCATATAGAGAGATTAGAATTGTCTGTTTTATTCTAAGAAGAAGAATTAGGAGTGTTAATTGAAGGTAGCATTCAATGGCTTTCTATAAGCCTTAGGAAAAAAACTCACAAAAAAAGAATAAGGAAGAAATTCAAGAGCTGAAAAAAAAAAAGGTTAGAAAAACTAAATGTGATAGATCTTTAGCAGTTATTAAGTGGGAATCTTAAGAAATGTACCTACTTATTGGTACTGCACAACACTTTTACAAAAATGAATGTGTTAAGGCAGAAATAAACGTGGAAAGGCAGAAATATTAAATGCATTCTTTACCGACTGTAATACATTAAAAGTGTAATTGATAAGGAACTAATCAAAACCAAAGGCAACTGGAAACTAAATGAAGAGAGGATAAAAAAGCAAATCATAAAAACAATTTTTAAAAATTATAATCATGAAAATAATAATGATGAGAAAATATAAAACTTATGAGCTCCACCTAAATCAATTGGACCTGGACAAATTTTAATAAAAGAAAAGAAAAGAAGACCAATGTAAAGTAAAATGTAAAGTAAAAGTCCTTCATTCTCCCTGTATAAACAATGGTAGGGTCAAGCTCCCATGCTTATACTGGAGAATTGTGGCTGCCTTACTTCCCATTTTATGTTTCATTTCCTTTAGTATCTTCCTTATGAAATATGAAGGTCTTAGAAGGCCTCTGAGTGCCAGTGACAAGAATAGTATCTACTGGAGATTTGAAATGGCAACAACAGTAACAGAATCAGGCTGGTAGCAAAGAAAAGTAGCCATCGGATAGTGAGACCCTAAAAAAAACTCCCCATGATGTTTAATCTGACTGTATTCACTGAAGTTGAAGTTTAAATTGGCTTCTTCCCACTGTGGCTTAAATCTTGGCTTCCCAATCATCTATACAAGTGAGATAAGTTTAATAGATTCTGCTTTAATCACTCTATAATTTTTAATGCATAGCATTCCCTTTTCTATGTGGGAATAAACTATTTATCCTACACCTTCTCCCCCAAAGAGGTGTAGGATACACCTCTTCTCCCCCCCAAAAAGAAAATGCTAGATTTGGAATTGAAGGACCTAACTTCAAATTTTGGCTCTACCATTTATTATCTATGTGACCTTAGACAATTTACTTTCCTTCTCTGAGCCTCAGTGTCTTCATCTATGAAATTATTAAGACTGGTTCTATATAATTTATTTATTGATCCTATTTACAATTAATTGATTTTTTTCCCCCATAACTAACTCTGTCCCTAAACTTAGTTCAGAATTCAGCTGGCCTATAATTGGTTAAGTTTAGAAATTCTGTCCTCTTGCTGAGTATTGTTCCATTCTTGCCTCAAGGAATTTAGTTGATCTTGGGGGGTGCAGTTTGCCATAAGCGAGTTGGGTCTACTATGATTATACCACCAAACTATCCTTCAAAGATGTCTGGTTTGTTGTCCAAAAAGTCTGGGCCACTATCTTCCAGGTGGACTCAAATAATGGATACTTCTTAGTCATAGGAGGAAAGTGTATGTTGGGGTGAGGGTAGAGGTGGGGAGTTGTTGCTAGCCTCTCATTACCAAACTTTCAACCAATCATGTTGTTCCCCTCACTTTATCTATGTAACTAATCATGTTGTCTTCAATCTTCAATCCCATGATGTCATCTACCCTTTTCTGTTCTTTGTTCTGTACTTTCCAAAGCCTATGAAAGGGAAGCTATCCCTTTGCTTGAGTCTTAGGCATAAATGAGTAACAGTTACATGTGTCACTATTAATAAATGTTATCTTGTGTGGAGAAATGTGCCTTGGTTTGCCCTTTTGTTAAAGTTCACTCACAATACCTATAAAATATGGGAACTGGACCAGATAACCTGTAGGGTCCCTTCCTGGCTCTAAATCTATGATTATAAACTCCAAGATAAAACAATTATAATCTAATCAGTCTGACAAGGTCTGTAAAAAAAATTTTAATATGAAGTCATATGTACTCATTAACAATGAACTTCACCCTGAGGGTATATTGTGCCTTGAAAAGTAATTAATAATAGGCTAAAGCCATTATGATTAACCAGACATTTTAAAACTAAGCTTTTGTTGCCAAAATTGATATTGCATGGCATCCATAAAAACATGTGGGTTTGCACACTTTAAAAGCTTGAAAATTGTATTCTTAACCTACTTAAACTCCTTCAAATAACAGTTTTTTTAATTCATTTGTTAAAAATACAAAAATGTAACATCTTCTGATTTGTTCATAAGAACAACTAGTTGATATCAAGGAAGACAGAAAATTATTAATCAGATTTCATCAAAAACCTTTGTATAGTTAGTAGACAGGATTGAAAATGAATATCATAATCACAGAAGTGGAAGGAAGACCCATGTGTACAAAAATATTTATTGCAGCTCTCTTTGTGGTGGCAAAAAAACTGGAAATTAAGGGCTTGCCCATCAATTGGAGAATGGCTAAACAAGTTGTGGTATATGAATGTAATGGAATACTATTGTGCTATAAGTAATGGAGAGGAGACGGTCTTCATATTCACCTGGAGAGGCTTATACACACTGTTACTAAGTGAGAAGAGCAGAACCAGGAGAAATTTGTACACAATCACAGACACATCGTATGTGTGACAACCAACTTTGATAAACTGGATTCTTCTCAGCAATGCATGATTATAAGACAACTCTAAAAGTCTGAGGATGGAAGGAGATGTCTACATTCAGAGAAAGATCTAGAAAGATCTAGAAAGAACACAGTTTAAATGGAGACTGAAGCAAAATACATGCTCTTGTGCTTTTCCATGTTTGGTTTTGTTTCCCCTTTCCATTTTTCACTCTATCGGTTACAATCCTTCTTCTATACAACCAGACTAATGTCCAACGTGAAAGTATTTGCAGATCCTATACTTGATTGCATGGGGGTAAAAGCACGCAGGAGGGAGAGGAGAAAATTTGAAACTCAAGGGATTATGAAACTGAATCTTGTAAACTAAAAAAAAATAAACAAATCAATTAATAAAAAAGAAAATTAGTATCATGAGTTAATAAGTACATTGATATAATTCTTTCATTTCAATCTACATATCTTTATTAGGTTCCCCCCCCAGTATGACACTTTAAAACAGATATCAAAATAAGCCAAACAGACTCAAATCTTTGAATCATTGTATGATGAAATGTTAAACTAAGATTTTCAGAAATAATGGAACATATTTAATCCCATCGCTCTCACTAAAAACATTAATAGTATTTCAACAAGAGCCAACAATGGATTTATACCATTAAAACATAAAATAAAATATTCTTGAAATATTATTTATTTATTTTTCTTATCTCTTCTCATTTCTATCTTTTGTATATTGCTTTATAATGTGCATGCAGCACCCTCTCTGAGACATTCCCCCAAATTGCACTCAAACTCACTGTTTTGGTCCTCAAAGAGTGGCTACTACCCCCATAAATTCTAGGAACACCTTGAAATTGCTCCCAGTGCTATAGCTCTCAAACCTCCCAATAGGGTATTTCTTGTTAAAAATAAGTAGACACAACTAATACTTAGCAAAGATATTTATAAAGATGGGATAGTAAAGACAGTATCTACAAAACATTCTGCAACCCACCCAGCTTGGGATACACTTTCCCAAAATTACATAGTGTCCATGGGAAGAGTGGTTTCAGACTAAGGGTAGCATAGTAAAGGGTCATACATGTAGTGAACCCATATGGCCACAGCCACTCACAACTGCAGTGTTATAACCACAATGTCATAGTAGGGTCTTTACTAAGTTCCCTCCTGGGTATAGTATTTCCACTAAATAAGACACTTAGCTTGGTTCCCAGAGTTTGATCTTCTCCACAATTTAACTGCTTAGTATAGTTAGCTTTCTCTTGAATCCACAGTCAGCTCTCTTCAACTGCCAGAGGTCTCACACCTCAGAGCTACTCCTTCCCTGGAGTGACTGCCTCTTTTTATCAGTGTCTGTCTGCAGTGTGTGTCTCTGCTCCCTCAGCTATTCCTAGAACTCAAATTGCCTCCTCATCTATTAAAGGGGGTTATCTCATTCTTGCTAGTTGTTCCACTGCTAACTTCTATTGCTGATAGGGGAAAGGAGAAATAAATCCCCCTTTCCCTCCCTATAAAGATCTCAACAGTCAGTGTCTGGATCTCCACTCATCTAAACTGCTAAACTCATTCATGGCTTAACTATTTAAAGTCCTGCAGATGTTCCAAATGTTCCAAAAAATAGTTTTTAATTATGTAAGAAAAGTCAATTATTCATATCCTTTCATTCAGTAAGCCTACTAATGGATATATACCCTCAAAGAAAGCAAATATAGAAAGAACATTTCTAGATATTACAAAATATTCATACCATTTCTCTTTGTGAAACACATATTATTTATTTATTTTTCTTATCTCTTCTCATTTCTATCTTTTGTATGTGTTTTATAATGTACATACAGCACCCTCTCTGAGACATTCACCCAAATTGCACTCAAATACATTGGTTTGGTAGCAAAAACAAAAAACAAACAAAACTAGCAAAAATACAAAACAAAACTAGAAAAAAGTAGGCGCTTTGTTCAGAAAACAACCAAATAAATTGTGACTTAATTAACTAATTAATTATGGCATAATATAGTGCTAGGTATCAGATTTGTGATTTCATTGGTATAGAGAGAACTCCCAAGTGAGGGAACTCCTTCAACTAATGCAAAGTGGCATCTTCTCAGCAATGTATAGTCTTTAAGGATCTTCCAAGAGGCCTGAGAGTTTATACAGACAGTATGTATCAGAGGTGGTGCTTGCACCTAAGCCTTCTGGCTTTAAGACCATCTTACTAGTTGTGTGACCCTGAGCAAGTCACTTAAACTGTTTGCCTCAATTTGTTCACCTGTAAAAGGATTGTCATGAGGATTAAATCAGGTAATATTTATAGAAATGCTTAACACAGTGCCTGGCACATAGTACAGTAGGCACTATGGAAATGCTTTCTTCTCCCTCTCCCTACCTATTATGTCATACTGATTCTCATTTTTTTTAAAGGTAAATTATAAAGAAGAGAAGATTTGAAGAAAGGACAATGAGTCTTGTTTGGAACATTTGAGTTTAAAGCATCCACAGGATATCTACTTAGAATTGTCCAATGGCAATGTAGAGCAGGAGTTGAGGAGAGGAGAAAGCTCTATAGAAATTTCATAAAATGAAGGGGAATATTATTAAGCTTTAAAAAAATAATGAATATGAGAAATTCACAGAAACATGGGAACACACTATGAACTGATTCAGAACAAAGAAATCAGATCCGAGAGAAAGATCTACACAAAAAATAACTAAAATAATGTGAATGAAAACAATACTAAAAGGCATTTGAAGTCAGATTTGTTGCAATTACTAGTCTTGGTCCTAGAGAATGAACTTGTCTCCTCTTAGAATGTCATCTGCAGGGGTGGCTAGGTGGTGCAGTGAATAGAGCACTGGCCCTGGAGTCAGGAGGACCTGAGTTCAAATCCGGCCTCAGACACTTAAAACAAAAAAAAAACTAGCCATGTGACCTTGGGCAAGTCACTTAACCCCAACTGCCCTCCAAAAAAAAAAACCCCACAAAACAAACAACAAAAAAAGAATGTCGTCTGTAGCCTTGTGCACTATGGTTGTCTTGTCAGTTGGTTTTGCAAGGTGTTTTCACTTGTTTGTTTTTTATTGTTGTTACATAGAAAATTTAAATGGAGGCCCAAGGTAGGAAGGTTAATTGGAAGATAACTGTGTATAAAAAGAAAAGATATCAATAAGACTTTTTTTAAAAAATAACTCCCATCA
>CM053599.1:82166806-82185529 GCA_028646575.1 Pseudocheirus occidentalis
TATGTCCACTATGAAGATGTCCTGTATAATCACACATATACAGCCTGTATTGAATTGGTCGTCCTTCCAGTGGGGGTGGGTGACAAGGTAGGAATCGAAAGAATCTAGAATTTAAAGCTCTGCAATACCTACAACTAGGAATTAAGATATACAGGGACTGGAGTAGGAAGAACCTCCCTGTCCTACCAGAAAGTTAGAGAGCAGATCAGGGGAGGGGTTCCACAGTGGGATTGCTGTTCTGGGGGTGGGGTACGGGAAAGACGGGGAGAAAATTTGTAATTCAAAAATCTCATGAAAATGAATGATGTAAACAAGAAAACAAATTTTAAAAAATTAATAAAAAAAAAGAAATAGAGTGTTTAGCAAAGGTATCAAGCTCTCAAGTTCATGGGCCTCAAGAAAAATTCCCAAGTGAGGCTAAACCAGATGAAAATGCTATTGGGAAAATTTGCCAAAATAAATAAAAATATAATACAACATAAAAAAAAAAGAATTGACCAGTCCTTAACCACTCTCTAATCCTGCCCTGACTCACCTGGTTAGCATATTTGGCACATTTTACTAGTTTATACCATATAAACTTTAACTGTATACCTCTAAGGTTGCAGGTTCCCTAAGAACTCTTGTACACCGAAAAGTGTAACAATAAACTTTGCCACCTTGACTTACAGAATGCTTAATCCTAAAATTCATTCCAGAAGACCTTGCCCTGAGAACTCTAGTCTAGGGATCCCTGTATCCCTGGGGGTTTCTCCCTCAAAATTTCTGGCCCCTCATGAGCACTGTTCATTCATTTGTATAAGACAGCAATCAATCAACAATCACTTATTAAGCACCACTATAGTAGGTACTAGGGATATAAATACAAAGAGTGAAATATTCCCTGCTCTCAAAAGAATTTACATACAAGTGGTGGAGTCAACAGGCACATATAGAGGTGGGAGTGCATGGCAGAAATGGAGGACAGCCAGCACGAAGGCACATGCA
This sequence comes from Pseudocheirus occidentalis, assembly GCA_028646575.1. Classification (NCBI taxonomy): domain Eukaryota; kingdom Metazoa; phylum Chordata; class Mammalia; order Diprotodontia; family Pseudocheiridae; genus Pseudocheirus; species Pseudocheirus occidentalis. The sequence continues at coordinate 82,167,794 of CM053599.1, forward strand.
AAAGGGAAAAGGCTGTTGGGCTGGACCATTCCCCATAACTGGAAATGCACTACCTTAGTTGGCTTTCAAAACAGTTTTATTCTTTCAAAGCTTAACTGAGGCTCTCTGAATCTTTTCCTGATCCCTCTCCTCTCATCCCCAGTTGTTAATCACCCAATTATCTCAAATTTACTTATCAGTGTACATACAGTTTCTTTTTTGTCTTTGTATTCAAAGCACAGTGTCTTACACAGACTTTAATAAATGTTTGTTCAATCGAATGAGAACTCAGAAGTCATCTTTTCCAACCAGTTCCTGAAGCAGGAATCCCTGGAATGATATAACTGACAACTAATCATCCAACCTCCACCTGGTGACCACTTAGTGAACTCACTACCCCCCTTTTCAAGAGGAACATTTCCCCTCAGAATATAATCTCTCAGATCCTCCTATATAAATATATGCCTAGGCCCATGCTGAAATTCAACAGTTTATAAAACTAAACTAATTTTTTTATTGTACTATATTGGTGATTTCATTGGTATAGGGCACTCCTAGGGAGGCAACCCCCCTATTCCAAGAAAAACTGGCAACTGTTTTGCTAATTTAGTCTTTGTAACTAGTTGTCTGGGCCACTGAAAGGTTAAATGATTTTACTTGGTGTCACAAAGTCAGAATGTGTCAAAAGTGGGACTCAAACCCAGGATTTTCTGACTGTGCTGCTGGCTGTCTATACTACAGAAGTCTCTTAAGTAAGCTGATTATCAAGTTGAAAGAATATAATAAAACTAATTAGGATATGATTTACAATATGAACATAACTCTAATAAGAATACGAATATAAGAGAGCCTGAAGAACTATGGAGAGAGGTTTACAACACTGTACAGGAGGCAGTGACAAAAAAATATTCCAAAGAAAAAGAAGAGGAAAAAAGCAAAATAGCTGTCTGATGAGGTTTTACACATAACTGAGGAAAGAAGGAAAGTGAAAGGTAAAGGAGAAAGAGGATTTTTCCAACTGAATGCAAAATTCCTAAGAATAATGAGAGATATGATTTTCTTAAATGAGCAATGCAAATAAATGAAAGAAAACGACAGAATAGGAAAGACAAGAGCTCTCTTCAAGAAAATAAGAGATATTGGGCGGCTAGGTGACCCTGGAGTCAGGAGGATGTGAGTTCAAATCCGGCCTCAGACACTTGACACAAAAACTAGCCAGTGTGACTTTGGGCAAGTCACTTAACCCCAATTGCCCTCCAAAAAAAAAAAAAAGAAAGAAAGAAAATAAGAGATATCTAGGGAAAGTTTCATGCAAAAATAGGCATGATAAAAGACAAAAATGGTAGGAATTTAACAGAAGCAAAGGAGATTAAGAAGTACAAGAATACCCAAAAGAACTATACAAGAAAGATCTTAACACCAGGAATAACCACAATGTTGTGATCACTGATCTAGAGACAGACATCCTGGAGAATAAAGTCAAGTGGACCTTAGGAAGACGTACCAACAATAAGGTTAGTGGAGGTGATGGAATTCCAGCTGAGCGATTCAAAATCCTAAAATGCTATTAAAAAGTACTGTACTCAATATGCCAGCAAATTTGGAAAACTCAACAATGAGGACTGGATTGGAAAAGATCAGTTTATGTCCCAGTCCTTAAGAATGGCAATGCAATGACTAATGTGAAAACAGGAATGTTTAACAGGAATGTATATGTGGAGCCCATATCAGATTGCATGCCATCTTGGGGAGGGAGCAAGGGAAGAAAATTCAAAACTTATGGAAGTAAATGTTGAAAACTAAAAATAAATAAATTGACTTAAAAAAAAAAAGAACGGCAGTGCCAAGGAATGTTCAAATTACTGAACAATTGTGTTCATTTCCTATGGCAGCAAGATTATACTTAATATGCTTATTATTGAAGTTAGGCTTCAATAATATGTGAACCAAGAATTTCCAGAAGAACAGGCTGGTTTTTAAAGAGTCAGAGCAATAAGAGACCAAATTGCCAACATTAACTGGATTAAGAGAAAGCACAGGAGGTCTAGAGAAACATCTACCTCCTGTTTCGTCGACTATACTAAAGCCTTTATACTGTGTGGATCACAACAAAATGTGGCAAGTCCTCAAAGCGAAATGAGTACCATGTCTTACTTGTCTCCTGAGGAACCTGTATGTGGGCCAAGAAGCAACACTCAGAACTGAACATGGAACAACTAACTGGTTTAAGATTGGAAAAGGAGTATAATAAGGCAGTATACTGCCACCTTATTTATTCAAGTTTTTCTTTTTTACAGAGTATATCACGCAAAATGCCAGGCTGAATTTATCAAAAGCTGGAATTAAGGTTGCAGATGCTACCACTCTGATGGCAGAAAGTGAAGAGGAATTAAGAAGTCTCTTGATGAGGGTAAAAGAGAAGAACATAAAAAGCTGGCTTGAAGCTTAACATTAAAAAAAACTAAGATCTTAGCAATGGGTCCCATCACTTCTTGACAAACAGAGGGAGAAGAAATGGAAGCAGTGTCAGATTTTGTATTCTTGGGCTCAAAGATCACTCAGATGGCATACAGCCATGAAATTATGATGCTTGCTCCTTGGTCAGGAAAGTGATAGTAAATCTGTAAAGCATACAAAAACTTAAGAGATATCACCTTGCTGACAAAGGTCTGTATGGCCAAAGCTATAGCTCTTCTAGTTGCAATGTATGGCTATGAGAGCTGAACTATAAGAAAAGTTGAGAGTCGCAGAATGATACTTTTGAATTGGGGTATTGGAGAAGATTTTTGAGAGTCCCTTGGAAAGTAAGGAGATCAAATTAGTCAATACATAAGGAAATTAATTCAGGCTGGAAGATCAAATACTGAAGCTGAAGCTTAAATACTTCAGTCACATAATGAGATGACGGGACTCACTGGAAAAGACCTGATGCTGGGAAAGATTGAAGGCAAAAGGAAAAGAAGACAGAGAGAATGAGGACAGACAGTATCATAGAAACAACAATGTGAACTTGGACAGACTTTGCTAAATAGTGGAGAATAGGAGAATAGAAGGGTCTGGCATGCTATGATCCAGAAGGTCATGAAGTACATGACTAAACAACAATATCATAATTCTTTTCACTACCTCTATTAGTTAATGACTAATCAGATATAGGTATGCAAATGTATATTTTAAGAAATTTAGCAATATTATTTATATTTACTTGGTACTATCAAGTGTTAAAAGTAGTATGTCAATACCTGGGGTAGTTACAACCAAGGTTTTGAAGGCAGCAAAGACTCAGAGAATAAGAATAGGGTAAAGATTAAAATGACATATGGAGCATTACTGTGTCTCAAAGTAGAAATACCAATATATTAAAATGAGAAAGGGAAATGTTGAGTCTTAGGCCTTTCTTCATGCATGGATGGGTATGATGAAGAATGAATGAATGCAAAGTTCTACTGGATTTTGTCAAGAACAGAATCTTCCAGGCAGCACTACTATATTGAATATTGATTTTGCTTAAGGAAAAAAAAAGAACAAAACTAACTGTACCCAACTAGGATGGTTACATTGAAACTTCTCATCCATCATTCATTTCCTTTCTTCAGATGCTTCCTAAGTGCTTTCCATTAAAATTTGAAATTAAGATGGCAAATATACTGGAATTCAAAAACACGACATTATCCTCATGAATTCTCAGTATTATGGAACACCTTACATATCATATTGCCCTTCTAGATAAATAGATATATGATATAGAGTCCCATATAGATAAGGATATAGATGTATCCAAGTATATCTATATCCACATAGATAAATTCCCATATAGAGACATATACCAGAATGTAATGAGCCTAGACAACTGGATGGTAGGTAGTAAAATAGCCCCCTAAATAAATGTTCTATAGATGTCAACTTGATCTATATGACTGTTATTCCCAAAAGAATATCTTTAATCATTTGCTCACTACTGTGAAACTATACTGACAATATGGTTTGTTTATTTATTCCTGTTCCCCAATGGGAAATAACTTTTAATAGCTGTTTAATAAGCTAGGCTTTATAACAGTATGGTCAAACTCCCATATCACTTTGTTCCTCACATTCTGCCTCAAATTACAATTCTTTCTGTACTTTTTTCATCTTCCTCATTAGGTGGTAAACTGCTTAAGGATTAGGACTACCATACTATGCTTTCATTTACACAATCGCTAAGTGTATAGTACCTTATGTGTAGTAGATGCATAATATTTGTTGAATGACTAAATGTGTTCCCTGTACACAGAATGCCTTTACTAGAAAGAACCATTTCAGTAAATACTTTATGTTATGTCTGTCAATTAGGTGCAACAACACTAATAAATGCAAGCATTGCTAGGGAAAATATACAAAGCTGGAAAAAATACTTAGGGGATAAATGTTTCTGAAGTAACAATAAGACTGTACCTGCAGAACATTGAATGTTTGTCAAGCTTCAAGGAGAAGCAAGTGGGAACAGTATAGACTTATCACTTAAGAGGCATGTCATCAGCTGCACAGGCCTGATTCTCATATACTTGTAGGGGCCTTGTTTTAAAATAGATTTTCTGAAAATACGTGGATAAAATGTTTATGTTCAGTGATAAATCTCTTTTAAAAGTCAAAACTAAACACTTGTATAAATAATAATATAATAATCAAGTGGGTCCTTGAAAATGAGATGAGTATATATACCTCCCTGCTGAGGTGAAGAACTACAGATGTGGCACCCTATAAATTCTCTGATTTAGGTGACAGTTTAATTTTGCTGAATTTTTTCCCCTCTCTTTTTCATTCTTTGTTACAAGGGATAGCTCTCTGGGAAGAGAGAAGGGAAGATTATATATTTCGAAATAAAAATGGTATAAATAAAAAAGAGATCAATAAATTTTTTTTAATTTAAATGAAGAAAAAAGTCAAAAGAATGCCAAGATATATCTAACTCTTCCCCATCCAAAAAGATCGCTCTTCTTTACGTTATAAAGAAAACAGTACATTTAAGAATTAAGCCTTAAACAAAAGAAACTCAAAAAACTTTTAAAATGTTGTGAAAAGGACATCTTTTTTTATACAGGATGGTTCTTTGGAAGTATAGACTAAGAGGGATACAGAAAAAAAAATTAAGCAATGTAAAAAGTTACTAATAAAATTTCTTTTTAAAAGTGTTTTAAAGTATTACATAAAAGGGTCTAAAATAAAAGTTTCTAAAATTTCAAAAATATTTCTTTTAGATGATCTTTCTCTGGTCACTGATGGAAGGAACTGTAGCACTGAAATAAAAAAAAGATTAATACTCCCCAAGTAATTTGGATTTTTAATATATTATTTTTTTTCCCTGCAATTTCCTCTGATTTTGCTTAGTTATACAGACCTCAAAGGTAGCTTCAAAGGGAGAACATACCAATTCAAATATTTTGGTTCCAAATATTAAAGGAAATATTTACTTTTATTTTGCATTAAAATCAATTTATATTCTCTGACCTACACTCACTAATGGAGTATAGAGGAAGTCAAAAAGAGTGTTAGGTGGCACAAGAAAATCAGACTGGAATTAAAATTTTGCAGATAAACCACAAAACAGTTATAAATTTTATATATTTTTATCAACAGCAGCTTTCATTTGAAAATCATTAATAGTTTTACATATGCAGTGTCCCTGCTCTACAGATGGAGAAACTGAAGCAGAAAAATGTTAAGTGACTTTACAAAGGTCATCTACAAGTGGCCTAAGCCATATGGCACTAATTTTCATCCTGGTTTTTCACTCTTCCCATTTAGGAGGTCATGTAGGATTAAGGAAACACATGTGCTCACCAAACCTGGTTGTATGAATGATTCATTTATATGTCCTTCATACTAGTGAAGAATAAAGCTCAAAAACATCATTCTCATACTTCACTTATCTTTAAATAATATTACAAGAATTACAAAATTAATCCTCAACATCACCCTTCTGAGGAGATTTTCTTCATAAAGTGTTACAATACTGCATGATGTATGATCCAAAGGAGAATTTTCATCCTTTGACACTTTTAAAAACAGAACAGACTACATTATGTAGATACGATTTAATGGGCGGTCCTATCTGGAAAGAAGTTGAACATTAATTGACTTCTTAAGGTTCTTTAGAGCCTTTTTATTCTAGAATTCTGCCTCAGAGATGTGAGAAGTATACAGAAAAGAATAAGTTATTTTGAAGTGTTAATAAAAATAATGAACTTGCCCTCACTGCTCAAAAAAGGGAATCAAAGTATCACACTATTTGAAAAGAATGGTTAAGCCATACTCTTTCATTAAAATAAAATATCCAAAAGAGACCATTCATTCGTGAATCAACAATCCTGCTGAAAGAAGTTTTATTTTCTGCTTTTTCATAAATTTCTATACTTTATTTAATGTTAAAATTAGAAACTTATTTTAATTTTAAAAGTTATACTTCCTGAGTGTCACTAACCTGAAAGAAAGACTCAGCTTCTTTGAACCTACATTCAATAAACCTAGAGTGTGGCACTTCCTCTAGAAAGTGGTTAAGGTCCTTTGGAATATGCACTTTAAGTCCATCAACAGAAACTTGTAGCAATTCTGGTCTGAAGAGAAAACAAAAAATTAAAGATAAGATTCTGACTCAGAACACTGCACTCATAACAAACTGCAGCCTTTTCTAACATATAAAACATCAGCAAAAATGGTAAATCTTAAGAATATTTTCACCATAATCAACTTAGTTACCAATTAACACCTCGGGAACAATCTATAAAACTTCACCCAAAATGAGTGTATTTATGTGTTTTGTATGAAGGAATTTTAAAATATTTTTGTACACACTCATAAATATTCTCACAGGTTTCAGTAGGAAGTTAACAGTATTAACAAACATGAAGCCACCAACGTACTTTGAATGAAAGCTGTTTAGATTGTTTTTAGCGCTAGAAACTCAACATTAACAGCATGAGGAAAAGAGGCAATCTGAGCACAATGCTAAAGACTGGCCATCAGGTTAATGAATTATATTCCCATGTCAGAGAAATTCCAATGGAGTCATCATCATACCTCTAAAAAACAAAAAAATAAGATAAAGAACAAAATTTTCTGCCCTTTCAGAGAGCTTGTCTGAAGGTTCACAAAGCCATGCTCCCACCTACAAAGCTGTAAAACTGAGGTTTTGCTTACTTAGCACAAACTGAGTGTTCAATACAGTACCTTACACTTACAAGATGCCCAAAGAATGTATGCTGAAGACAATTAGAACCCACACTATACACTTGAATGTAAATTTCAGGAGATGAGAGATCTCATTTGAACCCTAGCACCTATGACAGACAATATCTAGCATATAGCGGGAACTTAAAATGCATACTGACTTTTGACTACTGAATGGTGACTAAATGAATGGATTTAAAAGTAGAAAAGAACTACAAAGACTATGTAGTTTAACTCCTTCATTTTACAAATATATAGAAGTCCAAAGAAGTTAAATGACTTAGTCCAAGGTCATTCAAGAGATATCAGAAGTGGTATTTGAATGTAGGTCTTCCAACTACAAATTCAATGCTCTCCACCTCCCAGTGTCTAGCCCATACCTTCTGTATAGTGTCATTATTGTTCAGTTGTTTTCAGTTGTATCTGACTCTTTGTGACCCCATTTGGAGTCTTCTTGGCAAAGAGACATGAGTGGTTAGCCATTTCCTTCTCCGACTCCTTTTACAGATGGGGAAACTGAGGCAAACAGGGTTAAGTGACTTGCCCAGGGTCACACAGCTAGGGCCAGATTTGAATTTAGGAAGATGAGTCTTCCTGACTTTAGTCCTAGCACTCAATCCACTGCACCACCTAGTTGCAAACTTTTGCACAGCAGGCTCATAATATTTGATGAATGAATGAACTAGCTCTAGGCCTTAAAAAAAACTCCAAAATCATGTCTTCCCAGAACCAGATGTTTCCTATCCCTGAGCGTATCATCATGGACTGTCGTTAGAAAAGGAAAGGGGTGAGGTGGAGGCAAGCACAAGGGATGGGATATTCAGAATAATGGGTTCTCATTTGTTCATCTAGAACAGTGATTCTCAACCTTCCTAATGCCACAACCCTTTAATACAGTTCCTCATATTGTGGTGACCCCCCCCAACCATAAAATTATTTTTGTTGCTACTTTATAACTGTAATTTTGCTACTGCTGTGAGTCATAATGTGACATCTGACATGCAAGATGTATTTTCATTGTTACAAATTGAACATAACCCACAGGTTGTGAACCGTTGATCTAGAATAATCCACGATGGAAGTCAATCTTTCAAAATATTATGACTAGGCATGGCTAGGTGGCACAGTGAGTGGAGCACCAGCTCTGGAGTCAGGAGGACCTGAGTTCAAATCCAGCCTCAGACACTTAACACTTAACTAGCCACGTGACCTTGAGCAAGTCACTTAATCCCAATTGCCCTCCAAAAAGCAAAAAAATAAAAATAAAAAAGAATCAAAATATTTTGACTAAACTGGTCATTTTAATACTTGGCTAGGGTCAGAAAAAAAGATCTACATTCAAGAAAAACGTATTGGTTCCGACATTTTAATTCTGAGTTAAATATTCAACACCTGAACTCTGATTAAAAAGGTTAACATAAGCAAATTATCATTCTTCTTGAAAAGGAACAACTCTTCTTGGAAATTGTCATGCCTCAGAATTTGATAATGGAATTCAACCAAATTTAAGAAATTCTCATTGTCAGAATTCTGTCAAATGTTAAAAATATGGTAGACAAGGCATGTCTGTTTCTAGTTTACATGTAGGCCCCTCAGTATTTGAAGCAGATTCAGCATTACATGAGGTGACTGGCTGTTACTCCCTATACATACTGAATTATGATTATGTGTCCTTGATCTAGTGTGAATACTATTAGCATTTAGCTTGGTAATCAGATTTTTAAAGGCTTTTGAATTTTAGAACTGGCATATATTAGTTTTATACTGCATTTTTTCACACCTAAAGAAATGTCATTCAATGAGGTCAGCAAACATTTCTTATATTTTCACATTGTTTAACTCACCTGTCAAAAGCTCCTGGATAATGACCAAACTGTAACTTCCGAAAAGGCACAAACTTTCTGTCTGAATGTCTTTTGAGTCGTAACTGTCCGTGCCAGAGGTAGTTGCCATTTCTTTCATAGAAGATCACCAGGTGGATGGCATGAGTTGCTAGTTTGAGGATAAAGTGCAGGGGGATTTCACTTCCAGGAAAGAATGCTCCATCTAGGCGGGGATCTTTGCTCTGAATCTTTAGGTACTGGAATCCCATTCTCTCAGCTATTCGAAAGCAGTTCTCCTAGAACCAATGAAGTTTCCTTTAAAGCTTCAAATAAAGCCAAAGAGGAACAGCAAAATGTGACTGGTGTTAACTAAATACATTTAGGGATCATGGAATCAAAACAATAGAAAGAACCTTAGAGATCATAAAGGTCTGAATCTTCACTTTATTGATAATAAAGTGATGACAAAAAAAAAAAAAAAACAACCCTGAAGCCCAGGGAAGTGTCTTTCCCACAATTAGACTGTACAAGTGATTTCAAGGGATCCCTCACTATTTCATGTTGAGATAGTCCTCTTCCCCTGAAAGTCTTGACATTGAGAGAATAGACAGAGTACTGATGCAAAAGACAGGTGGAAGGGTGGGAAATTTTACCAGGGACACAGCTGGTATCTTTCGGATATGAAGCTCATTTATATTTCAAAATGCCTGAGATGCAGAAAAGCAGAAATTTGGAGGTCACAATCTACATTCACTGCCTCCATTTTCTTATTTCCTACTTATTACACAATTCCTTCCCACTACCTGACTAAAATTACTCTCTTCATGGTCACTAATAATCTCTCTATTACTAATCCCTATGATCTTTCCTCAATCTTATATATTATTTGACACCACTGACCACTCTTTTCTTCTGTCTAATTTCTATTTTCTGGGTTTTATTAACAGGATTACATATTTTGAGAACTGGAAGAGACCTCAGTGGCCATCCAAACCCACCCAAAATTCAAAAGGAGTCCCCATTATAATAAAACTGAGAAGTGGTTGTTTAGTTCAGGGCTTCTTTAACTTTTCCCACTCCCAAGCCTTTCAGCACTTCTTAAACAGAACTGAGACCTACAGTTTAAGAAGCACTGGCTCTAGCTTTCATATAAAAACTTCCAACAAGACAGAGCTCAATACCTTTCAAGGCTGCCCATTCTATTTTTGGATAACTCTAATTATAAGTTTTTCCTGAAAAAGTGTGAATTCATCTCTTTATGACTTTTTACCCATAATTCCTATCAGCCAGACTAATCAATCCTTCTGTGTCCTTTGCATTCCCTGCTTTCAATTTATGGGTGTACTCCTGGGGCTACATTCTGAAGCTTCTCCTTTTCTTTCTCTATATGGTATTATGTTCATGGTATTTTTACCAGCTCCCATGAACCATCTCCATGGGAATGATTACCAAATCAAGATGTCTAGCCTTTGTTATCTCTCCCGAGCTCTCTCCCACCTCCAATTAAATGTTGGATACTACCTATATCTCCCACAGGCATCTCAAACTCACCATGTCCAAAACCAAACTCTTTCCTCCCCCCTCCTATTTATGTCAATGGTTGCATCATTATTCTAGTTACCCAAGCTTGAAACCAAGGAGTTATCCTTGGTTCTTTACTCTCAATAATAATCAGTTGTCAAATCAGGCCTAACCTTCTTCAACATTTCTCACTTCAATCTCCTTTAGTCAATCCACACCGTAATACCTCTAAGTTCAGACCCTCAACAAGTCTCACTTGTGTACTATTACAATCTCCTAATTAATGAGTTAGTTAACATTTATTAAGTGCCTCCTATGTACCAGGGATTAATAAGTGCTGAGATGACAAAAAAGGGCAAAAACCAGTGCCTTCCCTGAAGGAGCTCACAATTTAATGAGGAAGAAAACATGCAAATAGGTGATATAGAAGGTAAATTAGAGATAATTTCAGAGAGAAGGCACTAAGAATAAGGAGGACTGGGAAAGACTTTTAACAGAAGGTGGGACCTTAGGTGAGAAAAGAGGGAAGCCAGGAGGCAGAGACAACAGAAAAAGTTCCAAGCATGGGGGGCAGCCAGTGAAAACGCCTGACACGGGGGAAACGTGTATGATGTACTAGGAGTAACAAGGAAGACAGTATCACTGGATTGCAGAGTGCATGAGGAAGAAGGGGTGTAAGGAGTTGCATCTATCTCCTCTCCAATCCACTCTACATAGCTACCAAAATGATATTCCTAAAACTCAAATCTGAACATGCTGCTTCAATCAAAGAGCTTCAGCAATTCCTTACTATCTCTAAAATAAAATTCAAACTCCTCTTTTTGTTTTTTGCTTTTTGGAAGGCAACTGGGGTTAAGTGACTTGCCCAAGGTCACAGCTAGTTTTTGTGTTAAGCATCTAAGGCCAAATTTGAACTCAGGTCCTCCTGACTCCAGGGCCAGTGCTCTCTTCACTGTGCCACCTGGCTGCCCCCAAAATCCTCTTTTTGACCTTTAAAATGTTTTATAATCTGGCTCCAACCTACCTTTCCAGGTTATTTACATGTGATTTTTCCCTCATGGATACTAGGGTCTTGCCAAAATGACCTATTTTTTCTTTTGCTTTTTCCCATGCCTAAAATATTCTTCTTGTTGCCTCCTGAACCCATACTCCCTACCCCCCACCCTGCCCCAGTTCTTTCAAGGTACAACTCAAGTGACACATCTTTAAAGATGCCTTTCATGGTTCTCCCAGTTGATATTATCTGTCCCTGAATCACTCCTTTCCATATAGCTTGAATTCACAATAATACTTTGGTATTTTTCCACCAAAATGTACTCTTTCAGGGTAGGGACTGTCTTAATTTTTCATTAACATCCCCAATTCACGTAATAAGTAGGCATTTGACAAATACTTGCTGACTGACTATTCATTCTCAGAATTCACCAGAAAGTATAAATAAAATAAATGTTAATAGACTTCTCACTAGTAATACTTAAAATGAAAGTTGCTGGTCTAAATTCAGTTATTAATAACTTTACATTCCTGTAGCACTTCAAAGAAGCAGCCCTTTCACGAGCACCCTCATATTACAATTTGTTACTGTAACAGAACACCATTATAGGAGAATTTATTACATGGATCTTAATGTGTTGTAGGACAATTTATCTTTCCCAACATAATTACATACAGTGAAAGCGTGCTTCAAGTAATAATAGTGCAAAAAAACCAGATAGTGGACACTGGAATCATGACATGGAGCTTATAAGACCCACCTTCAATACATCCTGGCTCTGTGACTTGGGGAAACTCACTTAATCTCTCAGTGCCCTAACCAACCCTCTAATACTGTGAGCTGAAGAACAGTTACCAATCTGCATCAGCAGAAGCATGTTCCTCAAGAATCTCTCTACACCAATAAAATCATAGGCCTGGAGTGCCCCCCACCCCCATTAAAACCCTCCCAACGGATCAGAACCTCCTTCAGAGGGAGGAGATGGACTCAGAGTGAAGACTGAGGCTCATTTTTTTTGTTGTTTTTTAGACATGGCCGACATAGGCATTCGTTTTGCCTGACTATGTATATTGGTAACAGGTCTTATTTTTTCTTGCTTTCTCAATTGGGGGTGGGGGAGGAGTAGGAAGATAAGAGAGAGAACTGGTAGATAAGAGCATAATTGGCCTATAAAAGTAGGTGTTAGCATAACTTGATAATCATGATAACTCACATTTCTATAGTGCTTTAAAGCTTACCTCACAATAGTCTTGTGAATTTAGCTCCTCACTCTTATTACTACTAATGTCATCTGCTGTTTACAGATGAAAACCTGGAGATCAGAGTGGTTAAGTGACTCGCTTTAAAAAGTCACAGAGCTCACAGGGAACAGAAACAAGGTAAAATGTCAGAGCTCTTGTTCCGTTCACTACACAACTCAGCTCCTCTCAGCGCCACTTCTAGAAAACACGGTAGTAATTCTATGCTCCAGGAGAACGTCAACTCTTTGGGAGCAAGAGCTGTTTCATTTTTGTCTTTATATCTCTAGTACCTTACAAAGTGCCTTGAATATGGCAGAGGCTTAGTAATTGCTTTTTAAAGTTGAATTATCCTATGCCTATTTAAATGTTTTGGCTTCACCCTTGTATACCACATACTGCTTTCCTCCCCAAACCTCTTGGTGCTAAATATATGCCCTGCCTTGTAATACTGGCAAAATATTACCTCTAAAATTTCAACTTATTTCTACTTAACTCCATTCCTATGGAAACTACCCACTATGGAATTTTTCCTTTTCTTCTTATCTCATATAACATCTTAAATAAGGCCTACTACAAAACTATCTCCTTTTTCCACAGCTACCTTTTTTCCCTATCCCACCTAATTCTAGTGTCCTCCCGCTGCCGATAGTTTACATATGGCTTGATGGTACACAGCTATTTGCCTGTTGTCTCCCCCCATGAGACTATGAACTCCCTGACAGTAGGGACTGTCTTTTACTTTTCTTTGTATCATCAGTGCCTGGTACAGAGCAAACACATAAGAAATGTTTACCAACTTGTTTGAAATTCTCCTCAAACTTTTGACTGTTACAAAATGAATAAAGGTAAAGAAGAGTAGTTGAATACTATCTGTTTTAAGTATCCAGAGAACAGAAACAGGAACATTTTTTAGCACAGGTTTGGTTCTCTTGTCATCTGAGAAGTCTTCTAGCCCTGATTTGTATTCATCTAGACGTTGGAGAATGAATACAATTTTTGGTCAAATTTAGAAGGTATCAAACATATAAACATATGTTTACCATTAGTATCATATAAATGTAATTATCTTGTTATAAAATTACATTTAGTCCATTTATTCTTCTGTTTAAGCTCTGCCAACTAAGTAACCTCTCTCTCATACTGAAAACACATCCTTCTAAATCTACTTGTCATTATACTAGTTTTTCCTATCTGCCAGTTATCTATTGCCATCACTTTATTTTTTTTTTAAATGCATTTTTCCACTTTATTAATTGAAACATTGAAACCCCTCTCCCACAACCCAAGACACAACCAAGCACTCCTAGCTTCTAAGTAAGACTTTAGTTTGATACTCATCAGCTTTTTGGCACATCAGCCACACTTTAGACTTCAAGGCGATTTCTAATTTTGGTGTCACATAATCAAGGGGAGAGAGTTGGTGCAGTGGTCAAGAAGAAGAGAATATACCCAACATGTATTCCAAAAATGACACTGGAGTCCTCCCCATAAATAGAAAGGGAAAACTGTATTGCCATCACTTTAGCTGAAGGAGTATGTCATCAGCAATGCCTTCTAAATCCTCGCTTCATTTTGAGCAGCTGGCCAACCTCACTGTGGCCATCTCAACCAGGTGTCCTATCTCTCTCCTAGTCCATTCTAAGACCCTCTACTACATTCTCAACAAAAGCTCCTACATTCAACCAATGCTCTTTCCACTATCTTGCCTTAACTGAAACACAGCTTTCTCCAAGTATAATCCATCCCTTGCTCGGCTCTCCAATGGAAGCCACTCCTCCCTCTTCCTCCAACTGATGGGGCCAGGAATGTAAGCTCATTTATTCTTTGTTCTCTAAAGCTATTTTCAGATACTCCTTTACCTTAATGCTAATGCCTTCCTTCTTCTAACAATTTCCAATTTACTCTGCATATATCTTATCTGTACATAATTGTTTCCATGTTGTTTCCACTATTAAGACCACGAACCCCTCAAAGGGCTTTCTTTGTATCCCCAGCATTTACCAGAGTGCCTGACAGGTAATAGGTTCATAATATACACTAGTTAACCTCACATAGCCTGCTGTTATGAAAGAGACAAACAATGTACACAGCCAACTACCTAAAGTAGATCACCTTACCTCATTTTTCAATAGATAGTTCAGTAGTGCAAATGTAGTGAAGTCTCTTTTTGCACATAAATACTTGCATTCTGAGACACTGCCATAAGAAGAGTTTTTAACCTGTTCAAAATCTTTATTAATTGCTTCCAGAACCAAAGGATCGATAAGAAACACTGGCATGTCTTGGTGTGATACTAGCGTAAGAAATTTCTTAACTGCACGCTGTTTAGGGAAACAAAAAAAAAATTCCATTTTAATTTCACATTTTCACTTCATTTGGTTATAAGACACTTAGACATACATATTAATCTCACACTCAAGAATATTTTTTCCCAAGAGAAGAAAAAGGCAAAAGCAGACCAGATCTTCCAACTTAAAATGAGTTACCTGGGATGAATGCCTTCTTGAAACGGTTAATTTAATTACCTGTACTTTCTTATCAAAAGATTTTATACTCCATAATATGCCAAAGGCTTTCACTATTGTCTATACTTTCTGTGCAAAAGGTTATGACCAAGACACTGTCTCTGACCTGAGCAGTCTACATCTACTTTTAATTTTTCAAGCATTTTTCAAAGTACTCTTTTACAAGGACAACAGAGCCCTCTACTGGAAAAAGAAATGACAGCATTAGATGGTATATGTCCTTATCTAGCAGTATGAATGTGAAGATAATAAAATTAAGAATTTATTAGGCTACATGGCATATTTCAATAAGATGCACATTTACCTGTATTTTAGAAATGTCTAGGAATTTATGTCTGTTAAATAGTCTGAGGGTCTACAGGAAACTGTCAGCCAATAAGAAATCACAGAATTTTAAATTTGGAAAAACTTAGAAGCTACCTGTCCTACCAAATGCAGGAATCCATAATCTACCCTTTGTTAGAATACATCCTAAGAGAGGAAATCAGACAGTCATTTCACTCTAGGCTTTAGTCCTCCCCCATACTACACTTACAGGGCTGTACCGTCGTTTGGCATTCATTTTTAGTTGAATCTCTTTCCTTATTCTATATGTGCTTTTTGAGTTTGTCACACTGGGTTCCCTGGCATCTCTTCCTTTTTCTCTCATTGAAATAATTTGTTATTGTACAGTAAGACTTTTAAAAAAAGCTTTTAAAATCCCTTTTCCATTTTTTTAGAGTCTTTGGCTAAAACATTATCTCTTTCTTTTAAATACATTTTCATACCTTTTGTTTTTAACATCAACTGCATTTCCCACTGTGTCTTTCCTCAGAAAGATCAGCAGGAACATCCCTCTTGCACATTTTATATGCTCTTATGTCTATGTCAGAATTCCCTTTCATGGTTATTTTTAATTCTAAGATAATATGGTCACATGAAATGATTAAACATGATCTCAGAGGACCAATGATGAAAAATGCTACCCACCACCTAACAGAGGGGTGATGGACTAAATATGCAGAACAACACACAGATTTCTAGACATGGCTAATATAAGAGTTTGCTTTATTTGACAATGTATATTTTTTCTTTTACAATGATTTTACTTTTATTTTCTAGTGAGAGATATGGAAAGGAAAGAAAATAAATGCCTGTTAATTAAAAATTTTAAATTAATTTTAAAAAAACAATATGGTCACTTTCCCCCAAGGTTCTCTATAACTTTACATTACAATCCTGTTTTTCCACAATGTTTAGAATTTGATTTATTTGCAGTTTCCTTCACTTAACACTTCATGTCTGAGAAGTGAATTGTGAACCAAACATTAAAAATGTATTGGATTTTCCACTTTGAGGAAAATGAACCTTAAAGCAACTGTATGGATAGTTGAAATTCACCATCACTAGCATATTATGCTTCTGTTGGTTTTATGTTAAGAAAGTTTCATCCATATTCTCCTGGTAGCCAAGGGGTTGATAGTATATTCTCATGGGACTTTTTATTTTTATCTTCTCTAATTCACGTTCAAATTTCTCTATCATAACAATTTAATTTGGATTCTTGGCAAAATTATAGAATGTATAATCAAATGAACAATTAACAAACCTCTTAAAAAGGGGGAGTGGGAGGTGGGGAGAGAAGGTCCAAAGAGTCCAAATTGCTTCAACAAGAACAGGTCCATGACAGACTAATTTCTTCTATTTTGTTGACACTGTTCCAGGATAGATCAAGAGAATGATCTAGATAAAACTGAGTTAGATTTTAGCAAAGCATTTGACAAAATCTTCCCTGCTATTTCTGCAGACAAGATTAAGAGCTGTGATTAGATGGAATGGGCTTGAGAAGGATGGATATTCATGCTGAACCACCTTCATAAAATCAATGTGTATATCTAAGTCCTAAATATGGATATACAGTGTGTGTATATGTATTTTTTTAAATTGCCTTTCTTGCAAAGCTTGATCTATGTATCATCTTTCTTCTCTATTCTCAAATACTACAACTTTAAATATCTTGAAAAATACAATCAAAGGCTATGAAATAAGAGTCTGGGGCTAGGGAAAATAAGAGTTCCATCTGCAAGTATGTATTACATTTCTACTATGTGCTTAAAGTACAAAGAATCAAACTATCTCCCTTCACAGTATTCTGCTATCCTAATGGGGGAGACAACAAGGAAATATAAAAGTATATATAACAGAAATGTTCAATAAAACATGAAAAAAATTGAGATAAACTATGAGAAAACAATATGCCATTTCTAGTATCTGTTCTGTATTTTCCCACTCCTATGCCCTTGCTTGAGTTATTCGTGATCCTCTAAACGCCACTCCCTATATCCTGCTTCCTATTCATGTGTTACCTGTGAATGTCATGATCTCCCTTTGTATATACCATAGGCTACTGATTTAGTATCCATAACACCTCTTACTCTAAGCTAACCTCGTGCTTACTGAGACAAATC
>CM053599.1:82186029-82209002 GCA_028646575.1 Pseudocheirus occidentalis
GAAAGTAGATGTCATCATTTATTCTCCTGAACATTGAAGGTCATTTTAATTTAAAGGAAATTTTAATTTCATTTGTAATTGAATTTCATTTGACAATGATTGTGACTCCTAGCACTTCTGCATAGAAATGATGCTCAAACTCATGGGAACTGAGGAATCAAAGCAACACTGCACATGTGGAGAGAGAATATGGCCCAGAATAGAACTGTGGGCATATCTACATGTAAGGGGAGGGACACAGCCAATGATCACATAGAGAGGGTTGGAAAGGAGATGCACTAAACTGGTGTTGGAATCACTGTGCAGTTACCCCAGTGTCATTCAGCCTGATCTCCTATTCAGTTTTGGGCCCAGCTTTTCTATCTACTATTCCTGACAAAGACTGCTCTGCTGATGGACTAGTTTAATGGGCCATCCATCCAAATGCTTGGTACAATTTACAATAAGCATTTTTCATACTCTTCATTTTTCCAGACAACTCTTTTGAGTAATTACAGAATTCATCAAGGAAGTTTTGCAGTGTTCCAAGACTTGATGCAACGAGTACAATTTCAGTTTCAAATAAGAGCATATGGAGAACCTTGCCATCAATGGGGAATCCTATTTGGATTTTGCTTCTCTCCATTACATTGGCTAACACATTTACCAAGCATATGTCTACCCATTTTATGCTTCATTTGATATGATAATCAGAGGATTGCTGAACATAATTATCTCCATGATTGCATCTGTCAAGGACTCTTGTATGATTTTAACATATGTATGGGAGACATATCATTTAAGGAGAGCCTTGAAGGCTGTATTTGTTCTACCAAGTTTCAATTTTAGTTTTCTCTGATTATTGGTTATTTTGAATGGTTTTCATGGCCATAAAATGAAGATAATAAGTCTTCACAACCAACTTTGCAAGAAGGGTGTGTGGAAAATACTTAGTAAAAGTTAAAGAGTTGTATAAATGCAACCTATGTTATGTGTATGAGGCTTAATGAAATGCCTTGCTCTCTTTGCAGTATCATCAACAAAAGAGAAAATAGAATGGTAGCCCTGCTTCTAGTGTCCATGTATTCAGTGATATGTCCCGCATCAACACAAAAATCAGCAATGGTTTTAACTTATGCATTTCAGAAAATGTTGGATTTTTCCCTAAAGGATATTCCCTCTGATCCTTTCACTCACATTCATTGCCTGACATTCCTTTCTTAGCACCTGCTACTTTCAATCCTCCCTCCTCTGCATTGTGATCAGACTTAGAAAGCTGGCCCTGAATCTGAGCTCTTGCTTTAAGGCCCCCGACTTTTAACTGCCCTCTGACCTGCAGGTCATCAGTTAAGCTGTCCATTCTCCCATAGCCCTTTCATCTTTCAGCCTTGAAAGAACAAAAGTCAGTGGTGCATTAATTATACTTATTTTATCAATTGAGCCACCTTCGACAATTCCAAGAGGTTCAATCTGATGATATGCCAGGTGTTGCAAGGAACAGAGTTGTGATTTGCTTTTTAATGCTACTTTTATGCAAAATAAACCTTTAATGAATGTTTTCTACTTAGTTTTATGAGAATTCTGTCCATATGTGTGTCATTTTGATGTCACTCAGAAAATTAGGGATTATTAGGGATCATTAGCAGAAATGTCCCTCATACATTGAAGGTCAGAGCTGGAAGGGACCTTAGCAATTACCCAGTCTAACCCCTTCATTTTTTAAATGAGGAATCTGAGACTAAGTAGCATTTCACTGATCCAGCATCCACACTGTACCACACTGACATGTACACCTCTGAATTTTTGACTTCAGCCAAAACAGTTTGGGACTGTTGGCAAAGATGAACTCAGCTATGTTCCTGAGTCTTC
This sequence comes from Pseudocheirus occidentalis, assembly GCA_028646575.1. Lineage (NCBI taxonomy): Eukaryota > Metazoa > Chordata > Mammalia > Diprotodontia > Pseudocheiridae > Pseudocheirus > Pseudocheirus occidentalis. Next base: position 82,187,878 of record CM053599.1, read on the forward strand.
TGGAGCATTTATCTGCCATTATTCACTGGGCTAATTTAAGAAGTATCAAGACATTTTCTCATGGCTAATATTCACAAGAGGTGGTTTGTGGAAGAAGTTTAGTATGTTTTCAGGGGAAAGATGAGGAGGAAATAGGCCTTAATAGAGAAAAGGGAAAGGATTAATCCTAAAAGTAGCATCCATGAAGGAGTGTACAGAAGCATTGCTAGTTTATTCAAAAGACTGAGTGTGGATGTAAATATTAAGATTTATTTTGAATCCTATGTCCTTGTGCTCTCCCTCTTCTCCTTCCCCTCCCCATCTCTATGCAGAAATTTCAATATTAGGAATCTATGACCATGAATCCTGGTCAGATTCTAGATCTGTTTGGCAAGTTCCTGAGCTGCTTGGAGCTGCCTGGAGCTGCCTGGAGCTGCCTGGTCATGGAGGCATTAGAATTCAGGGCATGAATGACAGCAGCAGCATTGCTGCATGAGCAGACTTCACATCCGCTGTTCAGTGTAGAGGAATTTGGAAGATATTTAAAACTGACCACCTTAATTATTTTAAACATTTGGGATGTAAATATTTCTAAAAACATGTGCTGAAATTCCTGCCTTTTTATACAGATAACATACCAGATATAATTTATTATTATTTTGATGATTTGGGCTTATTATTGTGATGATCTTAACAAAATGTCTGGTAAATTAATTCATTCTTGGGTTGTATTAAGAGATGTGTAGTGCTGGGACTACAGAGGAAGTGCAGAGGGTTTCTGTAGTGCTGTGTTCAGTTCAAGGTATCATATTTTAGCAAGGAACTGGAGAGAATTTGTGGAAGGGGGAACCACCAGGATGGTGAAGAGCCTTGATTCCATGTCATAGGAAATCAAGGTAAAGGAAAAGACTCTCAACCAGGAGGAAAGAAGACTTAGTAGAGATATGACATTTGTCTACCAGAATTTGCAGGATTGTCATGTGAGAGATGTAATTTATTATGGCAGAGAGCTATCCTGTTAATTATACACTGATGAGCTTTAACTGCAATGTCAAACAAGATACCAAAAGTAATCACACAATAGTTTACTACACTGATACAGGGGGCATGAGTTCTACCTAGAAACTATAAACCCACAAGCCTCCGTAGACTTCAACAAGTGATAATGCTACAAGATCATGGACTCTGATTGGAGAATTACCTTTGCAGTGCACCTGGCGGGAGGAGAGGTAAAAGCTCTCAGGAGACACAGGAAGATCTGCACAGGGAACTGAAACAGGGAGACAATGCAAATGGGCACAGAGCCATCGATCTGCCCTGAAACTTTGCCTCAGTACTGGCACTACCATGACAGCAAGGGTTTTCCATATTTTGTACCAGGGAGCAATGGTGGCAGGTATCCTCTCAGCTTCATTTCTCATCTTGAAAAGCCACGGCTGCAAGACTTCAGAGTTTCCCCAATAAAGAGGTTACCATAAAAATGGAGAGGTTACTCATAAAGAGGGTTAGGGTTACTTGAGACCCCAAAATACCAACTCATCAGGTCCTGCTGAAAGAATTGGACTTGGGGCGGCTAGCTGGCGCAGTGAATAGAGCACCGGCCCTGGAGTCAAGAGTACCTGAGTTCAAATCGGGCCTCAGACACTTAACACACACACACACACACACACATATACACACACACACACACACACACACACAAACTAGCCGTGTGACCTTGGGCAAGTCACTTAACCCCAACTGCCCTCCAAAAAAAGCAAAAAAAAAAAAAAGAATTGGACTCAAGTCTTCTCTCAGCCAAAGAAAAGTAAAGTTTATTGAAAGTTCATTAAAAGTTCCTTGAAAGTTCACCATATTGGGTAGACTCTTAAGGAGCCTAGGTATCTGTGATGCTTGTATTGGGCAAGCAGGACACAGTAAGTCTGTCACAGAGTGTCTGTGCTAAGCCATTCTATGGAGCAATGTGTTCTAAGACACAATGTGTTTCAGGTCAGAGTCCTGACCATTAAAATATCTTTGTGAAACACAAAAATGATTGAAGTGAGTTCTTGCTTTCCCTACTCCTATTTGTGTTTCTATAGAGCAGTGGTTCTCAAATTTTTTGGTCTCAAGATTCCTTTACGTTCTTAAAAATTTTTGAAGAACCTAAAGAATTCTTACTTATGTAGACTTCATCTATCAATGTTTACCATATTAGAAATTAAAACTGAACAATTTTAAATAATTTATTTAAATAGAACAATAATAAATCTATTACATATTAATATAAATTAATTTTATGTAACAAATTATAATTTCAAAAACAAAAAAATAGTGAGAAGAGTAGCATTGTTTTATATTTTTTTGCAAAATATGCCTGCCCTAATAAAAGATAGCTGGATTTTCATATTTGTTTCTCCATTCACTATTGTGATGTTATTTTGGTTGAAGAATAAAAAGAAAATCTGGCTTCATGTGAATATATAATTGGAAAAGGAGAGAGTGTTTAAATAAGAAAATAGAATCTTACTATTATTATAAAAATAGCTTTGATTTTGGGGACCCACTGAAAGGGTCTTGGGCATCCTTGGGGTCCTTGGACCACACTTTGGGAACCATTACTGTAGAATATTTAAAGTGGTGAACCTGGAATAAGTGGACCTGACTTTATGATAGGGGCTGCAAAAGCCTTTCCTCTAATCTGTCATCCTGAGTGGGCAATCCAAGGCACATACCCCACCATACCCCCACCACACAAGCATTCTTACAACCAACCATGGTCTTCAATACTCAATAGCTCATATTTCTATAGGACTTTAAGGATTACAAAGTGCTTTTCTTATGGTAACCCTGTGAAATAGTTATTTCAATTATTACCCTCGTTTTATAGGAACAGATATTGAGGCTCAGAGAGGATATGTACTTTCCTCAGGGTTGAACAGGTGAAAAGTGTCAAAGTCAGGAACTCAAACTCAGGTGTTCTGGCTCCCAGATGAATGCTTTTCCCCACTAGACCATATTGCTTTGCAAGTCAAAGGATATTTGTTCTGCTCTCCATAATTCCTCCTTGCCTTTCTGAGATAGCACTTGCTTCTATACCATGGCTACAGACTGTCTGGTTGGCTAGGACTCTCATTTTCCTAAAGAATTGGTCCAAGAACAGTACCTGGACTAGTACCTAGGACAATCCTGAGTTCCTAGCATATACTTAACAAATGTTTATTGATTTTCGTTCAGTCTTCTTCACAAGAAGCTTTCTCTCTACCTCTGCAGCTCAGTGATCTCGGGTAACCATACCTTCAATCCATGATTTGGGTCTTGGAAAAACCTCTCCTGCCCCACCCCCATACTCCAAGCAAGAAACAATTCTTCCCCTAACGGGCTTCAAAACTTTCAGTGTGATACTGCCTCACACTTACCTGGGGATCTCTAGCCCCAACAGAAGCTGCTAGATTTCTTATCTCCTCTTTGTCTGGAGGGATCCCTGAAGCAGATTCCATAGGGTGGAATTTGATTGATTGGCTGGTCCCTTGATGAAAAGGTCACTCTTTCTACCTGACTCTCACAGTCCCTATGCCATTGGACCTTAGTCAATAGATCCTTCCTGGACTTGTTTTTCCATGCCTTTGCTCTGTAGCTGCTGCCATTGGCTAACTTTGTATTTCTGATATTGATTGAACGAAAATAACAGATATAGCCATGCACTGATAGAACATGTACAATTCTGCTCTTCATTTCAGTTAGCAACCTTTCCAAAAATTGCCTCCTAGGTATCTCAGGATTTCGGTCTCCCACCAGAAGGTGATTTCCCCTGAGGTAATATTCTGTCCATTCCCCACCCCCATCCCCACGTGCCTTATATCCTGAGCTCTAAGCTCCCCTATTCCTCTCATTGACTTGCAGAAACGCTAGCTATAATTCTATTAGATTATAAATTTTCAGTGGGCTGGAATCTTGTCCCATTTAGTTTTTATTCTGAATCCTCAGATTCTAGTAGGGCCTTACACACAATAGGCATTTTATAAATGTTTGTTGATCCCCTTAATGCATGTATGATACTTAATAAACCCTATTATGTAAAGATGTCTTGTGTGTGATTTTTAAAATAATAACAATTCTTTAAATAATTTATTCAGAATAAATTAAGGGTTAAATAGCATAATTCACAAAATAAATCCACAAACAGAATCTTTGGTCAATACAACTAATCACAAATAAACCACAGAGCACAGAAATTAGTTAAATAAAAATAAACATGGTTACAAAATGACAATGCCATTCTTTTGGAAAGGCATATAAAAGAAATGGCATTTGATTGAACCCTTCTGTCTGTTTCTAGTCTTATTAAAACACATTCATTTTCTGGAATACATTACCAGTGAAAATAGATTTTTGCAAGGACAGTATTTCTTCACCCAAAAGCTTAGACAAGATTTTTATAGATGATGGCAATTTTGGCTGAGCAACTAATTAATCCAGAACAATGCTGCCTGCCAAACCCAAAACAGGTCTCAACTATAACCTTTCACCTTAACCATATGATATCTTGGGGTCTGAGGGATTCACAGGAACTAAGTGTTCTTTAAGTTGAATACAAATTCAGCCTTCTCCAGGAAGCCTCCGCCTTTCTCAGACTTTGCTAAAAGAAATAGTAAGATCATAGATTTAGCTCTAGGAGGAACCTTAGAGACCATCTAATCTAACCCCTCATTTTATAGTTGAAGAATCTGAGACCCAGAGAGGTTAAGTATTTTTTCCCAAGTCACCCATGTAGTAAATGGAAGACTGGTATTTGCACTCAGTTCCTGTGACTCCAAATTTAGTGCTCTGCATGTTATGCTACATGTAGGTTAGCTAGGTGACACAGAGGATAGAGTCCCAAACTGGAGTCAGGAAGATTCATCATCTTGAGTTCAAATATGACCTCAGATACTTACTAGCTGTGTGACCCTGGACAAGTCACTTAACCCTCTTTGCACCATTTTCCACATCTATAAAATGAGCTGGAAGAAGGAAATGGCAAACCATTCCAGTATCCTTGCCAAGAAAACCCCCCAAAGGCTTTGTAGCCCTCTAAAGCATTTGTATAATATTGTACATTGTGATTATGACTTATTCCATACATCCCCATCCCCAAAGTAAATGAAAGCAAAGATTCTGTAATCTAAACTTTGGTTCTCCTCTACAGCCTAATCTAGTGATTTGCATACAATAAAGGCTTAGTAAATGTTTATTAAATTTGTACTTTAATTTCTGACTGCACTGATTTCTATTATGATTCTTGATTGCACATTTATGACTGATACCTTAGCAGATTTCCCCCTTCTAACTCCTTTCCAATTGGTAAATTCTAAGACCCCAGCCCCACCCAAGAGGCTACAATCCAGTCATTAAGCATCTAAACTTACAAAAAAGATCATTTTGAGATAATGATTCACATTAATAAAGAATTCTGTGTTTTACAAAAGGATTCAAGATTCCACTTTTTCTAAAAAGCTATTTCCTCTAGAGCATACAACATAATTCAACTTACAGAAATTCAGTTTCCACATAATTTTTAAAATATATTTCTTACATAAAGTGTGGCACCATCTGCATTTCCATCTCACTAGTGAGACCAGCATTCTGAAGAATATAAAACTGTGCTGATTCTTAGCAGGTCATATCATCCTCTCTTCATCTATACAGTGAAATTTTCTCTCTTCCTCAGATACAAATTAAAAGTAAAGTGAGATTTGAAAAACCCTATAAAGATTAGAACAGTAAGGGCTGGTCTGACTTTATAACAAATGGGAGGGTTCTTATCAAGAGACAGGGAATGCATTCAGTCTTTAAGGTTTGAAATCAAACAATTGGGGAATGAATAATTTTTTGGACAAAGTTTAGTTTACATAAAGATCTTGACTAGAATATACATTTTGGAAAAAATCTATGGTCTTTCATGCTTTTCCTGGGTAAAGAAGTCTAATGCATTTATCAATAACTTTGACAGAAAACTTGATTCATATGGTGGCTACTTTTGCACATGTCAAATAGTGTCAGAAACAACTTATTTGGGGAAGACACCTCATTCAGTCTTTTTCTGATGGCTAGACTAAGGAAATGAAGATGCAAGGCTCATTTTGTTCTCCCCAAAATAAATTACTTTCTAGAGTGACAGGAAATTTAAATTCAGATATTATGTGCAAAGTAGAAATCTCTAATCTTAAATCTATCAATTTCCTACCTGCAGCTCAGAAAGTTAAAAAAAAACAACCAATGGATTGCCAAGAATTTTAAGGAAACAAAATGTCACAGAAACAGTCAAATGAAGTTATTTATATTCTATGCTGAGCAAGGCAATTCATCTTAGAATCTAGGCACAAGGGTGGTACACAACAGTGAATTCTGCCTGGTCCATGTGTTTGCCTTGCTTTGTATTACAGTATATTTTATTACAGTAATAAAAATAATAGACCACATTTACATAATGATTTAAGGTCTGCAATGCACTCTACATACATAATTTTATTTGATCATGATAAGGACTGAGCTAATGTTCTATTGTAGGGAAGAAAAACTAGCCAATCAATGAATTAGAGTTTTATTTTACAACTCCAATCATTTACTATTTACATGAAGTGCTTTCATTGAAGTTATTAGTACTCTTGTGTAAATTATAGCACTGAAATCTCCTCTCATACAATTGCATATGTCTTATGATGGGGGCCCCAAGCTCAATTAATGGTTAAGATACTAATAATGCATGCAATCAAGGATTTGATGATTCATGAATTATTGTCCACAAAAAAAATATTGAGTCTGATTTATATAGGAGGCTAGATGGTATAGTGGGAAAAGAATTAAAGACTTGGAGAAAACTTGGAATCAAATCTCAGTTCTGCTGCTTACTAATTGCGCACAAGTCACTTTACCTCTCTGGGTCCCTCTATTTCTATAAAATGATGGGGCTACCAGACTAGGTGGTCTTCAAAGCCCCTTCCAGTTCTTGGGACTCTAATTATTCTTCCTTTATTACAGACATCATGTATCACACATACATGAAGTGGGAAGGCCCTCATAGTCAACAAAAACATATGCCATATATAGTTATCACACTGGTGCCTTTGTTTTTAAACAGTTGTCTCTTAACTTATTCTCTCTGGCAATTAATTTTGAGTTTACTTGCTCAGGTGTAACTTGTTTTAAAAACCTGTTATTGCTGAAGCGTTTTCTGTTCATCTCTCTAAACCACTGGCCAAGTGAATAATCTATTTTCCCTCCTAAATCAGGAGTTCTTAATCCTTTTGGGGTCATGGACCACTTTGGCAGTCTAGTGAAGCCTGTGGACCCTTTCTCAGAATAAGGTTTTAAACTCATAAAATGAAATACATAGGACTACAAAGGAAGACAATTACATTGGAATACAAGTATCAATTTTCTTGTTAAGTTCAGAAACTCCAAGTTAACTCTTGCAAAAATGGAAACGATTTACATAATCAAAGGTTTCAATAAATAGTGTGCCTGTGTAGTATCATATCTTCGAGTTTATTCATGAAACAAACTGAAGCAAAATAAGGCTGTTGAACAATAGGTTGCTTTGGTGAGAGGGAGAGAGAAAACACAGGGGCCTTCTCCCTGTTCAGTGCTCTGTAACAGAAGGTTCTGGCCAGCACTCAGGGAGGTGGGTGTCTGGCTCAGGCGAGGGAGCCCTAGAGTCTCCAAGGGGACTTATATCCTCTAGGCTTGGCAAGCAGGGCACTTGCTGCAATAGTCCCAAGACGCTCCCATGAGGTGCCACTCCTGTCTGCGGCAGGCCTTGCTCCCCTAGGATGGTGGCCAGGAAGTTGATGTACCTCATTGCTAGTCGCAGGGTTTCATTCTTGCTCAGCTTTTTATCTGGGGGGTGAGTGGGGATGAGCTTCCTCAGCCTGGCAAAGGCATTGTTCACATTTTGCTGCCTCCACCTCTCCCTGGTGTTTGTGAGAATCTTTCTGGCCATCTTTGACTTCCTGGGATAGGAAAAAAAAAAGGTATACCAGGAGAACCAAGCAAGAGGGCTGACAGCTCTTTGGCAGCCTGTGGGAAGATGTGCCATCCCCCAATCCACCAGATCAGATTGTATTCATTGCTACTCCAAGAGAGCACTGGCTTCTATACAGATCCTCAATTCCCAATGCTTTCTAAGAACTCCTAATGCCTGATGGATACCTTTCTATCTGAATGACATAATAGTACCTGAAATTCAGGTTCTTCAATTTGAATTCATCTGCCCCCTAAAACCTACTCCTTCCACCAACTTCCTAATTTTTTGTTAATGCCACCACCATCCTTTTAGTCATTCAGGCTCAAACCTTAAAATCCTCTTGATTCTTTCTTCCTCACCAGTCTCCCCACCTACTGCCAAAAACCTAATTTCAACTTCATCTTTTACCAACTAGACTATTGTAACAGTCTACTAAATAGTCTTTCTAACTGTAGTTTCTCCTCTATTTCGCTCATCCTTCACACTTCTGCTGCCCCCTGTGTAATATTCTTAAGTCATCACTTAGATCATGCAATTCTTCTACTCAAGAATATTATGTAGCTCCCCACAACTTAGCTATTGGCAGAGAGGGTAGATCACAGGGTGGTGGTTGTTTTTTAAACTTTTTTCTATTTTGTTTATTTATTTTTTGCTAGAACAACTAACGAAACACGGAGGGATTGTAATTTGTAACGGTGGAAGGAGTAAAGACACCTGTGAAATTGCAGATCTTTTAAAGCATTAAGAAAAAAAGGGTGGTGGTAAAAGGAGATCTCATAGAGCAGGGCTTCAGTGCATTGGGTGCATATATCTGAAGCCTGTAGCACTGAATAGAGACAGATACCCAGCCAAGCACCATTATGTTCCTCTTTTTCTCTTTCTTTTAGTCTTTCACAATTCCTTCATGCTAAAGACAGGGCATTTCAAGGTATAACATTTTCTTGGCAATGTAATGAGCATAAAAGTAGATTCATGAATGAGCACTTGGTAGTCTGAACATGGATGGATTTTTTAAAATCAGGGAACACAAAACAATTATTTTTAAATGTTATTCTCTTCTTTTCCCCATCTTTTCAGGGATAAATACAAATGTTTGATCAGTAATATCTAGACTGTAGCAACTCTGGATACTATATTGTCTTTTCATTAGAATATCCTGTTACATACAATAACCAATAATAATTCCAAAAGACTCATGAGGAAACATACTATCCATCTCCAGATGGTAAACTGATGGACTCAGAGAGCAAACTGAAGCAGATTTTCTTCCCTCTTCTCCCTCCCCTTTTTTGGACACGGCAAATCTGAGAACCTGTTTTGCCTCACTAAGTATGTGTAACAATTTTGTTTTTCTTATCTTCTCAATGGATAGGGGAAGAAGAGGAGGAAAAGAAAGGATTAGGAACTAAAAATAAAATTAAATGTAGGGTCCATAGGGGTCCTGTGGCTTTCTGGATTAACATTAATGGTCTCATGTGACTACAGAGCCACATGGCTGTGAGAATCAGTCATTTGGATAGAGCCTGATTTCATACATCTTCCTTTCTACACTTCCATAATCATGCACATTGTGATGCAGGAAACATATTTTTACTTTTGACTATTCATATCATTTAATTTCTCAATGCTTCTGACAACTCTTAAGACACAGTAGAGAAGAGTGGCATCAGTGAAAAGAATTCCTACATGGGGAGCACTTCTGCTATGATGAAGTCATAGGTCTGGCCCTTTCATCCACTCCTCCCTGTCCACCCAAAAAAATTCCTCTGGGACAGGGATTAGAATTGCTATGTTGCATGTAAAGACACTGAAGCCCAGAGAAGGAAGTTAAGTGACCTGCCTGGGATCACAGAGTAAGTTAGCTGCAACTTGAACCCAGGTCTCCTGTCTCTTAATTTGATGGACCACCAATTACGCCAAATTGTTTCTCACAGGTCCAGTACTCCCTTTGGATATCCTGGCTTTAACTTGCACAGTAAACTTTTCTAAAGTTTTCCCCCTTTTCAAGTCGATTCTTTAAGGCACAGATATGAGACTCAAGTCAGCTAAGTGAAGGGTTATAAATAAACTCAATAGCCATGCATTCCTAAGCTGGCTTTACTGTGATTGCCTCCTGTGAATTTGCATAGGCCTTTTAATCTCTTATGATCAACTTTCCAGCTCAAAAAGGCCTACGTGACCTAAGCAAGGTCTGATCATTCAATATCGGAGAAGACTAGATCTCAGAAATGAAAAGACATTTGGGGCTCCTCACTGTGGCAGAATGGATGAGTAGGAATTATGCACTTCCTTTAAGACAGAATAAGGCAGATTCATCTGCATCTTGGGGCCCTTCAAGGGGGCTGTTGTTTCTCAGTATTTCATTAAGTTAAGGAATTTTTTAAAAGGCAGAGATTTCCACAGTGTGTTCCAGGGACTGAGACTGGGACACAAAGTACTTTCAAGTAGTCTGTGGGCCAGTGCCTTGTACAATTTCTATATAATAATGATAATTTTTGTTTAGTCATTCTGAGTCATATCCAACTCTTTGTGACCCATTTGGGGTTTTCTTGGCAAAGACATTAGAGTGGTTTGCCATTTCCTTCTCCAGCTCATTTTTTTTAACAGATGAGAAAAGAGATAAAGTTAAATGACTTGCCCATAGTCACATAGCAAGTGTCTGAGGCTGGATTCAAACTTGAGAAGAGGAATCTTATCTTGACTCCAGGAGGCCCAGTGCTCTATCCACTAAGCCACCTAGCTGTCTAATTACAAGAATGGCAGTTATTATTATTATATCTAAGCTTTACTTACATTTACAATTCACAACTTGCTTTTTCATCCATTATTTCATCCCATAACAACCTGAAGTTAGTAATAAGTATTATTTATTAATGCATGAGGAAACTGAGACTTGGAAAGTATAAGTGACAAAGATATTTACGATTCAAAATGTTTCTTTTTTATTTTCCCAAAATTTTATTTTAGACTTAAATGCCAGAGCACAAATTGAGAATAGAAAAAAAGAAACAAAAACATATCATAAACTTAAATTTTGGAACTTAAATACAAAGTGAGAAAGAAATAAAAGCATGTTGTATACATAACAGAACACGAGAGGATTCAAAATATGTAACAATGAATTTTCATTTCAATAAAGCCTATGTGATAAATAATACTCTTAGTGTTTAGAATTGTTCATCTTTTCTTTGTTTCCTAATGAGTTTTCTTTTGTTCTCTGCTGTGCACTTTTTTACTTTGTTCTTTTTTCCCCTCTCCCCAACCTCCCCCAGAAGGCCACAATAAAGTTTAGATATGTTTCTGCATATATATATATATATACACACATATATATACACACACATGTGTATGTATACACATATATGTATATATATGTATGTATATGTATACATACATACACACATATAGACATATACATTCCCAAACCTATTCTACTCCTGATCTTTGTTTTTTATGTATATGCCTATCTTTTATTTCCTATCCCTCCTGTCTCCTCTACTTTGCTTCAGCCTACTACTTTGCCCTCCTATGACTTGCCTAAGACCCTCAGAGGATCCCTCCCCTATCCTCCCATTCCCATAAATCTAAACACCCTTCTATGCCCCTATTTACCTATTCTGTCACTCTCCCCTCTAAAGATCCCTCCCTTGTCCTATGCCCCTCCCTATACCCCTACCATTTTATTTCTTCTTAATTTAGATTTCTATACTCTTTTAAATATGTATGTATTGTTCCCTCTTACACACATTCCCAATGAAAGCATGTTACCAGACCTCCTCCCCCATCTAACTCACATGTATCAGTTCTTCCTCTTCCACCTCATTTGTATAAAATAATTACTCTTTTTCATTGTCCCTAAATGGTTTTACTTTTTAAATTCATATCATGCCCAGGTTTCCCCCAATCTTTCTTACGAACTACCCAATTATTAATAAGAATCTTAGACATAAATTTATATTTTACATATATAAAAAGTAAACAGCTTGTCCTTATGGATTCCTTATAATCAGTCTTTGTTATGTATTATATTTCTTATATTTCTATTGGTTCTTGTATATCAGATTGTCTATTATTAAGCTCAGGATTTTTTTAAACAAAGTCTTGAAAATCTGAGAGTTTATCAAAAGTCCATTTTTTTCATTCAAGATAATAGTTAACTTAGGAGGCTATATATAATATTTTTGGCCAGAGCCCCAGTTCTTTTGCTCTTTGATATATTGTGTTCCAAGACCTGTGATCCTTTAATGTTTCTGCTACTAGCTTTGTGCAATTCTAATTTTGGGACCATCCTATTTAAATTGTTTTAATCTTGATGCTTTTCATAGTTTTTCCTTGAGCTGGGGATTTTGGAATCTCACTATGATGTTCCTATGAGTTTTCCTCATAGGATCTCTTTTAAGGGTTGATCAATGAATTTTTTCTGTTTCTACTTACCTCCTTTGTTCTAATGCTTCAGGACAATTTTCTTCAATTATTCCTTGTATTAGTGCATCAAGATTCTTTTTTTGATCATCACTTTCAGTTAGTCCAATTATTTTTGTATTTTCTCTTCTTGATCTATTCACCAAATCTGTTGTTTTTCTTATCAGAAGTTTCACTTTCCCTTCTATTTTTTCATTATTCATATTTTTTTAATCATTTCTTGATCTCTTGCAATTTCACTGACTTCACTTTGTCCAATTCTAATTTTCAAGGTGTCATTTTTTTCCTTAAGATTCTGGATCTTTTTTTCTAGTTAGGTAAGATTCAAAATGTAAATGTCTTCATAAGCAGACAGCTGTATTACTCAAGGTCACACAGCTAGTAAGTGGTCAAGTTGGGATTTGAACTCAGGTCTTCTGCCTCTAAGCTCAATGTTCTGTCTACTGTGACACAGTTGGATAATAAGACAATTCCTATAACTTGGTTTGTGACAGCAATTCATCATCTTCCCCCACACAGGGAAATGAGGGCCTAAGGCAATTACCCAGAAAATTGGGACTAAATCAAAACTAGTTGCCTTTCTTATGAGGATAAATGCTTTAGTGCTCTCCTTCGAGCTAATGGATAAATAGTTCCTGGGAACTTCTCTTTATGTTCCCTGGACATCAAAAGCTTCAGACACTTACTAACTTAACCCCTACTGGCCTCAGGTTCCTCATCTAAAAATAGATATAATAATAACACCTACCCCTCAGGATTGTTGTGAGGATCAAATAAAATAATAATTTAAAGCACTTTGCAAACCTAAAATCACTATATAATGCTAGTTATTAAATGAATATGAATTTATAGTGAAAATACATAATTAAAAGATAGTTGAACAATTAGATAACACAGGAGAGATGCTTTAACATTCATAGGGCATGGCTACTTTCCCTATCTAGGGCCAATTTAATGCATCGGGGTGTTTTATTTATTTGATTCGAGCATTTCCAGAGCATGATCCAGTAACCACTCACTGGTGAGTCCTGGGGCTTTTCCAAATCCTCTGTGTGGGTTTCGTGTGGCATTCCCAGACCAACAACTACTCTTTTCGATGCAACACGGCATAAGTGGGAAGAGAGGCAACATGATGCATCACTTAGAGACCTGGCCTCAGAGTCAGGAAGAGTTGGATTCAAGTCCCACCTCTAACACCTACTGGCTGTGGCACTGTAGTCACGGTACTCTGGGTACTACGGACAGTTCTCTGTAAGATCAGCATCAACCTGCATTAGGAGAGCTGGCCTCCTCACCCCAACATTTCCTCTAACAATGAAATCACAGGCCCAGTCCCTGTCTCTATGTATAGACTCTACAGGATTCAGAGAAAGTCATTAAGTGAAAATAAAGTCTATGCCAATTACTCCACAGTTGTCTAAAAATCAGGAAATTGTATATAGGTCATGCCTGTAAGGTTTCTCAGTCTCATCATATGAATTGGTAGAGGGAATTTTTTTTTTTATTTGGAGTGACTTACATTAGTGAAATCACTAATAAAAAAATAGAGTCCTAGACTTCGAGTGGGAAAGACCTGAGTTCAAATTGTGCCTCAGATATTTACTACTTGTAACCCTGGACCAGTCTTTTGGTCTCAGAGAACTCTAAGACTGTAAGATATACTAAAAAAAAATGGATTCCATCTGTGTTGGTGGAGCCCCTTATGCTCATGAAGTCCCAGATCCTCTAAAACACATAATTCTGATGGTCTTAGGAACCAAGACACTGATTCTCTTATCTGTCTCCAGTCAGGTCTGCTCACACATACGCCCACATACAAGTATTAAAGGGTTGCAGCATTAGGAAAGTTGAGAACCACTGCTCTAGGTACTCCATATAACTTTATTATAAATTTAAGTACAAATTCAATAAAAAATAAGCCATTGTCTATAACTTTGTTTTGCTTATGATGTTAGAAATTATTATTAATAACCAATATCCTGGGGAGATTTAAAGGTTCTCCATTTTTCCTAAACTCCTCATTATAAAAAGTTCCCTTTTCTTTTTGGAGGGCAATTGAGGTTAAGTGACTTGCCCATGGTCACACGGCTAGTTTTTTTTTTTGTGTTTGTCTGAGGCTAGATTTGAACTCAGGTCCTCCTGACTCCAGGGCCAGTGCTCTATTCATTGTGCCACCTAGCCACCCCAAAAAGTTCCCTTTTCTTGAAAGACATTACTAAAGATGAGATTACATTGACTCTACTGTCTGGGTCCGACCCCACCCACCCCTGAAAGGAATTTAATCTAAGGTAGGGAAGCCCACTGTGTTGTACTCTGGTTTGGGTGGGTTATACATTGTTTGTGTGCATTTTGTGGGGGGGGGGAGCAAGACAATTGGGGTTAAGTGACTTGCCCAAGGTCACATAGCTAGTAAGTGTCGAGTGTCTGAGGCCAAATTTGAACTCAGGTCCTCTTGCCTCCAGGGCTGGTACTCTATTGACTGTGCCACCTAGAGGCCTACTAGCTGTGTGGACTGGACATAACTCTGGGTCTGTTTCCTCATCTGTAAAATTAGGAGCAGGGACTAGATGGTCTCTGAAGGTCCTTCCAGTTCTAAATCCATGATACTAAGGTCCTTTTCCACTCCCATCTTCTGTAAGGCTTAATCTTTACACAAAGAACAAAAAAAGACCACCATACTGAGCAGATCTAGGATTTGTATGCACCTGAAAATGTTTCATGATGGTTAAGTGAAGGAATTAAGGGAGAAACCAGTGATTCAGTTTAAGAGGGGCTTACTTGGGGTAGAGGTAGGAAGGGAAAGAGTCATTAGTTCCATATTGTAATTCCTTAAGCATGGAAGAGAAAGGAAGTAGGCTGGTTGTTGTATTTAAGGATTCTTTTCCTATTTTTTTCTTTTTTATGGGAATGTATAGTTTGGTGTTTGCCTATTTATAAAGATAAGAAAATTTTAAATTTATGTGTGTGTGTGAATATGCATGATGGTAAGTAAACACTAACATTCATGTTCCTATAAAAATGCAATAAAAAATAACAAGAAAGGAAATAATCAAGCTTATTAAGTGTTTATTGAATTAATCAAAATCATTTTTATTTCATTCATTTAGAAACAATAGTTTTAGTGCCTACTATGTGTATATTATAGATTTAATTATCTGATTCTTTTAAGATTTGTCATGACTATCAAATCTTTTTCTAGTAGGAGAGAAGTGTTTATGTTTGGCATAGAGGTGATACTGCCTTGTACATGTGTATCTACACACTCACATACACATACATTACATACACATATATCTAAAATGGGATTTTGTTCTCCTTCCTGACTCAGCTCAGTTGAAATAATGACAGAGTAATGAAGTGTTACTATATTAACAAGGTAACTCCCAGTGATCCTTTTACAGAGATTAAAAACAAGTCCCTGGAGTAAATTAAAAAGAGTAACCACACTGGACTAGTGGGAATTGGACACAGTTTTGCAGGGTTTTAAATATCTAGGAACTGCTCAGTATTTCAAGGAAATATAGTTTTAAAAGAGTTTTATTAAATAGACCCCATGTGGAGAAAAGCAGGTAATTTCTATATCCTAACCACCAACCCCACCATCATAGATGATGAAATCTAGTAGCAACTTGCTGAGAGAGATACCCTATCTGTAAGTTCAATAATTCATCAATTCCAAAGAGTCTGAGTAGTAATCGAAGTAATAAAGATGCAAACTCCAGAGAGACCCGGATATGAAAAGCAGTTGCTCAAGGGAGCAGGCAGCTTTGAGGTCTAGGATTCTTAGCACTGGAGAAGAGACACGACTAGGAATATAAGAAAAAGCTTGCCATGGCCATTGAAAGTCAAGCTATGGAGGGGAGTAGACCCTTCAAAGCCAGTTGAGCCACCTTCCTAACAGAAATGCTGCACCCACGTTCTTTGCTTAAAGATGAAGCAAGAGAATACTTCTAGGATTCACACCCTAAGTTATGGATCACGTTGCCACATTTATTACCATTATATTCTAAGTCTGAACTCATTCTTCTCCTGAAGGTCATGTGTATTTGTGGGAGAGTGAGTCCCAATATTCTGTGAGGAACATTTTAGAGATACTGCTTTTTAGCAATGTCATCTTAGTAAATGCCTTTGCTGAGAGGAAATTGTGTGTAATGGCTTCCCTATCAATGAAACTAGAAGATAATAAATCAGTAATTAAGAAACCCACTACAGTAGCATGGGCTCATGAGCTCTAGTTTTAACACTAAGTCTCCACAGTTATCCCTGGAGCCCTAGGTAGCAGCCACACTCTTGGAACCTAACTTGTGAGGGTGAGTGTAAGCTTTAGGACTACTGAAAAAGGGGTGCTACCTATAAACGTGTTATAATCTAGGTGTGAAGTAAAGTAAATAAGTAAATCTACTTATTTTCCAAAATTCTTTCAATTAAATTTATTAAATTCTTATTTTCTTCTATAAAATGAGTTTAAATTTATATAGTGCTTTATGGTTTTGAGGAATTTCTTAAGATTTCTAAGATTCTTATCAATAATTGGGTAGTTTATAAGAGAGATTGGGATAAATCTGAGAATGATATGAACTTAAAAAGTAAAAACATTTAGGAACAGCTTAAAAGACGAATTTATTTGAGGTGCAAAAGGAAGAATTGATACAGAGGAATTAGATGGGGGAGGAGGACTGGTAGTTCTAGTAACCTACTTTCATCAAGAATGGTTTAAGAGGGAGCAATACATACATATTTAGAAGGGTATAAAAGTCTTCTAAATTAAGAAGAAATAAAATGGTAGGGGCATAGGGAGGGGGGAGAGGGCAAGAGAGGAGTCTTTAGAGGGGAGGGGAAGGGAATAGGTAAAATAGGGGTATAGAAGGGTATTTAAATTTATGAGAATGGGAGGATAGGGAAGGGATCCATGGAGGGGGGTAGACAAGTCATAGGAGGGCAAGGTAGTGGGTAGAAGTAAAGTAGAAGGGGCAGGAAGAATAGGAAACAAGAGATATGCACATACATAAAAAACAAAGATCAGGAGTAAAATAGGTTTGGGAACATATATGTCTATATGTGTATGCATGTATGTATATGTGTATTTATATATCTATAGCTATAGAGAAACATATCTAAACTTTATTGTAACTTTCTGGGGAGAGGTCAGGGGAGGGAAAAAAGAACAAAGTAAAAAAGTGCACAGCAGAGAACAAAAGAAAACTCACAAGGAAGCAATGAAAAGATGGACAATTCTCAACACAACTAGTATTATTTATCATATAGGCTTTCTTGAAATGAAAATCTATTGTTACATATTTTGAATCTTCTCATGTCCTGTGATGTACCATATGCTTCCCCCCCAACTCTGTACTGAAGTTCCAATATTTAAGTTTATGATACGTTTTTGTTTCCTCTATTCTGTATTTGTGTTCTGGCATTTGAGTCTAAAATAAAATTTTGAAAAAGAAAAAAAATCATCTAGATCAAACCTTGGAGAAAAAGGGAGAAAAAGAGGTCCAGAGAGATTGAGTCAAATCCAAATAACTATTAATTGTCATAGTCTTTTAAAACCAAAATGCTTTGGGCTATGTTTTACATTTATAATTGCAATTGGCTATCACTTCACATGCAAATATTTTGTGCATCAAGGTTTGTTTGATTATATAGCATATATCATACGTGTTACATTGTATGATGGATAAAATGATAAACGATGATCACTTACAGTTATAAATATGAAAACATAGATAGAAGTATGTGTGTATGTTTAGAAAGAGTTCTAAACAACAATAACAAAAAAGAATTACATAAACATCATCACAAAGACCCTATGAGGCAAGCAATATAAGTGTTGTTATCTTCATTTTATTGATAAGGACACTGCTGTTCCCAGAGATTAAAGAACTTGCCCAAGGTCCAAGAGCTACTAGGTAGGCTGTCTATCCAATTCCAAGTCGCAATATGAACAACAGAATTTCTTCATGCCTTTGGTTTGTCTTGCAAAAAAGATTTAGATCAATCTCTCTTGAGTATTTGGGTATTCTTTTATAGGGCTAAGGCCCTATGCAATTTCATTAGTCAATGAAATCACCACAGTGTTGTCTGTAAAAAGGAGATTCTGGAGAACTCTGTTGATGACAAAGAATTTCTTTTTAATTTAGACTTTGTTAAGGACATGATCAGTGTCACTGGTGAATAATTTAGGTGAACATATATCTCCTTGTTTTATAGCATGCTTGAATAGAAGATGGGAAATATTAATAATCATATAATTCTCTAGGCCATCCCCAAACACTGATGTAACTATTGGTGCTCTGAATGTTGTTCAACAATCAATGAATATATATACTACTTAAAGAATTGAGAATTGGGGCGGCTAGGTGGTGCAGTGAATAGAGCACCGGCCCTGGCGTCAGGAGTACCTGAGTTCAAATCCGGCCTCAGACACTTAACACAAAAAAAAACTAGCCGTGTGACCTTGGGCAAGTCACTTAACCCCAACTGCCCTCCAAAAAAAAAAAGAATTGAGAATCAATCGATGTTTCTTGATTGCTTTATGTAAAGAATTTATAGGTTAAAAGAAAAGGAGCACAAGTTCTTCTAGATAGAAGAATAAAACAGTAGAAAGAATTGGTTTTGTTAAGTATCCAAAAGAAAAAAACCCCATCATTTTATGGATCATTAAATAATCTGACCTTACAGTGTTCATGATGAACATACACTAGAATTGCATGAAGACAATTATAATAGTGTACCAACATCTATTACAGAAGATTAAGAAGCAGAAAAATTCTTTTTAAAACTACAAAATCTTCCAAACCTAGTAGAATTATAGACTCTCAGAGTGGGATTGGGGCCCCTGTAGTCTAAGTTATACCTAAATAAGAATTCCTTTGCACAGGGATTGGTAAACTATAGCCAGATCTGATCTGCCCCTATTATGGTATACTCTGTGATCTAAGAATTATTTTGACAGTTTTAAATGATGTTTTATTGGATTTGAAATACAATTGTATTGTATTTAGAAATGTAAAAATCATTCTCAAATTGAGTTGGGGGAATAGGATTTGGGATGAGGTTATAGCTTGCTGAGTCTGGCCTACAGTATACCTCAAAAGTGATCATCTAACTTGTACTTTATGTAATACCTCATTGTGAAGCTTTCCTAGCATCATATACAAAATTTCCTATTTGTAACTTCTAATCAATGACCCTAGGGTTATAGATCTAGAGCTAGAAAGACTATTAGAAGCCATTTGGCCCAACCCCCAACAGGTGAGAACACTGAGGCCCATGGGAATGAATGCCCAAAGTCACATAGGTCATAGTAGAGGCAAGATAGAAATCCGTATTTTCTAATTACAGAGGCAGAATTCTTTTCAGTGTGCCAAATCTTATCACTCCTCCACATGATCAGCTTTAAAGTATTTGAAAACTACTATCATGTCTCCTGTTGAGTCCTTTCCTCTGCAAACCAAGTTTCTCTAGTTATTTCAAGTGATCCTCATATGTCGTGATCTCAAGGCCCTTTACCTTTTTGGTATCCTCCCTAGGTTGTCAATGTCCTTTATCAAATCCTTCATTCATACTGAGCCATGTTGCTCTATATGTGGTACGATCAGGTCTCCTTAGCCCTGACCACAATGATTCTTAGTGCAGCCTAAAATCACATAACATATACCTTGATCCTTGGTGACTTCAGTATGAAGACCAAAAGCACATTTTGGTCTAGCATGAAGAAGTAAAAGAAGCTGGAAGTTGAACATATCTATCAGCACTCTTAAAACACGTTTTTCATCATAGATAAGAGCAGAACCATACATGGCCTCTAACTTCTCACTCCCGGATGCGCCATAAGGGAAAGTAGAAATGGCACTAAAGGAGGTAGAGACAAGAAGAGCAACAGAGCCAGCCCAAGCACACCTGGGGAAAATATGTGCTGGAAGCAACATAATTTTTAAAGAACTGAATGATAAAAATTCAAGACATCTAAAAGTGGGGGACAAAGTCAGGTGACTGATACAAATATACTTGAAAGAACATCAATAACTAGCCAACCCTATCCTTATTTTCTTATATCTGTGAAATAACTGAAAATGACTAAGTGTGTATGAAGTGTAGCCTTGAAAATATGAAGATGGAACAGGAAGACTTACAATTTTCTTCAGCAGATCACACCACACTAGTCACACAAATGATGAAAAGATGCAGAGAATTCAAGGTTCCAGTGTTTATTATTTGTTGACTAAAAAATAGCATTTGACTCAAAAGAACAAAACTATTCTCCTTGAACAAAATGTTGCATGCCAAGACTATACAAGATTCCTTGATGGGTTCAGCCTCATAAATAACTTGTTCAATGGGCCCCTGGTTATCAGTATCAACCAAGGTATAAGACAGAGAAACAAACTTAGCAAAAGTGTTTGACACAATCATAGATTTTTTTTTGTATATAGGCCATGTGGAATTTATAAAAATGGCAAGATGCTCCTGTTTACAAATGACATTGTCCTGTGCATCCGGACCTTCTTAATGAGGCTGACAATTACCTTAAAGAGTCTGACTGACAGTCCACACAGAAATTATTAAGTGGATAAAAAATACCTATTAAACCAGATTATGATATGAGGAAGAAAGGAAGGGAGGGAGGAACAAAAGGAAAGAGGAAAGAAGGAAGAAAAAGGAAGGACATGAGGGAGGAAGGGAGGAAGGAAAAAGGGAAGAAGGAAGGAAAGGAAGGAAGGAAGGAAGGAAGGAA
>CM053599.1:82209102-82225393 GCA_028646575.1 Pseudocheirus occidentalis
ACTGACATGTAGATAGCACTTTAAGGTCTGCAAAAGGACCTCACAAATATTTTCATTTGATCCTCACAACAACCCAGGGAGGTAGATGCAATTATCATTCCAATTTTACAACTGGCGCCACTGAGGTAAACAAAGGTTAATTGGCTTGTCTGGTAGCTAAATGTTGAGATGGTTAGAGACCTGAGCTTGGAGTTAGGAAGACTTGAATTCAAATTCAGTCTCTGACCCTTCATAGCTGTGTGTATGACCTTAGGCAAGTCACTTAAGCTCTGCCAGCTTCAGTTTCCTCGACTATAAAATGGGGGTAATAATAGTACTTACTTCCCAAGGCTGCAGCAAGAATCAAATAAGACTATTTGTAAAGTACCTAGCACGGTGTTTGGCACATAGTAGGCACTTAACAAATGCTCATCCCCTTTCACCTTTTTGACATACAGCTAGAAAGTGACAGGACACATGTCAATTGGATTCCATTTTAAGGACCACACTTAAAAAGAGACTAAGAATGTGGAATAAGTCCAGAGGATGACAATCAAAACATTACACCAGAATCAATTGAAGGACTTGAGGTATTTTGCCCAGAGAAAACACATGGGAGTAAGCAGTAGCAGAACAGGGACTGTAAAGTATTTTGAGACCCCTTTGTTGAGGAAGGATTAACTTACTTTCTTTGCCCCTAGAGGCCAGAATGAGGAACAATGGATGGCAGTTAGAAAGTAGATGATTTTGCCTCAGTCAAGAAGTGATTTCCTTCTGAGGTTTCGAAAGCACGATCTCTATAGAACTCCCAGAACCCTTGGAATTCTCCCCACAGGGATTAGAGATCTTGGGTTGGCTAGAAATCATGCCCTCACCTTTGGGTGAAAAAAATGAACTGTTCTGGGGAAAAATTCATCTGGGTTCCTAGAAAAATAGGGTGCCTAAAATGTTTTACTGGGGGAAGAGTGTGAAAGGGTAGGATTTGAAACACTTCCTAATAATAGGAACCACCCAAAAGTGGAAAGGGCTACATTTTAAAGATCAAGAAACTGAGGCTTGGAGAGATGACCCCAGTTAGTAGTGAGTTTCTCATCTTTAGAAGTCTAGTGGGAGAGGGGCCTCTTCCCGAAAGAACTGATGACTTCTTGCCCTTATATCTTATCTCTTCATTTAAAGAAGGTTTAAAACAAGAACTAGCCTTGAGATTGTGTGATTCTTAGAAACAATCAACTTCCCTGTAGATAACAAATATCCCCTGATCTCCCCCAAACACGGCTCATTAGCCAATAAATCAGCCCAATTCACCCAAAGTCACCCTCACTGACTGAGCCAAGCCCACAGGGTACTAAAGGATCAAGTCAAGCCAGGCAGAAAAGTGGACTGCCTGGAATCGGTTAGCCTTGCTACTTCCTCAAGCTCCTCCTCCCCACTCTCCCCTTAGAGAGAAAAGAAGGTTAAATAAGCAGGCCAAATGCAGATCAAGACCCTATTATACAAAAGATTAAGAAATGCTGGGAGCAGATGAAGACCTCTCTCAATAGGAGGAACTCTGCAATCTCTGCTTAAAGCTATTCAGATTGTAGGCAGAAGGGAGGCCTCAGACACAATTACTTATTCCTCCTCCCTTCTTCCCCCCTCCACACACAAAACAGGGCTCAGCTTGGACATTTGGACATTCCAAAGCAAATGGCTATTGGAGCAGCAATAATATTCTGGGACTGTTAGCAGATAAAGAGGCAAGCTTAAATCTACTCCAGTGGTGGGATGTAGGGTTTTCTTAATTGATATTTTAGCATCTGGTGATGCCCAGTTTCCCATGGGAGTTCAATATATTATTAATATTTTATTAACAATGATCACATTTGTTATATATCAAGGTGTCAATATTTTAAATATATTTATTTTGAATGTTTTATTTCACTGGAGTTTCTATGTTAATTTTAAAGCAATTCTTCTACAATTTTATACTATCTTGTTTGCAATATTTTCAATTCAATTATTCAAAGAGTGAAGGCAAAAAAAATTCTTCCTTTGGCATAAAATACTTTAAAAATTGACTTAGTAGGTTAAAAGGTTATTATTAAATAAGAAGTACATACATAACAAGTCTGTAGGTTAGGTAGTGTAAATATAATTATCATCCCAATTTTACAGACTGGGAAAGTGAGGCTCTATTAAGCCTCTATTACAGACCTCTATTAAGTGCCTATTACATTGGAATACCACCTTTAGGATTTTCCCCTTACCAGAAACTGCTTTGATTTACTTTGTAGATTTTAAAATTTACTTATTTGTGTAACTGAAGCTCTTCCAGGGTTTGGGTGATTTTTATTTTCTTCAAATAGAAAGCAAGCTGGGAATTTCTCTAATACCTTGACACAGTGCTTGGAATATAGTAGTTGCTTCTTTAAAAGGTATGTTGAATTGAATAATCAGATGCATAAGTGATCTTGGAGAATCAAAAGTAAAAATGAAATAGCCCTTGCCACCAAGAAGCTGACCTGTCCATGGTTTGACTACCAAGAAGAATTAAAAGTCAGGATTGGAACTGATGGCTCTTGGCTCCCTATCCAATGGCATTTCCCCTCTACTTACTTCATGGACTCAGTTAAAGAAGAGCTAAAACGGCAGCCTGTAAGAAGTAGTATATATGGATATAATTTGTTTATATTGATGTAACAGTGTCTATTTTTCTGTTTGGCAGAATGACAAGTTCACAGCTGGCTTGCAAATTTCACATAATCCTTTTTTTTTTTTTTAACAACGGCATTACAAGCCAGTTTTGGAGCCAGGAAGAGGAAGGCCCAGATTCACGTCCTAATCCTTACATACACTACCTTGTCAAGTTAATTTTTCAATGCCCCAGGCACCTCTCCATGGCTATAAGCTATAAACAAGTTGCCAATCTGTTTCTTCATTAGTAGGTGACATCTAATTTCCAGTTTGACTCACAGTCCATTAACCTGTTCCCTATGGAGAATGAATTTCCAATTTGACTTAGATGTCATAGAGATCAAAGACTCAGAGCTAGAAGGAACTTTGGAAGGAATCTAGTCCAACTCTAATTTTACAAATAAAGAAACTGAGGCCTGAAAAAGATCAAATTAATTGTCTAAGATCACATAGGGAGTAAGCAGCAGAAATGAAATTTAAATGAGATTAGGTCTTTTGACTTCAAAACCAGTACTCATTCCATTGTGCTATACAGTCAATATTTTCACCAATATTTTCAGGTGTAAGTATTATATATATGCACAAAATTTTACAACTTTGGCCCAGACAGAACCAGTTTTCACTGATAAACACATTTATTTTAGGCTGTCTGCATTCAAGACTTAACATTAAAAATATTAACAGTGTGAGAATTGGCCTCTGTAATCTGGAATCACCCTACTTTTCTAGGCTTATTTTATTTTCTGTCATCTGACATTATATCATGTCCTATTGTTATATTAAACTAAACTATATTATACTATGCTCATATATTAGATTATATTTCTCTGTCCCCCCCTTTTTGTGTTGTCTTCCCCCATTAGAATGTAAGCTCCTTGAGGGAAGAGGCTGTCTTTCCTTTTGTTTGTATTTGTGTACCCAGTGTTTACCACAATGCATAGCAAAAGCTTAATAAATGCCTGTTGCCTTTTCCTCATGCTAGATTGTATTATATTACGTGTGTATTAGGTTATATGACATTATATTGTGTTGCGTTTATAATATGTAGCATTTATAGCATATTACATTGCATTATGTTATACTATTATATTACATGTAATAGACATGTGCAGTATATTATACTGTTGTATGGGGTGTTATGCCATGTGTGTTGTATATGTGTCATATGTTATATTATACTATACTCATTATTACCACTGAACCCTAAAGACCACTAGGCTTTTGCATCTAGAACCTCTTTATGTATGTTTCTCCCCTTATTAGAATGTCAGCTGCTTGAGAACAGGGTTTGTCTTACTTTTCTGTTATCTTCTGTGCTAATATAGTGCTCTCCATAGTGGTTAATAAATATTTTCATTCATTCATTATTCCTCTGCACTTTAGCCAAACTTGTCTACTCCCAGCTCCTGCAAATGCACTCTGGGATCTCCTGCCTCCGTGTTTCGTCCTCAGCATCCACTTTTGCCTGGAATGCTTTCCTTCCCCTTCTCTGTAACCTCCAGAAAGTCTGCCTTTCTTCCTTCCCTTCCTCCACCCAGCACCGGCATTTTCACTACAACCTCATACAATACTTAAGGTTTTTTTCTCTCTCTCTCTCTCTTTTTTCTTTTTTTTTCTCTTTTTTTTCTTAAAAAAATTAAATTTTTTAAAATTTCTCTAATGAACTTCTCTGGGGAAAGAAGCACAGTATTTAAGTTGAAATCCTAGCTTTGCCACCAAGTAATAATAGTTACTATTTATACAGAGTTTTGAAGGTAGCAAAATAACTTTACATACATCCATTCTCTTATTAGATCTTCACATTCAGGCTAAGGGGCAGGACTATTATCCCCATTTTATGAGGTATGGAGATATTTAATGACCTGTCCAAGACCACACAACTACTAAGTGTCAGAGGTAGGCTTTGAACCCAGGTCCTACTGACCCCAATCCAATGGACCATGAACATCTCAGCAATTACTGTCCATGTAGCTTTAGGCAAATGACTAAACCTCTATTTCCTCATCTGTAAAATGATTGAATTAGATCAGAGTTGTCAAACATATGAGGCCTGTGACAGATCTGGAAATAGTAACAAAATACCTAAAAATACAACAAAACACAGATAATGTCAATATGTTATTTTCTAAGTCGACACTGTTCAATCAGATGACTGCTAAGGTTATTCGACGTGCATTTATTAAATGTCTATTATGTGCCAAGAACCATACTATGTGTTGTAAATACAAATACAAAACGGAAACTTATATACATAAATATAGATTGTGTCATCTCCATCTTGTCTCTCATAGAATTGGTTCTACAACCAGTATGAGACTAATGGATATTTGCTGTTTTATGTGTGTAGGAAGCAGTGTGGCATAATGCTATATTCAGAGTCAAGAAGACCTGAGTTCAAATTCTATATCTGAATGATGTGGACCACTGAGATTTGCTTTGGCTGAGGCATGACCTACCATCAATTAAATCATAGACCCTTAAAGTATATATGTAAATTCTATCTCAAATAGGAGGCTCTGGGTTTAACTCTATAAAGTAATGGGAGAAAAATGACAATGCTGCTGTCACACACCCCCCCCTCGCCCTGCCTCCTCTGTTTAACAGTTGGTAACTGGCTGAGTTAATCAGAGGGTTGGGGCTGAGAAGTTAAGGGTATTTAAGCTTCTCCACATTAAGGAAGCTGTTTAATTCCTTAACTAAGTCAGGGCTACAACCAGCAGAAGCCTTTTTCTAAATTACGATGGAGAGACAATATGAGGCTGTACGAATTCATTTTCTGAGAGGCTCACTTTGTGGGACAACCAGAAAAAGAAAAAAGAGGGGAAGAGAAAACTGGAGGTTTGTAAACTTCCATTTTGTAAGCAGCCGGCCCTTAGTAGAACGAACGCTCAGGAAGTGATCAGGACGATATGCTAATGAAGCTGTCAGAAGCTGCCTGCTGATTTCTGTTTTCCCAAATGAGTAGGAATTTAACCTGCTTTTAAAAATGAACAGAAAGGAGAGAACTAAAGCACAAGGATTAAAATTAAAACGATGCTTGGTTCTCCAGAATTTGTCTATGTTCGTCTTGACTTCATGCATGGTACAGTGGAAGAAAGCTGAACTTGGAGCCATAAGACCTGAGTGCAAGTTCTAGCCCTGTCATTTATTACCTGTATGACCTTGGGCAAGTCACTTACCCTCTCTAGGCCTCAGTTTCCCCATGTATAATATTACAAAGGTGGATAAGATGACCTCTAGATTAAAGACCAAAGTTCTTTCCTGCCTTGAGAAGAACTGCATCTATGTGTTTAGCAGTTGATAAACAAGGTCAACAAATTTTTTGATTCAATAAATTCAAACATGGTCAGACCTCAAAGGACTTTTAGAGATCTTCCCTCATTCAAGATTTCTGAGGACCAGAAAAGGGAAGATATTTGCTCTTGGTCATACAGTTAGTTGGTGCCTTCCAAGTCAGTGCTCAGTGACAGCCTCCTCATTTAAAAGTTAGGCACATAGAACTAATTTCAAAGCCTTCTGCTCATGCGGAACTCCTGGAATAGACACTGTGTCCCCCAGTGCAGATTGGCAATAGTACTTTTAGAGCAAAGATTCCTAGCTTTTTTTGTGCCAGAGATCCCTTTGGCAGTCCAGTGAACTCTACGATCTCTTCTCAGAAAAACTAAAGGAAATGTTAAGCCTCAGTTAAGAGGTTAAGGAAAATAAAGACAAAATTTTTTCCGCTTCCAAGTTCATTAATGCCCTGAAGTCTATCCACAGAACTGTTGGAGAAAACCCAAAATCCCTGTTTTAAGAGAGTTGCCTGGGGGGCACTGAGAGATTTGGTGAATTTCCCATGGTCACACAGCTGGTCAGGGTCAGGACTGGAAATTAGGTCTTCCCTACTCCAAGGCTCTATCCACCATCCCCCTGGTGCTTCTCACATCAGTGATAAGCTATAATAATAATAACTCACATTTAAATATTACTTTAAGATTTGCAGAGAACTTTCCTCACAGCAAACCCTAGAAGGAAGGCAATTCAAAAATTTTTTTCCTTCTTTGCAGATAAGAAAACTGAAGCTCGTAATAGATTATGAAGTCACTTCCCCAAAGTCACACAGCTAATAAGTTAAGTGTTGGAGTCAGGATCTGAACCTAGTTCTTCTTACTATGAGTTCAGCCCATAAATCTAAAAGTGAGGATGCAAGTACTCCTATCGAAACAAAACCCCAAGAGCTCAAGGTCAAGGTTCTACTATTGCGCTCCCAGTACAAGGCAGCCAATGATATTTGATACAAAGGATAGGTGGGAGTGTTTTCTATTCTACCCTTTCTCCTAACCACCCAGTTAATTTACAGAGCTCCCAAGGAGGGTTCCTAGAATCTTTTTACAGATGCCTTTCACTTTCCTTACTTTTTTTTTTTGCAGGAAATAAGAAAAGCAGGAGGATAGAGATTTATTGATTTATTCTATATCTCAGGAAAATGGCCCTTTAGTTCCTAGCCCAAAATGGAGCTTTGTGTTGGGATTTATTAGATCCATACATCTGTATGCTCCTTACAGGCAGGGCAAGCTGGTCCTTGGATGGCACAGCTCTGAATGCTGGAATTTTCAATGGGGGAAGCAGAATGAACCTCTCTAGGCTGAAGAGTAATTGGAGATGAAGCAAGACAGGAGGGCAAAAATGAGTGGGAGCTGATCTTGAAATGCACTTGTGCCTGACCCGTCCCCCTTTCGGCTTATTATCTCTGTTTACCTTTGTTTGATAGTTCACTTAACTGCTCTTAGGACAGCTGCAGGCTGCAGTATGAATATGGATCTCTGGCAAACAGCAAGATAGCTCTTTGTTAAAGTTTAATATCTGCTTTTAACAGATTCCTTTAGGGAAGTACCAGCTGCCATTATATCTAATTGCTTAATTTCATTTCTGAAATCAAACGGCCAGTTTAGTTAGGAGGACAAAAAGTATTCCCCACTGGCCCATAGACACCACATGGGGATGTCATTGGCATAAAAGATGAGAACTTCAAAAGCATTTTTTTATGAGAATGAGATGAATTTGTACCATCCTCACAAAACTGCCTACAAATTATAGACTCCAAGCATATGCACATTCACAATCTCTCTTAATCAAAGTCAGCCCCGGGAACCAAACATCCTCTTCCCTACACCCACCAGCTATCCCACCAAAAAGGCAGTGTCACTTTTAAAAGATGGACAAAGGTGACCCTGGTGATTAATGCTTACATGGCCCTAAGCCTGCCTGTCAGTTTAAGCTTTTGATTAATTTTGAACTTTTGAACAGGTAAAAATTCACCTCAAATTAAGGTCCAATTCGACTCACGTAATAATAACATTATTGATGAATTGTTAGTGATAATGATGTTAAGAATAAAAGCATTTCCCTATCTAATAATAATAGTATTTTTATAGCTCTTTAAGATCTGCACAGGGCTTCATATATGTTATCTCAATTAACCTGATTCAAACATTTCTGTAATAGAGAAAAGTTGAGTTGAGAAAGTCCGTTCCTCACAAGGACCCTCACAGGGAAGTAAGTAGGAAAAAGCCATTTCATAAACTTGTGGTAAAGTTAATAACAGGGCTGGAGGATGCTATTACTTGGATATTCCCACCTGCCCTCTGTATGAGGTCTTCTGGAGGCAGTCTCAGGACAGAGTGCTCCGGCCTTTTCTCCTCTAACCCTCTCCCCGACTCCTCTCCCCACCTACCCCCACAAATAAAAACTTCTGCTTTCCCCCTTCCCTCTGGCACCTCAAAAAGTCCTTACCACTTACTTTCCCAAACTGGGAAATCGGAGGCAGCTGCTACGTTTCCCAACAGAGCAGGAGGTTCGCCTACCTCTCCTCTGCACTCCCTTGGCCTGGCCACTTGGGCTGCTGTAGCTGCAGCCGGCTACTCCTGGCTGCCTCATTTATAGGATTCGGGCTCCTTTGTCTGGCGCGTGTCACCACTAGTCCCAGGCAATCCAGGCAACGCGCTTTGCATCTCCCTGGAGATCCCAGGCTCCTAGCGTCCCCAGTTCATCTCACCACCCCCTTCCTTCACTGCCATTGCTGTGGGATTGCTCTCTCTCTCTCTCTCTCTCTCTGTCTCTCTGTCTGTCTCTGTCTCTGTCTCTCTCCCTCCCTCTCTCCCTCTCTCCCTCCCTCCCTCTCTCTCTCTCTCTCTCTCTCTCTCTCTCTCTCTCTCTCTCTCTCTCTCTCTCTCTCTCTGTGTCTCTCTCTCCATCTATCTGTCTTCTGTCTCTCCTGAAGAAATAGTAGCTACATATTGGTACTCGGGAGCAGAGCTAGATACCCCTATTCTCAGATTGGAAAGCTTTGTTTGTGCAAAAGGGACATTCAGAGAACCATCCATAAAGAAGAGAGGAATGCATTCATTGCTCTAACCTCTGCAAAATGGTGTAAAGGCCTTTGGGACTCATCTCTTCCTGCTGCCCTCACTTTCATCACATTCTGATTTCAAGGTGACAGATTTTTCTGAGAGATGGAGGAACCTCGCTCTGTGGAACAATGAGATCATTGTGGGTGAGATTCTTTTCACTTCATGTATTTCATCCTTCCCCCCCATTTTCTTTTTCTCTTTGTCCCAGTTTCCTTCACTGGCTCCCACACTTTCTCATCCCCTAAATGTGGGCATTAACTAAAAATCTATAATTGTGTCTCCTATCCTTTGATATTTCCACACTATCTCCCTTGGCAATTTTACTCACTCAAAAGACTTCATTTGTCATCTTTATTCAGATGATTCTCAAGTCTGTATCTCCATCCTTGCCATATTCTAAGGGCTCCAGCTGTATGGCTGTCTTCAGCAGGAAGTCCTGCCAGCACCTCAAACTCAGTGTGCCAAAAGACTAAACTAAACATCTCCTCCCTCCCCCAAACTTGATCCCCTCTCTCCCTAAATCCGCTATTTCTGCTCATGGTACTACAATCCTCCCAGGCACCCAGGTTTGAATCCTTACCTCAAAGTTTCCTTTGAGTTTTCCCTCCCTCTCTCTCCTCTCATTTGAGTCATAATTCACATCACTTACATTTGTCCCTGTCCTTTCTGCTCACAGCCCTGGTTCAGGCCTCGATCACCTCATGCTGATGCTATATAGACCTACTACTATATAGTAGTACTACCAAGTACTACTATGCTATAAAGACCTCCTGGTCTCCAGTATCTTCCCCACTCCTGTCCTGCACAGTGCTCATAAAAAAGGCTTCCTAACGTACCTCTCTGACCACGTTACTCTTTGCTTCCACTGCCACCCTACTGCCTCTGAAAATGTTGATTCCTGATCCTGGCATTCAAAGCCTTCCACAGAATGGTTCTAACTTAATTCTTAATAATAGCTAGCATTTATATAGTTCTAAGGTTGCAAAAACTACATACATTATCTCATTTCATCTATAAAACCACTCGGAGGCAGGTGTTATTATCCCCATTTTGAAGATGAGGAAACTGAGAGGTTAAGTGACTTGTCCAAAGACATAAATTTAAGACATGGCTGATACTGGATTTGAACTCACATCTCCTTGACCAGCATTCCAACTGGTCCACAGTTCTAGCCACTATACCAGCTAGCTAGCTGCCACAAATTTATCTTGTTTTACTTCACATCATACTCATGCTTCAACTAAAGTAACAAAGTCTCCATTGCCTATTCTCATTCTGCCCTATTTCAATTCAATTCAACAAACATTATTAAATACCTAGAGACACAACAACACAAAGACAAAATAAATTGGTTCCTACCCTCAAGGAACTTACATTTTTCTCATTCCTCATGAGTCATCCTATATACTTCTGGGTAGTCATGTAGTATAAGATTTTACAATTTGAAGAGACCTCGGCAGTCAATTGATACAACACTCTCAATTTACAGTTGAAGAAACTGAGGATCCACCAAGTGACAGAGCCAGAATTTACCTTAAACAAAACTAGCCGTGTGACCTTGGGCAAGTCACTTAACCCCAACTGCCCTCCAAAAAAAAAAAAAAAAAGCAAAAACAGAATTTACCTTAAACAAATTATATTAGCTAGACTTTCATCAGTTGGCTTTACTCATCACAGTAAAATTGCTTCTTTCATCTACTCCATCTCTTAGCATTGGATATGAGAGCTGATCCATGAAGATTTTCTCATTCTAGGTCTCCACTAGGCTCTCAGAATAGTTCATCCTCCTGAATTAATCTTTCCTCTCATTCTGAAATGAGTTGATGGCATATCCTGGAGCCAATGGACATTGGACACCTTTTCTGGGTCTCTGCTATGAAATCTAATTCCTTATCTCAAAGTGATTAGGCAAGACCCTTGTTTGGGACCTTCAGCATGTAAGGGAGCTCCAATAGAACATGTTATAATAATTACAAATTGTGTTGAAATAGCATCTTTGTTCTGGTCCCTCTGAGCACACAAATCCCCTTCTAGCTAGTATTGTAAGTTTATGAGTAACCAGTATAAAGTAACAATGACAAGAAGTAAGACTGCAAAGAAGAACCTGGAAGTCACTTACAGACTGTCCCATAAATTCGAGGAGCATAAGTTACCTGTAAACTGCAGCATAAGTGAACTAAAAATAACACCCTAAGACTATACACTGTCAGGGGAACCCAGTTAGGCTTTGTTCTAGAGACCTTCTGGTCCTGTTAACTGTTCATTTAAGCCTCAGATAAACTCCAGGTATCTGCAGTAAGACCAGCAGAACACCAAATGTTCCTGATAATTTGGGGATGATGTGGATATGTTATTGAACTAATCCTAAAATGGCACAGATAAAAGTTGTTCCCCACCAAAACTCTATAAAAATGAGACCCCAAACACCTGCTCCCCAAAAACTCTTCCATCCCTTAGGGGTCCATGCTGCTCCAGTTCTCCTGACTCCTACTAACAGTTCTGTGACACACATCCTTCCCCATTCTCTTCCCCACTTCCTCACTATCATCGTGGTCTTTCCTGGTGAGTACCCAAAGAACCAGGAGTGCCTTTTGTTGTTGCTCAGTTATTTTAGTTATATCCAACTCTTCATGATTCCATTTTGGGGTTTTTTGGACAAAGATACTACAGTTGTTTGCCACATCCTTCTCCAGCTCATTTTACAGACAAGGAACTAAAGACAAGCAGGGTTAAGTGACTCGTCACACAGCTCATAAGTGTCTGAGGCCAAATTTGAAATCAGAAAGACAAACCCAGTGCTCTATCCACTGCTCTACTTAGCTGCCCTAATAATTCCATAAATTAGTTAGCAATACACAAATAAAAATGCATGAGACAATGGTCATATCAACATGTTTTCACTCCTCCAATCCCTATCAAGCATTTGGAAAGGTCATATCACCACCAAGACTAATGTAACAAAGGAAGTGAAATCATTAACTCAGGAGAGCAGAGACCTGAGAGATGTGGAGGTATGACTGTTTCAATTAAATCACTCAGTCGGTAAATATTTACTGAGCATCTACAATGTGCCAGGCACTGTGCTAAGTGTTAGAAACACAGAAACAAAATAAAAAACAAGATAGCTCCCTCCTTCAAGGAGCTTACATTCCTTAAGGAGAAACAATATATTCACAGATAAATAAAAATAGAGATATGCAATAAATACGTAGTCACAGGGGGAGATACTAACAACCAGGGGAATCAAGAAATGCCTATTAAAGGAGGTAGCCCTTGAGCTGAGCCTTGAAGGGGGTTCTAACATAAGTGATTCCCTGCATATCCTGCATATCTGTGTCCTTAACCTTCACACATGAAAAACAGGAACAGATTCAAGCTAGTCTATGGGATGAAATGAGTGTAAGAGAGATCAGGGAATGAGGAGGCGAAACCTCTGGAACCAGCTGTAGCATAGTTAAGTACCAGCAGAAACTTGGAAAAGGTTATCTTCTCTGCTTTCTCCTTTTAGACTTATCTACCCCTCTTCCACCCTGGCCTCTACTCTCCTGAAATGTGGTTATTAGAGGAACACATAGTTTCTAGAGATCCATACCCTAGAGGCCAGCTAGCACTTGCAAAGGCCCAAATTTAAGCCACAGGACCCTGGGTGAGGAAATAATTTGCTAAATCAATACTATTACAGCACCACATTGATGACTCTCAAGGTCCTGGAAGAGTGACAAGATGTGATACATGATAATTGGCTCCCATTGAGCTAATCCAGTGGCTCCCTAACTGGAATTGATGTTGTGGGTGAAATCGACAGAGTAGCTGAGGGTAGGATTCAGCTAAGTGCAGTATTGAATCCAAGTTTCCCTGCTTGGATAATCACTGTTATTTCCCACTGTTTAAGTACCAGCTGTGAGTTAGGGAGTCTACAGAACATAAATCACAGTCTTAGAATTAGAGTCAATACCTGAATGGGAATCCAGGCTATGACATCCCCAGCGATTAGGCATTCAGCTATACTCTGCTGGAAGACCTCCAGAGATGAAGACAATCCTATTCCCGCTTTTGGTCAGTTCTGTTAGGATTTTTTCCTTTACATCTAACCTAAATCTACTGCAATTTTCACCCACTATTTTTAGTTCTTCCCTGTGGAACCAAGAACAAGTAAATGTTTTCCATTTGATAGCCCTTCAAATATCTTAAGTGAGATCATGTCCCCACATAAGTGGCTATCTAAGCCTTCACCGTAAGTCTAAGCACCCCCAAATCTTTCAAGGGATTCTCATATGGCATGGTGTTCAGTCCCCTCAAAATTCTGATCACCCTTCTTTGGACACATTCCAGTTTGTTAATGTATTTTTAAATATTTGATGCAGTACTTCTCCCGTGGTATACCCAGAGTCCATTTGCACACAAGTTACATGACATGGAGATGTGGGGTAAAGCCTTTCCTCAGCCCCTGGGCCATAACCTAGGGGAGCACTTGGCTGTCATGTTGCAGCACAGAGGTGTCCAAATAGAGCCCACAGGCAGCACTGCAGTCACACTTCCAGAACCAGATTAAAATGTAAATGGAAAATGTTTAACAGAATAAAGAAAATAGAATATAGATAATATTAATATATGGTTTTCTGAGTTCAAAGGCAACCCAGAGGGACTCTTGTACATGATTTAATGGCTCCCTTTTCTCTTGAGTTTGACCCTACTGTTAAGAGGAACATATGGAACACAAGCTCCTTAACTGCAGCAAGTGTTTCTTGGGTTTATACCCCTAGTGCCTGGGACGTGTGGCCAGCAAACATTAATAAATGCTTGCTGGACCAGAGGCTCACCAGGCAGGGACTAACAACAAACCTAAAGCTTGGTCAGCTCTTTTTGTTTCTCTGCTGCCCTTTGTTTCAAAGGAGGAGTGTATAGACAGAAATGAGTATAAAACAAAATAACCCCACCCCACCCCAAAAAGAGTCATCAATTTTTTAAAGCCACAAATTTAGATGTTCTAGTTCCATAGCAGCAATTGCCTCTTTGGCCAATTTAAGAAGTTGTGGAGGGGGGGACTGGAGTTATGATCTGCATAGTGAAGGGAACTCTCAATACCGATAGTCACTCTACCAACAAAGATCAGAACCTCTAAAATTTACAGCCCTAAAGAGTTACCTGGGGCACTGAGAAGTTCAAAGATTTGCCCAGAGTGACACAGTTTGTATGTATCCAAGGCAGGACTACCCAGGTCTTCCTGATGCCAAGGTCAGCCCTCTATCCACACTACACACTGCAAACTCCTCAAAGATTTAGGACAAAGAATCCCATGACATGACCTCTTGGAACTTTGAAGAAATAGAGAAAATGTTGTCAAGGACCTAGGTGGCATTGAAATTGTAATGAAGGATCTTTATTGCCAGACATTTTTGCGTACTTGTGCCCAAGACCTAGGGAGCTCATAGATTCAGAGGTGCTAGAGTTTGAAGAGACCTTAGAAATCATCTTGTCCATTGCCCTTATTTTACCAGTGGGGAAACCGAGGCCCAAAAGGGAGAATGACTTCCCCCAGATCCCACAGCATAACCAATTAGTGGCAGGACTGGTATTCAAAATCAAGTCTCCTATTCCCTAGTCCAGTGGTGTCTCCCAGACACCAGCACTCCGCTGCAAAACAGGAACACAGGGAAAGCAAATAAAGAGACAGAGAAAACCTTCAATGCTGCAATAAGATGGATCAGCCAAACAAAATCCATCCTAGACATCTGTTTCTAGAAAGGTGTGATATAATGAACAGAAAGAACTAGATTTGGCATCATAGAACAAAAGTTCAAATCTCACCTCTCCTGTGTGACCTTACATAAATTGAGTTCTTAGAGATTCAGCTTCATTATCTGTAAAATGAAAGGATTAAATTAAATTCTCTCTCAAGTTTCTTCAAGCTTTCTATCCTAGGATCCCTGCTTTTATCATAGATTATCAGAAATGGAAAGGACCCAAGAGGCCATTGGGTTCAAGCTATAACTGAAGAGAAATACTGTCTACAGTCACTCCAACATGTGGTTATCCATTGGAAGATTTCCAAACCTGAGAAATACATCACTTTCTCAAGGCATCCCATTTTCCTTTTGGACAATTATTGGTTGCTAGTAAAATTTTCTTTATATTGGATCTAAATCTACCTTTCTGTAACTCCCATGCAAGGTTTTCCAGCTTTAGTTTTGTCCTTCAGGAACAAGTTGAATCAGTCTTCCACATGGCTTCAGAGTCCTAGAGGATGAAAAAGCTGGTGTTTCTTTCTGGCTATTGCTGTACTCCATAATTTATCTGACATGTTTTTTTCCATCAGGAATTAGGAAAGGATGAGATCATAACATCTCCCCACAGTGAGACTTGGCATACATGCATAAGACAGACTTTTCTCTCCTGGCCCCCTTCTTCCTCCAAGGGACAGTTCAATGATAATAATGTGAAGCCAATATGCCTCTACACCTCAGGGGTTTGTTATACCAATATTAATGTGTGCCTTAATAGAGACATTCTTGAGATCATGTGGAAGAATCTACTTGATTCTAATCTGGGAGTCAGTGATCAGTCAACTTTTCATGTTTCTACTGAGTACGGATAACTTTGTCCTACAAATACTCTTTGGTTTCTCTTTTCTACATTAAATGAGCTAATAACTGTGAAGTTATTTCTTAGCACAGTGCCTGGCACATAGTAGATGTTACATAAATGTTAGTTATTAACATTATTAATGACTGTTGTTAAGAATAAAGGAATATGGGATGGCTAGGTGGCGCAGTGAGTAGAATACCGGCCCTGGAGTCAGGAGGACCTGAGTTCAAATTCGGCCTCAGACACTTGACACACTAACTAGCCGTGTGACTTTGGGCAAGTCACTTAACCCCAACTGCCCTGCAAAAAAACAAAAAACAAAAACAAAAACAAAAGAATAAAGGAATATTATCGAGTCAAATCAACAAGCATTTGTTAAATGCTTAATGTGTGCCAGAAACTATTCTAAGTGCTGGAGACACTAATATAAACAAAAAGAAAGAAAATCCCTCCCCTTGAGTAATGTATATTTTAATAGGGGAAGACAATATATAAAAAAGCTAAAAAACTGGGGCAAGGGTAGAGGAGGGCATGCACTCCATAGGCATGGTGGTGAAATCCAGAGAACCCTAGACAGAACCGGGAGAGGAATGAAGGATAGCTAGCCTGTGTCCTTCCTCAAAGTAGAGGCTCCAGGAGGAGATAACCAATGGGAGAATGGAATG
>CM053599.1:82231428-82253864 GCA_028646575.1 Pseudocheirus occidentalis
GTCCATGCTTGAGTTGCGTTGAAAGGAAATCAGGAATTCTAAGGAGAGGACAGCTAAGGAGAGAGTTCATTCTAGGTGTGGAGACCAACCTATGCAAAGGCACAATCAGTCAATCAACATACATTTATTAAGTACCTACTATATGTCAGGCATTATGATAAGCACTGGGGGTTCAAAAAAAGGCAGAAGACATTCCCTGCCCTCAAGGAACTTATAATCTAAAGGGGATACAATATGTGAGACTATATACATATGTGTGTGTATGTATGTATGTATGTATGCATGCATATCCTGTATATCGCTTGAGAACTATTGTGTGAAAAGTATCTGCTGCTCCAGTGAAGCTTTTTTCACCTTTTTCTGACATTTTCCTCTTTGGCCCTGAAAAGACTGTTTGCTTTGGAGAATGGGTGGTTGATAAACATGGAAGGCTTCACAGGGCACAAAAGTGTGGAGGCCAAGGGAGAGGGGCTAAGGGAAGTTTGTTCTCTGTCATGCACACACATACACATGTGTGTATGTGTGCTGTCATGGTACATATATGTGTATATATGTATGTGTATGTATATATCAAGCTACATACAGGATAAATAAGAAATAATTAACAGAGGGAAGGCATTGGAATTAAGAAAGGTTGGGGAAGCTTTTCTTTAGAATTTGGGATTTTAGTTGGGACTTGAAGGAAGTGAGAGAAGTCAGTAGTCAGAATAGAAGGAAAGCATCAATGCATGGGTAAGAGCCAGAGAGAATGCCAGAGCCCAAAGATGGAGTGTCTTGTCTGTGAAGAAGGTCACATACAAAGACTAGCAAGCAGACCAGTTTTCCAGGAACAGAGTTCTGAAGGGAAGCATAAGACTACTGGAAAGGCAGATGAAAGCCAGACTGTAGAAGGCTTGAAATACCATGCTGAGGAGTTTGTTTTGTTGGACCCAGTGAAGATTCTTGAGTAGACAAGTGATACAGTCACTACTGCTTGGGAGTAATATCAACTTGGTGGTTGTGCCGAGGATGGATTGGAGAAGGGACAGACCAGAAGCAAAGAAGTCTGGTTAGGAGGCTACTGCAACAGTTCAGGGGAGATGTGATGGACTTGAACTAGGTGACTGTGTCAATGGGGAGAAGGGGAAGGATAGGAGATGTTGTGAATGTTGAAATCTAGAATCAGTAAGATTTGACAACTGGTTGTATGTGGATAGAGGCAAAGGGGAGGGAGGAAGAGAAGGAGAGGGGGAGACAGAGAGAGAAAGAGAGACAGAGAGAAACAGAGAGACAGAGAGAGACAGAGACAGAGATAGAGAGACAGAGAGACAGAGACAGAGACAGAGAGACAGAGAGAGACAGAGAAGGGATGAAGTCAAGAAGGTGGTGGTGGTAGATGGTGAGAGTGGTTCCTTAAAGTAATTAAAACCTATACCATAATTAAAGCTAAGCTTCAGGAAGCAGCAGCCTGTCTCTTGCCTCACATAGAGATAGACTTAGATAGATTCTCATACAACAGGAAGGAACTTTAGAAGTCATCTAGGCAGCTGGGGCCTGGAGTCAGAAGAGACCTGAGTTCAAATCCAGCCTCACACCCACTTACTGTGCGACTCTGGGCAAGACCCATCCCCTTCGTTGGTCTTAGCTTCCTCAATTGTAAAATGAGGCTCATGATCACACCTAAGGTTGCTGTGAGGACCAAATGAGAGGATATTTGTATAAGCAGTT
Source organism: Pseudocheirus occidentalis (assembly GCA_028646575.1). NCBI lineage: Eukaryota > Metazoa > Chordata > Mammalia > Diprotodontia > Pseudocheiridae > Pseudocheirus > Pseudocheirus occidentalis. Next base: position 82,233,136 of record CM053599.1, read on the forward strand.
AGCACAGTGCCTGGCAATAGCAGGTGCTATATAAATTCTTATTCGCCTCCACCTGGTTGAACTAAAGAAAACTGAGGCCCAGGGAAGGGAAGTGACTTGCCCAAGGCCACACACTAGAAGTCAGAGCATAGGGACTCTTACCAAGAGTTGGGATTCCAATTTGTAGGTTACATGATTCTGAGTTCCCTAAAGCATTGTGGCCTGGGAGAACAAGATATGGAACAGAAAAAGGGATATATTTGCAAAAGGTATCACACCATTCTCCACCATCTCTGTGGCTGGAATAATGTGTTAGGAACTGGGTGCCTTGTCAACAATTGGGATTTTGGCTGGAATCTAATCACCCCACAAGCTTATCTGGGTTCCCTTCCTATTTCCAAAAAGTTCTGATGCCTCCCCATTGAGTTTTGGTTGAGTAAAGCCATTAGAAATCAAGTTACTTAGAGGTAGCATTCACCTTAGAGATCCCATAATCCACATGCTCTCTTTTAATGGTTTCAAACCAATCCAATAAGCATTTATTAAGTGCCTACTGTGTGCCAGGAACTGTGCCAATACAATTAATAAAAAGACAGTGCCTGCCTTTCAGTCCTCCAGTGGGGAGAGGAGGCTAAGGGAAGTTGTGTCAATCAAGGCTCAAGTTAGCAGCATGGGGATGAGGTTAGAAGAGATGAGCTTATCCTGGGAAGTACATCTTGTTCCATGCTGCTGAAACCAGCCAGGGCAGCAGGTGCAAAAGAGACTACAGCTGAGCAAAGAGGTCTGAAGAAGCCAGTTGCCCACACTGCACAGCTAGTAAACGGCAGTCAAGATTGAAACCCCGGTTTTCTTACTCCAAACCTAGAGCTGCTTCCGCTGCCTCAAAAAGCCCCTTCAACTTTGCTGCAAATTTCATGACCTTTTCTTCTTCTTCCTCCCCAACCCCCAACTATTTCTAAAGCTAAATTGTGGATCCCAAACACCTGCCTCCTACTCCCTCCAAAGGGCACTCTCTGCTTCTCAACCAGACAATAAACCTCCCTCAGTTCCTCTCCTTGGCCTCCATGCTTTTGTGTCCTGTGAAGTCTCCCACGTTTGTCAACCATCCATTCTCCAAAGCAAACAGTTATCACAAGGGGAAAGAGTAAAATATCAGAAAAAGGAGAGAAAAGCATCACTAGAGCAGCAGGTATTTTTCACACAATAAATCTCTGTCCTCTGACCCTGCAGAAGACTGGGACTGTCTGGCCTCCCTCTGGACTGTGCCCACACATCCCTCTCCCCTTCTAGCAATGAATCCAGGGCTGGCACACCAGAACATAGTGGGCCCCCAGAGCAAATGTTGACCATGCGCTTGAGAGTTGTAGACATAAGTGCCTGGAGTGGCTTTTGTTTGTTAGGCCTTTTCAGAAACCTTGCCTGGCAGCCAATGAAAGGGTCAAGAAGGGGAGGGGACACAAGAGAGGGGACCCTGCTGGGAGCCGGGCAACTGAGCCACTGCACAAAGAGGAGGCAGCCAATTCAGGGCTGGAGCCTCATCATTCTTCCTCCCAATCTAGGAATTAGAGCTTCTCCATTTTAATCAGTAAAACTGAGTCCCTTGGGGAAGGAGAGGAGATTGGTGGGTGTGAAGAAGGTAGAGGAGCCAGGCTGGATTCCTGGGTGGTTCCTGAGACTCCATTCATCAGTGAAAAGGTAAATCCAAGTAACTGGTCTTGGTGATAAAGCTTTCTGACAATCTGCCTGGGACTGATAAGAACAGCTCCAGTTGTCAAAAGCTAATTCATTACCCTTCACCCCCAATAAAGTCAAATAGGGTGCTGGAGCTCAGGCTTATCAGCTTTCATCACCTCCTGCTCCTGCTCCATCCCAATTCTGGCTCCTAATAAAGCTCTTTTGCTTCCTGGTTACCCCAGAGACAGCACCTGCCTTTGGGTTGTGGGAAGGAGACCCCCCCAAGGTCCCTTCCAGTTTTAAATCCTATGTCCTAAATGGAATAGGAGGCGTGTCAGTGTCAGGGAACCAGGCTGTGGTTAATGAGAGAGTTGGTTGTTGGGGCATCTCAGGGTCAAGGAGCAGGACCTGGACCAGCTCATGTGTGTCTGGTGTCCTGTCCCTCATCTTTTCCAATCTACAAATCCCAATTCAAAGACATAGACCTTAAGATTCTCCAAATCCCTGGGTTTTATATTCCCTAGAATGAAATTAGCATTTTCTGAACGCTCCATGGGGCATATGCTTAGGATGGGAAGGAAGCCAGAAACATATATAACCCTTCTCTTTATTGGGATAGAAATTCCATGAAGGAGACCTTATTGTCTACCACACAGCAGAAACATCTTTACCACTCAAAATTACCTTCTCTGGCTCAGATCATCACATTGAAAGGGGTAGTGAAAAGAAGGAAGAAAATAGGTCACAGCATGAACCTTAGATCATCCTGCATGGCTCTCATCCACCCAGGATTCAGTTATGTAGCACAACCTCCTCACTTTTCAGATGGGAAACAGACCCTAAGAACTTAAGTGATTTAACTAAAGTCACATTATAGTAGGGAAGCTACAATTTGAATGCCGGTCTTCTGCCTGTCCGTTCACACAGGAAAGATCAAACGGACTTAAGAAAAATAAAATTTAAGGAGAGTAAAACCAAAACTTCTAATCTAAAAAATGATCTAAAGCCTATCACCAGGTTTCAGTATGCATCTGAATGGATACTCAATAGAACTCAGTTCCCAACTGGCTATACTACTTTGGGACTTCTCTGAGGAACCTCATTTTTGGGAAACAGAGCACTGGGCCTGGAGTCAGAAGATCCTGCGTTCAAATCCAACTTTGAACACTTACCAGCTGTGTGACCTCAGCTGGGAGAGTCACTTAACCCTGTTTACCACAGTTTTCTCATTTGTAAAAATGAGTTGAAGGAAGGGAGAAGGAAATGGCAAACCATGCTAGGATCTTTGCCAAGAAAACCCCAAATGGGGTCACAAGGAGTTAGACACAATCGAAAATGACTGAACAACATCATCCTGAATGATCAAATCAGCCTTAGTAATCCTACCTCATCACTATGCTCCCTCCCTCTGGAAGGTGGAGCAATGGAACTCCAAAACCTCGATTTAAGGAGGGGGCTCAGGATAGCCTTCCCATTTCCCACCCAGCTTCCCTATTTTGGGACTTCTCTGACTTCTTTGCCAGGTTCCTGGTTGGGTGCCTTCCCCTTTTCCTTTTATGTGTTGTCTTCCCCCATTTGATTGTAAGCTCCGTGAGGGCAGGGACTGTCTTTTTTCAAGTCTGCATCCTCAGTGCTTAACACAGTGTTTGGCACTTAATGTTTATTGACTATTATTCATTGATATATCCAACAGTATATGCTATCCAACAGTATATGCTATCTGAAGAAGACAATACAGGTAGAAAATGAACTGGGCTCAGAGTTTAAACAGAGAAAGGCAGGCTATTTTACTTTCCAGAAATTGCAAAGCACTTTTACTTACTTCAAAATTACCAAACAGCAAAGACCCATCTTTTCAAAACAAACATTTTACTGGTATTGTTGTATGACAAGAGACCCGGAACACCAATCCTTCCCTAGAGGGCGATGGAAAGGAATTTGTTTTGGTGGGTATGAGTAGGTTATATATAACATAACCATGAGGAACTCTGAAGAACAGAAATAATGGAAGTGATTCAGAAATTACATGACAGAAAATGGAGGATTTGTCACATAGTGAGAGTGAAGGATGACAGGTGGGAGGTGGGAGTGTTCCATTTATACCATGGAGAAAGGGGGAGATAACAAGGAAGGACATGGAGGAGAGCCACCCCAGATGAACAGTCATGAAAGCACTGTAATATGCATCAGCGAAGGAAATTCTTAAATGAATAAGAGGACAAATCCATTTGAATATTTGAGAGAGTGTCTAGGAAACTTGAATTTCAGGTTTTCCTTTGTCAGCATCCTATGGGTTATTCAAATTGCCTCTTGTTTTTGCTAATTCCTCCAAGTTTTCTAGAATGATTCCCAGGAACATTATTCAGATTCTTTAATTTTTAGAATGTTGTGAGTAATGCTAAATTGTGGCATTTTCACTTATCTTTCAGATCTATGGCTTGAATCTGCCTGTTTTCTCAGTTCTTCAATAATTCAAAAACTTTCTGGTTCTGCTTTCTAGTTGATCAGCTTTATCTGTAATAATTTCCTGCTAAAGTGAAGACTATTTTTGTTGGGGGAGGAGCCAAGATGGCAGAGTAGAAACAGGATTTCCCTGGGGCTCTGGCTTCCATCTCCTCCAATACATGTAAAAAATTACTCTAAACAAATTTTAGAGCTATAGAAGCCACAAAATGATGGAGAAAAACAAATCTCCTGCTGAAGGGAGATTGCGGCAGGAAGGGTCTATCACATCAAGCTGGGAGCCAAGCCCAAGCCTGCATGAGCTGTGCAGTTTTGGCCCCCAGGCAGTGAGCAGACTTCAGGAGAGTGAATCACCAGCAGCTGTGGCGGTTTCCAGGCTTCTCAACCCATAAACGCCAAAGAGCAAGTAAAAGGTCATTTGGGAACTCTGCTGGAAGAGGGGATCAGAAGAGTGTAGTCCAGCCCCTGTCCCCAGATCAAGAAATGGTGGAGGTGTGGTGGCCCCAGCTACTGCTGTGTGGCTGCCTCCAGAGCTCCTGGCCTGCAGACTGTAGGGGGACCAAGCGACCATTCATAGGGCAATCACTCTTGCTTTTTGACCTGCTTGGATACAGATCATGGTCTTGGGTGGAGTTCCTGGGGTGGGCATCCAGTGTGCCAGAGCTTGTGGGGGTTACAGAGAGGGTGCCCTCCTAATTGCTTTGGCAGCTGCAAAAGCCCCAGCAATCTGGGACAAAACCCTCTCTATTCTGAAAGCAGAGTTCTACCTGGCAAAGAGCTCAAAAGTCCAAGTAATTGAGCGGCAACATGAGCAAGCAGAGGAAACAAAGCAAGCATAGCAATCAAACCTTAGATTCCTTTTTTGGGGACAAAAAGGCTCAAAGTATGAAATGGGAGGAAGACAACAAAGTCTGAATTCCTGCAGCAAAAGCTCCCAAGAAAAATAGGAACTGGTTATAGGATTATTTTTGTTTTCAATAGCACCAATAAATGAGATAATATTTGTAAAGCCTGGCACAGTGCTGGGCACTTAATAAATGCTTGTTTCCTTTCCTTTACCATTGTTTTTTTTTGTTTTGACTTTCTATTTTACTCAATTTTCTCCTCCTTGGTGTTTCTTTTTGTTGTTTGTGAGGAGTTACGAGGATTTTGGCTTCTCCCAAACATCTCATTCAATATTTACTGGGAAATTCTGTGACAATCTTTTTATTCAGCTTTTATTGCCTTCCACTCCCCATGATTGTTATTCTAAACCTTCTCTGTCCTTGAGCCCCATTCCCTTCTCTAAGTAAATGATTAATCATCTTACTTAAGTGAAAAGACTATCTGTTGGGTGCTCACTTATAATTCCTTCCCTCCAGGTCTCAAAACCAATCTTCTCATCCTCACAAAAAAATGAGATGGCTCAACATCTTGTCAAGACTAACCCTTCCACTTGAGCCTTCTAATTTTCTGTGATTTTGCCCTATTGACTATTCTCTTCTTTATTCTCTCCCTATATCTTTAACCTTTCTCCACTTGTTACAAACATGTTCAAAACCCTTCTGTCCTCAAAAAACTTTTTCATGTTCCACCTATCTTCCTCTCTCTTTTCCTTCAGTGGCCAACACCTAGAAAAAGTAGTATCTGCTTGAATACAACTTCCAAACAGTATTACAGACATAAAGACAGTCCTAAATGATTCAAAGAATATTAATTTCTTATGAGGAAACAGAACCAATATAAGTCAAATGTCAGCTAAATGAATTTACTAATTCAGTGACATACCAGTCAAATTACCAAAGGATTATTTTATAGAACTAGAAAAAGTAAAATGAAATTCAACTGGAGGAACAAGGGCTAAGAATTGTAAGGGAAATAATAGGAGGAAAAGTGGGAGGGAAGGGGCCAGTACCAGATCCCAAACAAAGTAGCAATCACCAAAATGACTTCTTTGTATTGGTTTAAAAATAGAGAGGACAATCAGTGGAACTGAGTAGGTATTACACAACATACCGACTTGTGGCCTACTGTTAGGTAAGCCCGAAGACTTTAGCTACTGAGGTAAGGACTCACTGACAAAAACTGTTGAAAAACTGGACAGCAGTGTGGAAAAAAGTAGGTTTGGATCAACACCTCACACCATATCACTATAAGCTCCGAAAGGGTAAATGATTTCAATATAAAAGGTCACATCATAAGAAAAAAGAGAAACAAGGAAGAAATTATTTTTAATCCCAATACTAGATGTGAGAGAGAGGAAAAATAATCATTCTGTTGTGGAAGATTAAGAGCCAGAACAGTATTCCTGCCAAGATAAAAGAGCCAACCAGTGTTCAGCACAGGCATAAGTAGCACAAATGTCTGTGAGCAGAACCAGTATGTATGTATGTGTATACACAGACATATATATTATAAACACACATATGTAAAAAATAAATGTGTGTATATACACACACATAATATACATATGAAATAATATAATACATATATTTTTTATTTAGAGAAAAGACCTTTGAATTTTTTTAGGTAGTTATGCTTGAATGACTCATCAAGACTACAAAGCACTACATTTCAATTTAATTCTATAAACAAATTTAATAAGTTGAATTGAAATTCAATTGATTATAATTCACCAAGCATTTATTAAGTACTTACAATGTACAAAGCACTATATTAGGTGCCAGAGATAGAAAAACACCTAAAGAGTCCTTCATCTCCAGTTAGTTACTTTTCACTGAGTATGTAGAACTGACTCCCCAAGTTATTAGTGTCTCATTCAAATTATTGTGTATTCATACTGGAAATATCCTCTATCTATCTGTGAACATGTATCTGCAGCGTCCCCCTCCACCCAGGAGAATGTAAGGCAGAGACCGAGCTAAGCAACTGGCACATAACCTGTGTTTAATAAATGCTTGTCAAATATGATATCTATCTATATATACTCACATATATAGATATAGGTATGTACATACATACATATATGTGCAAATAAGTATTTAAAAATTATTTGGGATGGGAGGGGACAACATTAAAAACTGGAGGAATTAAGAAAGGCCTCTTGAAGGAAACAGAACTCAAGCTGAGCTTTTGAAGGGAATTAAACTAGGAATTCCAAGGGCAGCTAGGTGGCACAGTGAATAGAGCACCAGCCCTGCAGTCAGGAGGACTTGAGTTCAAATCCAGCCTCAGACACAGAACACTTACTAGCTGTGTGACCTTGGGCAAGTCACTTAACCCCCAATTGCCCTGCTCTCTTTCTTCCAAATAAAAAAAAGCAAAAATAAAATAAAATAAACTAGGGATTCCAAGAGCCAGAGGTGAGGAAGAAAGGTATTATAGGAAGGGGTGAAAAATCCAAAGTATATACAGACAGGGCAGGAGTTAGAATATCATTCAAGGGAGCAACAAGTAGGCCAGTTTGTATGAAACATGCATGTGAGAGAGTACAATAGGAAATGTCTCAGAGATAGGTTGGAGCCAAAACATAAGGGACCAATCGGAAGAATTTCTATTTTATTCTAGTGACAATAACAAGTGACATTTTTGTGCAGAAAAGAAAAATAGTTCCATTTTGAATCTCATGGGTCTAAGCTAATACTAGGTCATTTGGATTGAAACGTCCAGCAGGTAGCTGGTGCCAGGCAGGCAGGTGGTGATGGAGTGCATGTATCCCCACAGCAACCACAATAACTTACTAGTCAGTGATTAATAGAGGCTTTAAGAACTGAAGAGCTGATTTTAATTTGAAGGTCTTTCAGGATAAAGTTGCCCAGCTGCATTTGACTCCATCCTTTAAAAATAAAACATCAGCATGACCTTAGTAGTTCATTCTTCTATTGTATCTTGTGAGTCCTACCAGAAAATGTTAAAATAACTTGGAGAATAAAGATGAACAATTGGGGGAAAACACATAATGAAGACCTCTAGGACTAACATTTTATTCTTGACTCTATCACTTCTTTTTTAATAGTTCATTTGTTTTAATCTGGCAAAATCCACTTTCTCACCCTCCCAGCCATCTCTTACTCCTCTCTGCTGAGCACCAAGGGTCTGAGCACAATGTTGCTGCTGGTTTCTGGCTCTCAAACTCCCTTTCGCCATATGCCCAGAGCCCTCCTACTCAGGATGTCACCAGTACGCAGGTCCCCTTTTCAGGGTACTCTGATCTGTGACCTAGAGACGGATAGTGGGCAACAAAGCTTTTAGTTCACCTTTACACCCAATTAAGTGTTATAGGTAGAACCCTGGTATGGGTCTGGGACCTCCTCTTGTCCTAATGCAGTTTCTCCCTAAGTGCTGGAGCACTGGGTACAAAGCATTCCTGGCATGTTCTGGCCCAACCTCATCCCCAGTGCCCTCAGGCCTGTCTCCCTGTGCTGAGCTGGATTAGTCATATGATTTGCTGTGATTTTTTTTTTGGATCTCCCCATTAGGATTCCATCTGGTACATTTCCTAGATCTCTTTAGAGTTTCATGGAAAGAAGCTTAGCTGTACTACCACTTCTTCCTCTATGTAAGTCACTATATCTCTTGGGTATAATTTTGCCCTTTCTAAAAATGAGAACAAAGGTAATTGTTTCCTAATACACCTTTCAAAGATGCTGAAAAAGTTAAGGCCAAAAACAAACTTTCCTAATAGAGGAGTAAAGTAAAGATGGCTAGTCTAGAAATGCTAATGGTAGCAATAAGACAAAAGAAAGAAATGAAAGGTATAAAGGTAATCAAAGAGCTATCTCTAAAACAATAAGCTATCTCTATTTTCTGACGACATGGTACTTTACTTAGAAAATCCTGGGGAAGCAGCAAAGAAAGTAACTGAAAAAAAATTGCTTTAGGAATGTTGCAGGCTTAAAAACAAACTTATAAAGAAGCAACAGCATGTCTTTATAATACTTTACTATCACTTAATTTCATTCTCTTAGATTCCATGTCAGTTAGCTAATTTGTATGACTTTGAGTGAGTCACTTCTCACCTTTTGGTCTGTCTCCCCATATGTAAAATGAAGGGATTGAAAAAGATTGTTTGTAAAGGGCTTTCCAGCTTTAAATCCTATGATCCAATAAAGTCTATGACTTATGATCTCTGAACTGACAGGTGATGAATGGCCTAAGTGACACAGTCATGCAAAGGCACTTTTAGTAAAGAAACAAACAAACCCCAAACCAACTTTCTTATTTCTTTACAAAAATGCCTAAGTACCCCTAAGAGGGAGGTAGGGTTTTTTACTGATAAGGAAAGTGTAGCTCAGAGATTTAGTGAATTGCCCTGTGAATTGCCAAAAAGTTAGCCCAGATTTTCTGACTCTCAAGGCCAATGCTCTTTCTGACACCACACTGATTCTCACATTTATTCTCAAATAGACCAAGATTATAGCACAGCATAAATCCTAAATTTTAAGATTCAAAAATAGTAAGAAATAGTAAGCCAGAAATACTCTAAAAGACAGAAAGGGTTATTCTTTTGAAACTTAAATATGATTATTTTAAAAATTTGAACACAACACTTTGTTGCTTAGAATGTAATTTTGAAATCTAGTGTTGCTTAAAGTAAGCAGGCCATTTGTTGGGGCTTAGAGGAGTTTCACACATATTTTTGCTGTAATGGTTACCTGACCTGTTTATATGATAGTGTTAAGATTTAAATCTGGAAGTGATTGTAGAAGTGACTGTCTCACCTGTGGTTCAAAAAGGAGTAGCATGTGCAATGGCCACATGGTAAAACCATCTCAGCAGATGGGATAAATCAGGGTAAGAGTTTCTGCTGGCAATATCACTTAATGCTGTATTTAGATTGTTGGTGAAGCTTACTAAAAGTCTTATTCTGGAAGCTGTGGTATGATGTAAAGGACACTGGATCTAAAGTTATAAGACGCTGGTTCAAATTCCAGTCTGCTAACTTACTATCTGGATGGCCCTGAGCAAATCACTTATATGTACTGTGCCTAAATATCCTGATCTGTAAAATGGGAGTAATGACACCTAAACCATCTGTTGCATGGGTCTACTGTAAGGCCAAATTGGATAATGGATGTAACATCCAGTAACACCTAAGGCACTATAACAATATCAGATAATCATAATAATGAGTTGCATCTTCAGTGCCCAGCCTTGGGCCTTGATTGTGATGCCAACTATTGCCATTTCCCTGGTACTTTTTAGCTGTCAAACATCCCTGTTTCCAACAAAATTAATTATGAAACAGCAAAACATGAAATGCCTGAAAATTTAAAGATATTAGAAAATTTTTATTCATTATCCAACACAACATATATTAAAATTCTGTTCAAAACCACAACATAATAAAAGTTTTCAGTAGAAATAAACATCAATTTCATTAATACAACAGAATATCCACAGACTTTGACAAAATGAAATAATTAGTAAATAAACACTGAATTCTGTACATAAGTTAAAAACTCTACTTTATTCCAAATATATAAATATGTGTGTCTATATTTAAACATTTTGTTTTTTATCTAGTTCTATTAGGGAAATACTGGGCCACCTTTGCAACAGAAGAGTATTTCACTGCATGGCTAGAACTGTCATCTTTTGGTTGTAGGGCTGTCAGAAAATGAAAATATAATTCAATATTAATCAGCCTCTGGATTAGTCATATGGAGAGTATAAAACCCTTTTTTTTTTTGAAGACTATAAGTTCTTTCATATTAGAAATGAGAAAGTTTTTACCACTCATGTACGCAGTTACAGAACTAGTTATCAATTAGGGTAACTTGAGCAATCTACATTTCATGAAGAGAGGATAATCTTAGTTTAAAAAGTCCAAAAAACAGATATGAGCAAAGCAGAAGCGGATCACCTCCTAAAAATCCATGTTTTCTCCTTGTGGCTGGTCCTCTGCAAAAAGCATTACTAATTGAATTATTGTTTCTGACTTACTCAGAAAAATACTATTAAACTGAAATTTTAGCCGCATGTTGTAGTCCAACAGTCCCTTACTTTATCTAGGTAAAATTGGTTGGATTAGGGAGTGGGAGAAAGTGAAAGGGGAAATCTTCCTCTCTTGCTTCTTACATATCTATGTGCACACCTGTCAATTACTTGTGAGAAAGGTATGGGTGAGGGACATGAAGCTAATGTAAGGAATGTAAAAATTGGTTTGAGGATACAAGCTGGAACAAATATAATCAACTTTCAACTACTTGCACAAACAGAATTAGCATAGATGTTGGATTTAAAAACCAATATCACCAACAAAAAGTCTAGATAATTAAAACAACATAGGTAAAGAACCTCTGTCATCCAAATATCCTATTATTTCTGGCTTTGGCTAAGTATGGGTCTAGTTGAGAAGGGTTAGCTTCAGGAACGTGATGGATTGTGTGAGACATCCTGGGAACAGAAGAAGAGTTGTCACATCATCATGAGAAAACACAATGAATGAAGGGAAACTGGAACCTGAACATCTAGATGACTAGCATTAAAGTGTCAGTAAAGTGTTAGTAAAAAAACAGACAATATGCAGAATTTATGACCAGATAAGCAGAAAACCATCTTAAAAATGGTTGATGGAAGAGAATCTGAAATACAATCAGAAACTAGAGCTCTTAACTGAACGCTAGGAAACTAGTAAACTAAAAAAAGGAAGAGAAAGGGACTGATTTACTAGAAGATGGACCAATTTCATTCAATTTTAACTGAATTGTACTTCAGAATTATAAGAAACAGTCACAGCCAAATGGAAATATGTACTTAAAATTATCAGCACTGGACTTAAAAATATAAGTAAAAGCTCTTATGTTTCCTTCATTTATAAAGTTAGAGACTAAACTAAGGAAACTGAACTTTGTGGATAACAGGCAGCTATTTTCAGTCAAGGCCAGTGATCTGATCTCCTTTTTATCTTATAGATGAATAGCTGGGGAATAGAAATGGTGACAGTCCTACATTATTTTCACTAACCTTAGTCACCACACAAGCACCTAAGGTTTTAAAAACATGAGGTCAGACATTTATGAAGCTGCCTAATCTACCAGGCTAGGAACAAGTTCTTAGCTTCTCTTAGAGTCTGAATAGGTCTCATACCACATTGCTCCTGAGATACAGCTGCCCAATGCTTATTACATTCTTTATAACACCTAAAAACTTGACTTCCTAATCACTATCCCTGATCCTTTAGTCTTAAAGAATAAATCTAATGAGATGATAGGAAAGATACCAAGTCAGCTGGCTACCAATCTATGGTGCTTTAAAAAATACTTTTGTTCATCCAAACCTGTTTTTTTTTTTCCTCCTTCCATTTAAGTAAGAACATCTGACAAAAACACAGTAAATTTTATAACATAAGAATATTAAATTTAAGAACTTCCTTTGACAAAGAGAAATATCCTATTTAAGTTCAATGGCTTAGTATAGTTGAATAACATCATCCCATTCAGCAACAGGCCAGATTCCATTGGGTTGCACATTAGGTGGGGAACTCTTCCAGTCCCAGGTGTGCATAGGAATCATCCAGGTCTTGCCATAGTTGGCTTCAATATAGTTGATAGTTTCACAGGGCACACGGACTTTCATTTCTACAAATTCAGCCCAACACAGTGTAAATTTAGGAAATATGTATCTGGGATAAAACAGAGATAAAGGAGAAAATATTAATTTTCCAGATATTAAACTTCAAGGGTGAAAATGCAAGTTTTTCCTGCCTGTATGCCAAAATTTTTTAATAGTTAACAGCTCAATCTACCAGTAAGAGAACCCAAATAATATTCAAGTATATTTACATCTTTTGTAAACTGATTCATCTTTTCTTCCAATCTCAATTTAGGAATTCTATAACTTAGAGAAAGTCTAATTCCAAAAGTTAACCATTTTGTTTATTCCCATAGGTATCATGCCTCTGATGCACCTCAAGAATTACAGAGTTTAGCACATCCTCTGTCTCCCAGTGCAAGGTCTATTTGCTTTTATCTTTGTATCTCTGATACCAATCCAGCACTATGCCTTGCACATCATCGGCACTTAATAAACATGTGCTGAATTGAATATATTTGGGTAAATGGTATGTGCAGCTTCTAAATAGCTGTAGATGACATTTAATTCAGATGAGGCAGTGTTCATTAAAGTTAAATTAACTGCACCCATTTCTGGTGCGATTTCAGTAAACTATTTCACTGAAAAGGCAACTTTTAAGCATTCTTGGAGCTATGGAAGTTTATGTATTTAAAAACCACATTAAAAAATTCAGTGTAAGGTGCTGACTTGTATATCAGCTTCTGAGAAACCTCTGCCTTTAATGTGATGAAAATGATTTTCACTAATGGTATCTGAGTGGCAATAGCACAATGTACTGTTCAGTGATGTTTGACTCTTCATGATCCCATGGACCCATGCTGTCCATGGAGTTTTCTTGGGAAAGAGACTAGAGTGGTTTGCTATTTCTTCTCAAGTGGATAAGGCAAACTGATTTGCCCAGGGCCACATAGCTAATAAGTGTCTAAGGCCAAATTTGAACTCAAGTTTTCCTGACTCCTGGCCCAGTGCTTTATCTACTGAGTCACTTAGTCACACAAGGTGAGAAGGCTTGAAAATTATGGTGGATTTTTTTCCTTTGGTCAACAGGAAAATAAAAACAGGCACCAAAATGTATTTATATCATCGAAATGAGATATAGTTAAACATTTCAGCATTTCTTCCAAAGAAAATCTGGCTCCTAGCCAACAACACCCCTCCCCACTCAAATGAACATCAAGTCAAACAAAGTACCACAAGAGCATTCAAGTGTTTTCGAGAAAGCAGAGAGTTACTTTTCCTGGTTGGTGCATATGGCTAATGGACAAGCCCAGTTGGGGTCTGAGAACAAGAAACCACATCACACAACAGCTGCTCTGGAATAAGATACTGCACTGAGTCACCTTTTGCCACTCCCAGTTCTGCTCTGTGCACTCATATTAATGACATGACTCATTTTGTTTGTCAGGAGAACATCCACCTGTTCTGTCCCATCCCAAGTTGACACTACCAAGATGAGATGAGACAGGATTTTGAATTCCTCATTTTCTATGATAGCCTCCAAAGCCTCATAAAACAAATGAATGACAGAAAAAAAAAACCACAGACCCAGTACAGTTTCTTGAGAAATAGGGAATTTATAAATCTTTTAAATGTCAATTTTTAAAGCTGATGAACAATTTCTGAAAATAAGTGAAAGAAAACCCAGATCAAGAGTTCATTCTTGGTGGGGATGAAGGGGAGAAAAATCTGAAACTCAAGTGACTCTGGAACTGAATCTTGTAAACTAAAAGTAAACAAACAAATCAATAAAATAAATTTTTTTAAAAAAGAGTCCATTCTTTACAGAATTAAGTTTCTGTTTTTCTCAGGAAAATTCAATGATGTTCAGCAAATGGAAAATTTGGACTCCCTAGCAGAGACAAAAGAAAACTAATCATTAAAATGGAATAATTATTGTTACCTAAAAGGGCTGATACAATTTAATCCAACAAGCATTTATTAAGCATCTACTATACACGAGGTTTTATGCTAAGTGCTCTAGATGCACATAAAAAAAGTCTTTGCCCTCAAAGAGCTCACAGTTCATTGGGTGGATACAACATGTACACAGATAGGTGCATATAAGTGACAATTTAAGGAAAGAGAGAGAACGAACAACTATGGGTGTCACAAAAGGTTTCCTGTAGGAGGTGGCACATGGTCTAAAAAGATACATGGGATCCTAAAAGGTAGAAGTGAGAGAATGTATGTGGAAAAGTCCGTGAAAAAGCATGGAGACAGAAGGAATATCATGCCATGTTTAGGAAACAGCAAGAAGACCAATTTATCTATACCACTGCAAAGGGAGTAACATGTAATGAGGCTAAAAGTCATCTGAGCCAGGTTTAAATGCCAAGCAGAGAAGTCGTAATAGAGATCTATGGGAGTTTACTTAGCAGTGGAACGACAAGGTCAGATCTGTGCTTTGGGAATATTATTTTGGCAGGTATGTAGAGAATGAATTAGAGAGGAGAGAGACATGAGGCAGAGAGAACAATTAGGGACAACGGTCTATACAGGAGGTAATAAAGTTCTGAATCAAGGTGGTTGGGCAAATAGATCAAAGACAACAGATGTAAGAGAAATTATGGAAGCAAATTCAATAAGACGTGGTGTTTGATTGTATATGTGGGAAGAAAGGAAAGAGTTGAGGTTGTGAATCTGAATCAATGGAAAGATAGCAGTTTCCTCAAAAGAAACAGGAAATTTTAAAAGAGGTGTAGGCTTATGGGGAAAGATAAAAACTTCAGCTTTTGACATGCTGAGTTTGAGATGCCTAGAGAACATCCAATTTGAGACGTCTAGTATATGGTTGGTGATGTAGGATTTCAGCTCAGGAGAAAGACTAAGGCTAGATATTAAGGTCTATGTATCCACATCATCTGCATAAAGACAACTGAGCCAACAGAAACTGACCAGGAGAGTGAGGAGAGGGGGAAAGAGGACGTGAGGAAAGAGAAGGGGGAGGGGGGAGGGAGAGAGAGGAAGGAAGGAAGGGATGGGAAGGGGAAGGGGAAAGGGGAAGTAGAGGGAGAGAGAAGGGTGCCCAGGGCAGGGCCTAGAGGTAAACATTTGGATAATGATGCAGCTAAGGAGACTGAGGAGAGGAGTAAGCAGACAGGTAACATAAGAACCAAGAAAAGCAGCTTCACAAAAAGCCCACAGAGAAGACAATACTCAGGAGAAGTTGGTTAACAATGTCAATTATTGCTAAGAAGTAAAGAAAGACGAAGAATGAAAAAAAGATCCCAGATCTGGCAATTAAAAGATCACTGGTTGGGGCGGCTAGGTGGCACAGTGAATAGAGCACCAGCCCTGGAGTCAGGAGGACCTGAGTTCAAATCCAGCCTGGCCTCAGACACTTAACACTTATTAGCCATGCGACCTTGGGCAAGTCACTTAAACCCAATTACCTACCAAAAAGCAAAAGAAAAAAAGAATAAATTGTGCATTAAAAAAAAAAAAGATCACTG
This sequence comes from Pseudocheirus occidentalis, assembly GCA_028646575.1. Taxonomy (NCBI): domain Eukaryota; kingdom Metazoa; phylum Chordata; class Mammalia; order Diprotodontia; family Pseudocheiridae; genus Pseudocheirus; species Pseudocheirus occidentalis. Next base: position 82,249,221 of record CM053599.1, read on the forward strand.
GTAATTTTAGAGGAAGCAGTTTCAGCTGAGCAGTGAAGTAGGAAGCCAGACTGAAGAGTTGAGATGTGAGTGTGAAGTGGGGAGAAGACAGCTTTTTCAAGGACTATTGCTTTGAAAGGTAAAAGATATAGCATGAGAGCTTGAGGGGATAGTAACAGTCAAATGTGGAGTTTTTAAGGATGAAAGAGACCCGGGTTATGTCTGTATGAAGTGGTGAACAAACTAGTCAACAGGAAAAGACTGAAATTAGAGCCACTCACTGACTCAGAGAAACAGGGCTGGTGGCAGGAAGGTGACATGGTCATATCTGCACTTTAGGAAGACTAATTTGACAGCTGAGTAGAGGATGGACTGAAGTGGGAAGAGACATATAGCAGGGACACCAATCAGCAAGCAAGATATTACAACAGTGAACAGTTCAGGAATGAGGTGCTGAGGACCAGCTATCCCTTCTTAAAATACCAATCCAACTATCCACATAGAAGAAAAATAGTGGATGAAGAATTCCTATTGTCAAGGTTATACAGTTGTCCATACAACCCATATTTCATCAGTACACAGAACTTAAGACAAATACCACTGATTAAGGAGAGTGTACAGAATTGCCTGAGAAACTGTTCAGTGCTTTTTACATGATTTCAAGTTTATCTCTGAAAGAAAAGATTGCCTTTTTAAAACATCTATACTACTCTGATGATGAATATGAGTCAAGGAATATCACAGTCTCTGAACAATTAAAATACGGATCACCAAAGAGGTGACAGAGAGGAACATGGGAGAAAAGAGTAGATTAGCAATACATTACAAGGAGAAATTGCACAGGAGCAACAGCATAAAGGATATCATTATAAATACGTATCCCAAACATGAACCAATTCAGATTTGGGCATTCCATTTCCTTTCTCTTCTTTTTACATACTCTCTTCTTTGGTGTCCTCATCTCTTAACCACAGCTTTAAAGTCAAATCAGTGAAAGATTCTGAAATCTCTATGTATGTCTCCAGCCTCCAACTTCCTCCTGAGACCCTAGTCCTACACTTCCAATTGCCTATGAGAAGAAGAACCCCCGAGAATGTGCCAGCCCATATAAGATTATGATGTCCACTACTATTCAAACCCGTTCTTGTTCCCCCCACATCCATCCCTATCACTGCCTTTCCTGGTTTGGTGAATGGCCCTATCATTCTCCCAGGAACCCAGACTCCAAATCTCAGTCACTTTTACTCTTCCCTTTCCTTTATTTGCCATATAAAAATCAGCTGCCAAGTATTACTTGTTCTGTCTTCATCTTATTATTTACAGTTGTTCACTTCTCTCCATTCCATTAACATTGCAATACTGTATTCATTACTTAGTCTTATAACTATCCAGCTAATCTCTCCAATCTCTTTTCCCTCAAATCTATCCATCACTGCTCTGTTGCCAAATTAATCCTTCCAATGCAAACACCTTCAATCGCTCTCTAAAGCCCTACCAAATAAAATCTTATCTCTTAACACTGACATTCAAGGCCCTTCACAATCTGGCTTCAATCTATATTTGCAACTCTTTCTGTTACACTATACCTGCTAGTAAGTTTAAGGTTTGGCAATAAAGGTATAAAAATGGTTAATTTCAATTAAATCTGTCCCTCAGGAACTAGATCTAGTTAGGAAACCCATGTTCCAGATCTACCACTGATTTGCTTTGTGATCTTGGGGTTTGGTTTTAGGTTCTTCCTTTATGTGGAGTTATAATCACACTTATTTTATGCATTTCACAGGATAGCTGTGAAGATCAGTTAAAATAATGTGTATGTGCTTTGAAAAAAACATATAAAAATGCAAGGGAGTTATTAATTCCTGGGAAAAACTTTCTTTTAGGAAGAAAAACTTCTTTATGGAATGTAGTTTTCATTTCTGCACAATGATGCACATGTAGAAAATACATCATATGCATTCAAAGTTCTTTAAATATGCATCATCTTCACATGAGTAACTGAGATATAATGAAGAAGACCTAAGAAATGACCCATATGCTGTGTTGTAAAACACAAACATATAAACAAAGTGAGAAATATAGGACTCTTGCAGAAAAGTCAGTTTTAAAGGATACTCGTTTTAAGCAAACTACTAAAATTTGTTGTTTTTTCAGCTTCACAGCTGTTAGTACTGAAAAAGAAAAAAAAAAGGGTGGGGGTGTCTCCTGAGAAACCTTATCTTCAGAAAAACCCCGCCCTGCAGTGATGGTTGTGGAAGCAGAAGCCAGCAGAAGGTCCTGCTCTAGGATTCCCCGCCAAGTCAAGGGACCTAAGGCAGCTGGCATCATCACCTACAGGTACTGTTTATTCACATGGAACTCTTGCCTCTCACTCCTTCATGGAATTCTCAGACCTCCAAGCCATAAAGTAGCGAACAAAGCTGCATTATAGGGGACTTGAGAGCAGTCTCACATACGGCAAGAACCTCAGCATTTCACTTAATTAATACAACCCACACAAATAACTAGTTTGTTTTAAGCCTAGGAGCAGTATCATGGACCCAAGGGTCTATGTGGTTTCCTCATATGTGGCTTTAGGAAGTTTATTTTTACTAAAGTCTTAAGTTCTATTACAATTGCTCCAAGGCCCCAATTAGAAAATTTTCTAATATTTTAGATGGAGGCTGGGCTTTTTGCCTAAATTTATATTTAAATCTCTCTGTAGTTAATCCGTGGCCTCTTTGTTATTGAGGGGAAATTCAGCTTACTGGATATATTTGGAAAACTAAAAAGTAAAGTGCCAATCTTTTCTTGGGACTCTCTTTAGGCTTCATCCCCTGCTCCAAGATGCCTGTAGAGCCAATGACTCTTTTCCCTTCTTTGTCACAGTTCATTCCTTCCTTTGCTCCTCATGAATAGGTCTTTTTAATACAAATTTCTTAGGGAGACACTAAATCCCTCATGCAATGGCTTTGAATATTTCAAGGTCGTATACAAACCCTGTTCACACTCAGTTTTAATTGCTTGATTCAGTTCCTTCGACTAATATTTACATATCATTGTTCATGGTCCCCTCACCATCCTGTTTTCCCTCTTCTGGCCATGGTCTAGTTTTTCAATGTATTTCCTAAACTATATATATATTGCTCTGGACCAAACCATAATAATTCAGGTGAGGTCTGACCAGAATAGTACAGCAGGGCTATCATCTTCCTCTTCTGGACACTCTGCTTCTATTAATGTGGTCTAAGATCACATTAGTTTTTTGTAGCTCTGTTGACGCTCTCTGAGACACATACCTCCCTTGACTCTGAGTTTATCCCAGGCTAGAAAGCTAAATGGTTTCAGTTAACACTCAGCTAGTAATGCCCCTACAGAAGGATGAAAATATGTGCAACTTTTTTTCTTTTTTTTTTTTGGAGGGCAATTAGGGTTAAGTGACTTGCCCAAAGTCACACGGCTAGTAAGTGTGTCAAGTGTCTGAGGCCAGATTTGAACTCAGGTCCTCCTGACTCCAGGGCTGGTGCTGTATACACTGTACCACCTAGCCGCCCCAATATGTGCAACTTCTTAAGAGGAAAGTGACTCGACAGTAACGATCTGGCAGAACTTACAATTAAATAGTCTTAGTTTTTTTTACTGTTAATATAACAGGGTTCCATTAGCTTAACAATATGATGATGAAACTGGCTCCTGGGCACAGAAGAGAGGGTGGTTAGTGGAGAAAAGCCTGCTGTAAATCACAGGTCCAAAGCAGGATTCTTTACAAGAAAAAAAATGCACACATTTCTTCATTCTCCATATTTACTTCACCAACCTCAGCTGCTCAAAGAGCTTCAATTATATGAAAATGTATCCAAAATCTATTTCTCTCAGGAATGTGCTAAAAGATGAGTACTGGCCTGTCTATCCAGAATCTCAGTGATATTTTTTTTAAATTAATTTTATTTCTCTTTTGTTTTCCTATTGCCCTTATTTCTATGTCCCTCCCCCTCCCTATCATTCATAATAAAAAAAAGTGATTCAGAAAAGCTAAGCAAAACAGAGCGTGTACACAAACACACAGAGTGTTCTATGCCCATCATCCCTCCCATATCTCCAATGAAGATATTTTCTCATTTCATCTATATGAAGAAGCTTGGTCGTAACTGGTGATGTTTTTGATTTTTTCTTCCCAAAACATGCTGTTGTAGTCACTGTGTACACTGTTTTCCTGGTTTGTCTTCATTCCGCCATCAGTTCATTTAAGTCTACCCTGCTTTTATTTGTTGTGGTCAGTCGTTTTGGATGTGTCCCACTCTTGGTATTCTTACTTTGCCTCCTTTTTTTCATGTTGGCCAGCCTATTAATTGCTTGGTTTTTTATCTCTGTGGAACTCTGCTTCCAGGAGGGGGAAAGCTCTGTCCCAAATCGCTGGGGCCCTCACAGCTGCCGGAGCTATTAGTGGGATGCTGCAGCGCCCCCCCAGCTTTGGCTCACTGAAAGCGCACCCCAGGACCACCACTCAAGACCACGATCCAGATCCAGGCTGCTCAACACAAGAGCCCTTAGCCCTGATGGATCGCATCAGCCCCCCTGCTATCTGCAGGCCAAGGGCTCTGAAGTAGCCCAGTGGAGGCCGCTGCTGCTTCGTTCCTGCTGCTACAGCTGCCTCCCACTGCTTCCTTGCGCTGGGAGCAGTTTGGC
>CM053599.1:82262975-82282618 GCA_028646575.1 Pseudocheirus occidentalis
AGAGCAGGGGAGGGGCTTTACAGTGGGATTGCTGTTTTGGGGTTGGGGCAGGGGCAAGACGGGGAGAAAATTTGTAATTCAAAAATGTAATGAAAATGAATAATGTAAACAAGAAAACAAATAAAAAATAAATAAAAAAAAACATTTCAATAAGCTATCCTCCCCTAAGAAAGGTAGCATGGTATACTGGAGAGAATCATCCTGGAGTCTTCCAGAAAAGTCACTGTTTCAAGTCCTACCTCTGACACAAACAGGTGTGAACATAGGCAAGTCACTTAACCTCACACAAGCCCAGAATCATTTCTATGAATGAGATGCTGATCCACATTAGTGGAGAAAGTTTCCACATAATGGAGCTGTCTACTCTGGTGAAAGAAATCCAAATCCTTCTTCCACTCTTAGAAAAAAAAATCCTCCACTAAATTTCTACTTCAAAACTTTGGTGGCACAAAAGTAACCTTGGGTTCTAAATAGCTATATTAGGCAAGGCAAATCTTACTATTTTACCAAGCAAGAAAAGTCTTCAATATGGATCAGGTAATCCAAAAAGCAGTCTAGCAAATTCATGCATGCATGTGTGTGTATGTGTGTGTATGTGTGTGTGTGTGTGTGAGAGAGAGAGACAGAGACAGAGACAGACAGAGATTGAGAGATTTTTTGATGTTCATTTTTTGAAATTCACAAGCACTTATTTTTCTCATTACCTCTTCCCCATTTCCAATGTATTTTTTATCATTATTCCTATTTCATTTTTTAAAAATTCTCTGAGTTCCAAATTCTTTCCCTCTCAGCCCTCCTCCAACCACCAAGAAGGCAAGCAATGTGATATTAGTTATACATATGAAATCAGGCAAAACATGTTTCCATATTTTCTAAATCACAAAAAAGCAAGAAAAATAAAGTGAGAAAATTATACTTTAATTTAAACTCGGCTCACTGGTTCTCTCTCTCTGAATGTGGATGATATAAGTCCTTTAGAATTGTCTTGGATCATTGTACTGATAAGAGTTGCTAAATTTTCAGCTGATCATCATTATAATATTGCTGTTACTATGTACAATGATGTCCTGGTTCTTCTCACTTCATTCTGTATCAGTTCATAAAAGTCTTCCCATACCACTTATCATTTCTTATAGTACAACAGCATTCCATCACAATCATATGCCACAATGTGTTCAGCCATTCCCTGTGCATCCCCTCAATTTGCAATTCTTTGTCACCACAAAAAAAAAGAGTTGCTATAAAGTTTATCTCCTTAGGGTACAGACTTAATACTGGTATTTCTGGGTCAAAATGTATGTACAGTTTTATAGCCCTTTGGGCATAGTTCCAAATTGTTCTTCAGATAGGCTGGATCAGTTCACAACTCCACCAACAATTCATTATATTATTATTCATATTATACATCTATTTTCCCATGTCCATTCCAGCATTTGTAATTTCTGATATGCATGAGGTAATACTTCAGAGTTGTTTTCATTTGTATTTCTCTAACTGATAATGATTTAGCACATTTTTTTTTCATATGACTATAGAAAGCTTTCACTTCTTCTGAAAAATACCTGTTCACATCCTTTGACTATTATCATTTGGGGAATGGCTCTTAGTTTTGTAATTCTGATTAATTTCCCTATATATTTGACCTTTATCAGAGAAATTTAAATTTTTTATATTAATTGTTTATGATACCTTTTAGCAAAACACAGCCTCCCTGCCTATTTCTTTTAATTAGATCTATTATTGCTTTTGCTTTGTCCAAGATCATAACTGCCACTCTGCCTTTTTTTTAACTACAGCTGAAGCATAACAGATTCTATTCCATATCATTATTTTAACTCTGTCTTTCTCTATCAAGTGGTTTTCTAACAAACAATGTATTGCTGGATTCTAGGTTCTAATTGATACTGCTATCCAACTTCATTTTATGAGTGAACTCATCCCATTCATATTTACAGTTAGTATTACTATTTCCCTCCATTCTATTTTTTTTTCCTCTCCCTCTCCCTTTTTATCTTGTCCCTCCTCAAAGGTCTACTTTGCATCTACTGTTGGCTCTTTTAATTCACCCTCCTTTTTATCAGTTCTTCCTCCAGTCCCCTACCCCCTTTCTCTTATTCCCCTCCCTTTCTATTTCCCTAGTAAGATAGCTTTCTCTACCCCACTTAGTGCAGTCTTCCCATTTGGAACAAATTCTGATGAGAGTGAGGTTCAAGCACTGCCTGACACCCTCCCCATTTCCTCCTCCACTGTAAAAGCTCTTCCTGATGTGCCTCTTTTATGTGAGATAATTTCCCTCACTCTAACTTTTCCTTCCCTTTTCTCTCAGTGCATCCCTTTTTTCACCCCTTCATTATTTCTGGAGATCATTTCAACATAAATGACTCACATCCATAACCTACATCAATGTAGATTGTTTCTAACTACCCTAATGATAATGTTTGTTAGGATTACATGTATTTGATTGCACATTTATAACCTATATGCTTACTATCTTAGGGAGGAGGGAAGTGAAGAGAGGAGGGAGGAAATTTGGAACTCAAAAAATGTATTGTCTTCCCATATAGGAATATACACAATTTAATGCTATTGAGACTCTTATTCCTCTTTCATGTTTACCTTTTTTAATGCTTCTCTTGAGTCTTACATCTGAATGTCAAAATTTTTGTTCAGCTCTGGTTATTTCATCAGGGATACTTGAAAGTCCTCTATTTAATTAAATATCCACTTTTTTCTCCTATAGAATTATACTGTTTTGCTGGGTAGGTAATTCTTGGTTGTAATCATAACTCTTTTCCCTTCTGGAATATCATATTCTAAGCCCTTCAATCTTTTAATGTAGAAGCTGCTAAATCCTGTGTTATCCTGACTGTGGCTTTACAATATTTGAGTTGTTTCTTTTTGGCAGCTTGCAATATTTTCTCCTTGACCTGGGAGCTCTAGAATTTAGCTATAATATTCCTGGGAGTTTTCATTTTAAGATTGCATTCTGGAGGTGATCAGTAGATTCTTTCGATTTCTATTTTATCCTTTGGTTCATCAAGGCTGTTTTCCTTTACTTCTTGAAAGATGATATCTAGGTTCTTTTTCTGATCATGGTTTTCACAGTCCAATAATTCTTAAATTATCTCTCCTAGATCTATTTTCCAGATCAGTTGTTTCAATGAGATATTTCATTTTCTTCTATATTTTTCTTCATTCCTTTGACTTTGTTTTATTATTTTTTGAAGCCTCATTGAGTCATTAGCTTCAATGTGCCCAATTCTAATTTTTAAGGAATTATTTTCTTCAGGAAGTTTTTTTTAACCTCTTTTTCTATTTAGCCAATTTTTTTTAAGGAGTTCTTTTCTTCAGTGAGCTTTTATATCAGTTTTTTCATTTGTCCCATTCTGGTTTTTTCAAGGAATTTTTTTTTCTTTACTATTAGGCCAACTCTATTAAACTAAAACAGTGTTATTTTCTTCAGGTTTTTTTAATGCCTCTTTTACAAAAGCTATTAATTCTCTTTTATCTCTCTCATTTATTTTCCCAATTTTTCCTCTGTAACTCTTATCTCTTTAACTGTTCCTGGGACTGGGTACAATTATTATTGTTTTATCATTTTGTTCTTTGAGGATTTGGTTGCAGCTATTTTCATACTGCTGTCTTCTTCCCTGCCACAACAGTAGTTTTTTTATGGTCAAGTTCTTTTTGTTGTTGTTGTTGTTTGCTCATTTTTCTAGCCTATTTCTCAACTTTGAATTTGATATTAAATTTGGGCTCTGTTCAGCTTGCTGTGGGAAAACACTGTCCCAAGTTTCAGTCTTTTTCATTATGCTGCTGTTTTCTGAGTCAGTTTGGGGGAGAGGGGACCTGTAAGTTTTTGGTGCTTCCAAGGTGGTGTGATCTGGGGAGAAGTGTGGTCACTGCTTTCCTGGTCTATTCTCTAGTCTTTACCTAGGAATGGTTCTAGTTCCTCTGTAGCCACAAGTGCTAGTGCTTATTTTGGCCTTGCAATCACATGTGACCATGTCCTCTGCTCTCCTACAGACCTAAGTGCTAATGTCTTCTCTACCTTGGAACTACAACCGAGGCTACTGTTCCCTTATAAGCACTCCTCTCCACCCTGGATCTCTGACACAGAACTGGATTTGGGCAACAGAACTGTCAATCAGTAGCAGTTGCACCGATGCTAGCAAAAGGTCCCTTATAATCTCTGTCTGACCAGTATTCCTATCCTTTTACCATCTCTGGGCTGAGAGCTCCCTAAAATTCTGCTCTGTTTCACCTGCCCCCAAAGAAGCCCACCACTGCTGTTGCTGTTACATGTGTTCTGGGCTGCCCCACCCCCAATTCAGGTGTCACAGACCTTCTCTGCTGACATCTTAAATTTTCTTAGGATGGAAAAATGTCTCACCCTGACCTTTGTTGGCTCTGCTGACTCAGAATTTTATTTGAGGTACTATTTTAAGTTGTTTGGAGAGGAATGTTGGAAGAGTTTGGCTGGGTTGCTGCCTCTATTCTGCCATCTTGATTCCCCCTACTCCCAGCCTAGCTAATTCTTGAAAGGTTCAACACGAGAGATTTGACTCCTGGGTGAAAAATGTTCTGAGCCATAACAACTTACAAAAGCCTGAATTAAGCCATAATATAGCTGAATATGTCCCCATATTGCTTCCCGATAGCATCTAAGCTCTTGGAGGGAATGGATTTTTTTTCCTTAATTTTTTGTCTTTGTATCTTCAATGACTAGCACAGAGCTAATAAACACTTGTAGACTGACATACACTACTATGCTAAGAGTATAACAAAATGAATTCGCTATGATTAACAATGTTTATATGGGAAAATGTGCTCAAAGTTTTAACTTGGGGTGCCAGAAACATATCTGACCCAACCCTCTGTCCTAGTAATAGTATGGATTCTTCCAAACTCCATGGTATCAGTATGGTAGTTTTCTGGTGAGGGTTTTTATGTCATAAATCCCTTTAGGATTCTGGTGAATTTTATGGACCCCTTCTCCAAGTGTTTTAAATTAACAAAACACATAGGGTTAGAAAGGAAACCAATAATATTAAAATAAAGATGTATCTTTTTCCATCCAAGTTCAAAGACTCCCTGAAATCTATCCACAGGGGTCCACGGACCAAGGTTAAGAATGCTTGCTCTAGGGCGGCTAGGTGGCGCAGTAAATAGAGCACCGGCCCTAGAGTCAGGAGTACCTGAGTTCAAATCTGGCCTCAGATACTTAACACACACACACACACACACACACACACACACACACACACACACACTCAAACTAGCCGTGTGACGTTGGGCAAGTCACTTAACCCCAACTGCCCTCCAAAAAGCAAAAAAAAAAAAAAAAAAAATAATGCTTGCTCTACATACTACTCATGTGACCTCAGGTAAGTCACTTAACCCCAATTGTCCTGCCTTCCCCCCTCCAAAAACAGAAGGAAAAAAAAATGCTTGCTCTTGGGCTGGAGGCAGAGATTCCAGAAGAGGGCAGCAGAGGATTCTAGGGTAAGGGATGGAGAAGGGAACAGAAGCTCCAGGATATCAGAAGAAAGAAATTGTTGAAAAAGGGTCCCTTGACAATTAGGTGTAAACTACATGAAATCATTACTGATTTACCTCTTGGTTTGAGATCTCTGTACTCTTCCTCTAGAACCCCATGATACCACTGATTTCCATTCTACTGTTTTGTAACAAGCTTCTCTGTCCTCTATCCAACTACTAAATAAATACTCAACTTCTCTTTTTCCTGATATAATTAAGTTAACACTTTGAAGACTTTCACTGGCAGTACAGATAATTTCATTAGGCAAATTCAACTTCCCAGCAGGCTGCAGGTAACATTGCTAGTACAGTCCTGCATCAGAGGTCCTTAGCTCAGCTCTGGCTGCAGGGGCCAAAAAGAGCCACAGAGGAGGTGAGGCTAAGTGAAATCTTGATTAGGAAGGAGGAAATCTGTGGAAGGGCCACCTTATATTAAGAACTGACTGTATACTGCTGATAACAATGGAATAATTAATATAAACAAATAGATGATAGACAGATAAATAAAACCTTCACAGTGTTGTAGATGTGCCATATGTGAACACTAGCTGTCTTGTAAAGAGAATTTAATTCAATATGACAGAAAGCTATTAGGATCTACCATCTACAAGTCACTGTGTTAGGCTACAGAGATACTACAAAAGCAATAAATGAAGCAATCCCTAATTTCAAGGTATTTATAGTCTATTGGGAGGATATAACATGAACACAGATAATTAAATACAAAATAATTTTAAGAGGGAGAGAAAGAACACTAATTCAGTGTATTTGTAAAGACTTCAATAAGGAGGTGAAATCTAAGTAAAGCCCTACAAGAAGGTAAGGATTCTAAATGGAAGAGGTAGCATGAGTTCCAAAAGCATGAGGGACAATCTATGAAAGGCATGGAGACTGAAAATACAATGTTAAGTTTGGGGAAGAGTTAATAGGATAATTTTACTGGAATAGAATATGTGAGAAGGGAAGTAATACAAAGACTAGAAAGGCAACTAGGTACTAGATTATGCAGAGTTTTAAATGTTAAGAAGAGGAATGTGTATTTTATCCTATAGGCAACAGGAAGCCAATGAAGAGGCTGCAAAGAGCAATCAAAGGGACAGACCATTGTTTTAGAAACATTAATGCGGCAGCTTCATGGAAGACAGAGGGAGTGAAACAAAATGGGGAGAAGAAATGAAATATATATGCATATAATATACACACATACCTATAAATGAAATTGTGTGTGTGTGTGTGTGTGTGTGTGTGTGTGTGTGTGTATAAAATGTATGTATAAAGCTTTACATAAAAGTAAGGAAATAAGGTACTGGACTATGAATTTCTTTGAGGTCAGTAACCATTTTCATTTAGCATATTATCTCCCTCAGCTATTTAGCTTAGTGTTTTGTGCACAGTAGAGCTCCTTTAATGTTTCCTGAATGGATGATAAATTTGGTATTAAAAGGCTTCTTTCTAGGTAAGCCATCTCCTTCTTTCTCCTCTACTACATTCTAGACAACTGACTCCCTCATATACTTCAAGATTTTGAGCCTAGTTCCTCAGGGATTAACATGAGGCCCAAGAGAGGTGGCCTGACCATGCTGAAGATATTTAAAGTTGTCCTCTAGGGAAAATATAGTTCATATTCTCTGCTGAGTTGAGAAATATGTCAAACTGAGTATGGGGGTCAAAATAAATGCATTCTAAAATTCAAGCAAACTAGACTATTTTCTGCACATGAACACATTTTCCTACCTCCATTCCTTTGTTTGTGATGATCCCTTCATGAATGTTTGCTGAATTAAACTGAAAGCTTCAAAATGGTTAAGGTATTTGTTTCAAAGAAAGGTTATGAGAAATGCAGGGAATTCAAATTTCAGTTGTGTTCTTTGTTAAGAGAGTGGGGGAAATACATTATCAAAAACAACAGCTGATAGTAGTAGAAAGGAAAAGTAGGTAGGCCAAGCCCTTCTCTTAGGAAGAAGGAAAAGGAGGTAGTCAATGAAAAAGTATCCTCAGTTTTAAGTCAAGAAAAATCTCTAGTTCTTTAAAGAAAAACTATGACAGAAAAGGAAGGGGTGAGAAGATTCATTGATACACATAAGAGCTATGTAAATTTTTAACTGCTATCTAAATCATACAATCACAGAGTCTTAAGAGAGTTAGAAGGGAACTCAGAGGACTTCTAGTCAAACCCATGCCTCCCCTGAAAATACCCTGTATAATGTACCTGATAAGGAGTCATGTGACCTGTACTCCAATAAGGAGGAATCTATTATCTGTCAAGGCAATCCATTGTACTTCTGGATACTTCTGACTGTTAGGAAGTTTTTCCTTACAAGTTTAAATTTTTTTTTTTTTTTACAACTTCCACCTAATGCACCTAATTTTCCCCTTTGGTACCAAGCAAACAAACTTAATATCCCTTCTGTGGGACACAGGTCTTCAAATACTTAAGACATTTTAATATTCCTCCATACTTAAGTCTTCTTTTACCTAGGCTAAATATCTGAAGTTCCTCTAACTCAGAGGTTCTCAACTTGTGGGTTATATTCAATTTAAATACATCCTGCATATCAGATATGTACATTATGATTCATAACAGCAGCAAAAATACAGTTATGAAGTAGCAATGAAAATAATTTTATGGTTGGGGGTCACCACAATATGAGAAACTGTATTAAAGGGTTGCGGCATTAGGAAGGTTGAGAACCACTGCTCTAACTGATCCTGATACAGCATTATTTCAGGCCCTTCCCTTTCTCACTCCAAATAATCTTCCCAAAAGATCAATATCCATTCTAAAATTAGGCACCACAAAGTGAATACAATGATCCAAGTGAGCTCTGAGCAGGACAGAACCCAAAGGGACTATCATCTCCTTATTCATGGACACTAAGTCTCTCCTAAGGCAGCCTAAGTTGGTACTCATTTCCTTGGCTGGTGACATATATTTTTAAATAATATTTTATTTTTCTCTAATTACATGTTAAATAATTTTTAACATTTTAAAAAGGTTTTTAGTTCCAAATTCTCTCCCTCCTGACATAGGTTATACATATTCAACCAAGCAAAACATTTCCATATTAGTTATTGTGTACAAGAAGACTTGAAAAAGGAAGAAAAGAAGGAGGGAAGGGAGGGAGGGAGGGAAGAAAGGAGAGAGAGGAGGAAGGAAGGAAAAAAGTGAAAAACAGTATGCTTCAGTCAGCATTCCAGTAATATCAATTCTTTCTCTGGAGGCAGACAGCATGTTTCATCACAAATCTTTTGGGATTGTCTTGTATTGCTGACAATATCTAAGTCATTCATAGTTCTTTATTTTACAATACTGCTGTTACTGGGTAAAACATGTTCCTGGTTCTGCTCACTTCACTTTGTATCAGCTCATATAAGTGTTTTTTCAGGTTTTTCTGAAATCATCTTGCTTGTCATTTCTTTTAGCACAATAATATTCCATCACCATATACCACAGCTTGTTCAGCATTTCCCAATTGATGGGCATTCCCTCAATTTCTAATTCTTAGCCACCACAAAAAGAGCTATTATGATTATTTTTATACGAGTAGATTCTTCTCCTCCTTTTAGAAAATCCTAGACCTAGCAGTGGTACTGCTGGATCAAAGGGTATGCAGGTTTTTAGCCCTTTAGGGATAGTTCCAAGTTGCTCTCCAGAATGGTTGGATCGAATCACAAATCCACCAACAGTGCATTAGTGTCCCCACTGTTGACATATATTGAACTTGGAGACCATTAAAATCTCCAGTCTCTTTCAAACTAATTGTCATCTAGCCATCCCTCCCCTTTCATGTACTTGAATTTGAGAAATCAACCTTATGAGGATAAAAATTTACATTTATAGCTATTAAATTTAATCTCATTCACTCTAGTCCAGTGTTCTAGTCTACCTACATATTTTTGAAGTCTATATTTTTGCTATCTTTTCTGGTTTTCCCTCATCTACAATGGTAAGCGAACAGAATTCCTATATTCCTCATACCACTTCTCCTCCAACCTTTACCCCTTTTCTTCTAATGCAACAACCCTCTCCCTCTCTTTATCTTCCTCCAACTAGCTCCACTTACAAATAAACAGCAAGTTTGGCTATACTTTGCTTGCCAGAACTTTGAATATATTTTCCTAAAAAATACTACTATAAATGACTATTAGGTTTCGAGGACACAACACACAAAGACTATTTAACTTACAGTATACCTGAAATGTTGTACTGTTACAATGAAATAAAAAACAATACAGAATATAATAACATTACTGACAGACAAGACAGATAAAATTTAAAAAACATTAGTATTGAACTTTCATGAAAAATTTGCAAAGTCTTAGCTTTAATATTCTTGGTTTAGACAATTTGCTTAATCTAAGTCTGTTTCCTCAAATATAAAATGGAGTTGGTAATATGTATACTAGTGTACTTATTTGTTTTGAGGAATGCTATTTGCTACATACATAAGCCCCAACCTAGGGACCCTGACTTTCATGCTATACTTTGAACAAGACACTCCCCTCTTCCAACTGCCAGCATTTTCATTAGCTGTCTCTCATCCCTGGTAACTTCTCCTTCCTCATCTCTGTCTTCTGGTTTCCCTGGCTTTCTTCAAGTCCCAGCTAAAATCTCACCTTCCCTTTTCTTGATCCGTGTTCATTCTAATGCCTTCCCTCTGTCAATTATGTCCAATTTAACCTGTACAGTTTGTTTGCAAATAGTTGCTTGCACACTGTTGCCCCCATTAGATTTATGAGCTCTTTGAGGGTAGGGATTGCCTTTTACCTTTCTTTGTATCCCTGGCACTAGTAGATACTTAATAAATCTGTACTGACTGGATGACTAAGGTAAAAGATAAAGAGTTGGAAGACAATTTAAAAAGATGTGTATGCACCATGTAAAAGGCTGACTAAGGTAGAATTAACTAAGCTATGAGTAGTAAAAGACAGATGAAAGGGGTATGTATATAATACCTGAGGCAGGAAGGACAAGAGGAGAGGAAAAGAATCCCTGAAGGTCACTATGTGACACTAGCCTAAACAGTGTGCTGCTGTCAATCTAGGGAAGAAAGAGAAATAAACTGTGGAATTGCCCAAGGAAAACAGCTGAGAAAAGGGGAGGGAGAAGTAAGATGACATACAATCAGCAGTTTATACATACAAGATATCTACAGGTTGGGTATTAATAAATCAGATATCACAACCTCTTTTTACAGTCACAAGACCGAAAATGACAATTCTAAGAATCCTTTAGCTTCAGGGACTAAGAGTATATAACAGAGAGAGAACGTTATTCAAATTAACTAAAATTTTCATTTAGCATTAGGTAAAAAAACAAGCTTATGGCACTTGATAACCAGAAGAAAACAGTATACTTACCAGCAGAAAACAAAATTAGAGAAAGCATGAAAAATAAACATAACTCAGAATTAGGGGTTAATCTCAGTGAAAAAAAAGGAAAGAGAACATTCCCAAATAAGCATTTCATCCTTCTGTCCATAGTGTACCTATGCTGGAAGCTCTCCAGTTTCTGCTAACACCAAAAAAGCAGATTTGTTTTATTCCTTAAGGAAATTCCAGCTAACTTCAAACAAAAGGCAGTTATGTTAAGCAACATTTGACAGACAACACA
Organism: Pseudocheirus occidentalis; assembly: GCA_028646575.1. Lineage (NCBI taxonomy): Eukaryota > Metazoa > Chordata > Mammalia > Diprotodontia > Pseudocheiridae > Pseudocheirus > Pseudocheirus occidentalis. Next base: position 82,274,131 of record CM053599.1, read on the forward strand.
GAAGAGGAAGATTTTGGAAAACCATATGCATTTCAGAAATACTTTTTAAAAAGATAAGAGCAAATAATATAACCTGAAATGCTAAAATCTGGCTATCCAAAAATTTATGTGACTGATTCTGACTAGATATCTTCTGGGAAATCCAACAGCCTTTAACAGTTTATAACAATTTGTAACAATGAAACAGTAAAATGAAAAATACCCTCTACCAAAAATAAACAAATTAATCAACTGGTAAGATAACTTATATAACAATCTGTTTTACCACAGAGATTTGTTACATACTTTTAATTTGCTTGCAAATTATTCTTCTTTAGATCTGAAATTTGTTTTTCTACTATTCTTTAGCTCGCTAGGATATTGTCCTTTTAATTTAGAAAAAAATTGTGATGCTCTGAAAATTTGCTTTTGAGACAATATTATCCACATAAAATTTTTTAAAACATTTTTCATCTTTCAAATTTTAATTTTTTTTAATCTTTCAGAATCTTGACATACAAGTAAAAGCTATAACGTTATATATTCTGACTATGAAGAGAGAGAAGACATTCCAAAAGTAACAATGATCAAAATTCAGACATGAATGAATGCAAGAAATCAGGTTTAAGAAAAAGAAACTGTTATGAGATTTTAAAGTAATTAGTTATGTAGTTTGTACTACAAAACCAAAAGTTGCAGTTACAAAACAATCTATCAACACAACTATTAGATCAATATTTTGGCTGATAAAGGCTGCTAGGATTGGCTTCTGCTTATTAATTTAGACAGTGCTAAGTGTTAAAAAGAAAATTACTGCAAATTTTTCAGCCAAGCTAGACATACTAAATCCTAGAACCATAAAGATATAGGTCATCACCTTTTATTGTTCTTCAGTGCAGTAACATGGACACTGTCAGACAGAAATAAGCAATTATTAAGAGACTGACATTACCACTTTTAAGTTAATAACTTGCAAAGAAATAAAATTGATGTCCATCTTCCAGAGAAATTCTTTCACCATTCTACTGATAAAATTCAAATCTGCATTTATAGAAGGTTGTCTCAGTTAAAATAGCATTTATTTTCATAACAGAGGGTAAGAAACACCTATCTGTAAATCATTCTGGCAACTTTTGACAATGTAATGATATGCAGCCTGAAAGTTATAAACACAGTCTGTGTCTACAACGGGCCCAGGAACAAGAATTGGTCTAATATGTGTTACATTGTCTTATTCACTGCAGAGCTTTCAGGTAAATACGTTAACTGAAAAGTCCAAAAATGATGGAATGATATAAGTAACTTTCCTCTAAACAGTGTGAGCTACTGTAAAACAATTTTTAAAAACACAATACCGAAAAAAATTTTAAAAGGAAATAAACAGCAAAAATAAGCAGAAGAAAGGGAAGTAATGAAGGGTGATGAAGAGACATGAACCAAAAAACTCAAATACCTGGCAAAATAATATCATACTTACCTATTACAATACTTGTCACACAGTAGACATGCAGTGTTGCTGATTAACTCCCCTGGTATAAAGACTTACTATCACTACAAATTAGTGTAAAAAATAACTAAATGCATATTAAATCTACATGTATAAAAAGCAGACCTAGTTCATTAAATATTAAAGTAAAATTGAGACACAGCAATGCAATCTCAATTTCAAAAATAAAACTAAAAATAGGTGTTCCTTACCTGCCTTTATTCTCTTTTCCTTTCACTTTATTTTCTTGACTTTTTCCTCCAGTTGGATCCCATTCTACACAGTTATCTTCAACTTTCAAGTTCAGATGGGATGATGAGCTATCCAAATTGAAGTTAAGTGCTATTTAAGACAACATGTTAAACTGTTAAAAGATAATGGAACATATATCTACATTTTCATGAATTTGTGATTTCAAATATTAAAAAAAGTCTCAAGTGCTGAAATTCACTATTGGTCTTACTATTACAAAAAGGATCCAGAAACTGAGGCTAATGGGGCTTATATTACCTGTCTGATGGAGTCACTGTGGGAAGAAACTTTTGTAAAAAGATTTAAGTATAATAAAAATATAAGCTATCACGAATAATCTTCTTGGGAAGATTACAGACATTTTGAGGGTTCCCAGGAAAACACTTTGCAAGGAATATCTCCTGTTGTTCTTATGAGACAGAGCAAGTATATGTAGATTTGATTGGGAAGAGTGATAAAAGGAGTGACCCTAGGACAAGGGTATGAAAACTGGTAAACTGCACTTTGCCCAACATGTTTAAGAAGACAGAATCAAAAGGAGAGACATGAGAAATAATCTAGTCTCATTTTATAGAATGATAGGTATTAAGCACTTACTCTAAATCATGCTCTATTAGTTAAGGTCTAAGTATACAGGGGCAGGTAGGTAATATAGTGAAGTGCCAGACTCATCTTTTTGAGATCAAATCTAGCCTCAGACACTTGCTAACTATATGACCCTGGAAAAGTCACTTAACTCTGGTTGCCTCAATTTCTTCACGTGTAAAATGAACTGGAGAAGAAAATGGCAAACCATTCTAGTATCTCTGCCAAGAAAACTTCAAAAAGGGTAACAAAGAGTCAGGCACAACTGAAAAAATGACTGAACAACAACGACATACAGGAGAATTATGGTTTCAAAACTGCAACCTACGGGCAAATGCTCCCTGAAGCCTATCTTAGGACAATAACTGAAGATCTAGCTAAGATTTTAAAGGCTTCTTTCAGCTTTATATATAAATATAGGGTAGGAAAAGAGTGACTGAATGACTGCCAAGTTCACTTCCATCTTTGAATCCTATACTCCTACAGTAAAATCAGAAATCCTTGGGCAACCTTATCCATTGAGCAGTTATAAAAACTATCCCCTTGTACTGGATGTAATGTCTCATGTTAAGGAATGTGACTGACCACAGATAAAGTAATATACTGTGGACTAGAATACTTAAAGCAGTTTCTACTCACATGTTGAAGAAATATTTTTAGAAAGAGTTATAAACATTACTAGGGCAGTCAGGCGGTGTAGTGGATACAGCATTAAAACTGGAGTAAGACCTGAGCTCAAATTTGGCCACAAAGACTTACTGGCTGTGTGACCCTCTGTAAGTCACTTAACCACTGTCTGCCTCACTTTCCTCAACTCATAAAAGTAGGGATAATAATAGCATCTGAGAATCAAATGAGAGGATAAGTGTAAAGCATTTAGTACAGTGCCTACCACAATTAATGTTACATAAATGCAGCTATTTTTTAATCCTATTGCAAGACCATCTCTCTTCTTGGTAAAGAGGATACAAGCAAAAAGAGGCAAAAGTATAAAAGAATAAGATGGATGGAAATAAAATACAATTACCATCATAACTCTGAATGTGAACAGGTTGAACTCACCATAAAGTAGAAGAGGATAGCAGACTGAATTAGAAAGCATAATAAAAGACTATGTTGTTTATAAGAAACAGTTGAAACAAAAATTCACATAAATTAAAATAAGGAACCGGAGCAAAATCTATGATGTTTCAGCTGAAATCAAAGGAGTAAAGGTAGCAATGATGATTTCAGACAAGATAAAAGCAAAAACAGACTTCAAAAGAGATAAATATAAGACAACTAAATTTTGCTGAAAGGAACCATATACGATGAATTAATTTTAAAATTCAGTTTATGTGCATCAAATGGCACAAAATTTAAATACTTAAAAGATAAAAGAATTACAGGGAGGAATGTATAGTTAAACTAATCATGGAAAACCTCAATGTATCAATCAAGGAGCTAGCACACATGAAAGAAGTTAAGGATCTGAAAAGAATTTTAGAAATATTACCTATGATAACAGTTTGACAATTACTGAATGGAAACTGAAAGGAAGAGACATATTTCTCAGCTATACATGGTACCTTTACAAAAACTGACCATGTATTAATTAGGGCATAAAAACTTTACAAATGAATGCAGAAAACCAGAAATATTAAATATATACTTTAATGAAATACTTGTTCACAATATAATAAAAATTTATATTCAAAAAAGGGTTGTTGAATAAAGCATTAAAAATCAACCAAAGACTAATTAAATCTAAAAGAACTGGTGGGTCAAAGAACAAATCACAGAAACTATAATTTCAGTACAAAAAGTGAAAACAACGAGGCAACATACCCAATATCGTGGGATGCAAGCACAGCAGTTTTTAGGGGGAAAGATATATACCTAATCATTTTTATCAACAAAAGACAAAAAGAACAGATTAACAAATTGGGTATACAACTAAAAAAAAACTAGAAAACCAACAAATTTAAAATCCCAATTAAGCATCATGAGAAATCTTAAAAATAAAAAAAGATATTATCAGTAACATTAAAAATAAATAAACTGAATTTTAAAACCACTGAATTAAAAAAATAAAACAAGGAGCTGGAGTTTTTTTTGGGGGGGAAACAATAAAATAGATTAACCATTAGCTTGTTAGATTTTTTTAAAGAAGAAAACCAAATGACCAGTATCAAAAATGAAAAAGAAATAATAACAAATGAAAAATAAAGGATGCTGAAAGAAACTTTTTTTCAACTATACGCCAATAAAACTGACAAATTTTATGTATAAATATTAACAATAATAATAATGATAAGGTTACTAGTTACCTATGACATGGATGGGACGAGAAAACTGGTCTCCATTCCCAGTCTAGTACTTTCTACTATATATCACTATGGTACCAACTGTTTTTTCGGACAAGACCTATGAACTGCCAACGAGAGCTCTGTGAGCGCAAGTCAGCACCTGCTCCCCAACTTGCAGTTCTAGAGCACTGCCTAGCACGCCTGTGAAGTTAAACTATTTGCCCAGGGTCACGCAGCCAGTAAGCGTCAGAGACAGGAGTTGAATACAGGTCTTTATGACTTCTATTCACTATATGCACAATGACTTTTCTTGCAACTATTACCCCTTCATTAAAAACCACTTAAGTCCCCAACAATTCCTTTCCAGTCACAGTACAAGATATCTCCAAAGTCTTAGTTCTTAACCTGTGACTTGCCTTGGAAGCTAGTTTCCTAGCTTAGGTAAAGATAACCATTAGAATCATATATGGCTGACTGAGCAGGAGCCTCAGAAAAACATGTGATGACCACCCTTCTGACCAAACACAGGGCAAAGTAAGGAATAAAAAGAATACTTTGTTCCTGAAGTAGTAACTCCTACAAAAAAACAACTCAAAGAAATACACTAGCAGATCATCAGCCCTGAAAAGATGGGGATTACCGTCATGCTGCTATTATTACCACAAGGGTCTGGAACAAGAGTAAATGAACACCTACATATACAAATTAAAGGTTAACGGGCTATCACTGTGTTGATTGTATTTTTATATTAATTCAAGCAGTGTTTTTAAAACTAGGCACTATTTTTATTTCCCTGTAGGCCTTACAGTCAACTGCAAAATTTTTACTAGTTTCCTATTAAGATTACAACAAAGAAAAAGTTTGAAATGACTGGCCTTAAAAAAAAAAAAAAACAACGAAAGGTACAGATGTGAGGTAAGAACCGAAACATTGACAATTCCCTTGCTGTATAATGACAAGATCATAGAATGAAAGCTAAAAGGGCCTTTAGAAGTCATCTAGTCTAACTCCCTAATTTTACAGATTGAACAAGAATCAGAGAAATAAACTTGTGCAAGGTCCAAAAGGTACTTAGTAAATGGAAAAACAGAATGGATCCGAAGTCTTCTGCCTCCATATCTATCACTATTCACAGAACTAAACTGTCTGGGGGCGGCTAGGTGGCTCAGTAAATAGAGCACTAGCCCAAGAGTCAGGAGGACCTGAGTTCAAATACAACCTCAGACATTCAAGACTTACTAGCCATGTGACCCTGGGCAAGTCACAACCCCAATTGCCCAGGCTTTTCCCCCTCAAAAAAAAAAACTAAACTGTCTCCTCTCATCCCTTATCTTTTTTCCTGAATCAAGTCTAATACACTAAATCTAGTGTTTGCCTAACCAAGAATACATGGGATTCCTTGTGACCCCAACTATGTATATTGCCTTTTTATCTTAGTTCTGTATCCTCTCCACTGAATATTTATATTGAGAACCACTTAAGAAGTTCTGCAGCAAGCCACATATACAGAAACTATTTATAAATAGAGAGGTATTTGGTCTAGTTCAGGTTGGGATTTCCTATTTGGCTACTTCCATCACTAGTAATTCTAATGGTGTGGACTGTCCCCAGGATAACTGTGGTACTAATATCTGTAGGTGATGAGGCTGGTTCTGTTTAATGGGGGAAAGAGTCTAATTTCAGGAAGGGTCAGCAAAGCTGACATACTAATAAATTAAATCTCAAGTGGGAACAGAACAAAATCTCTCCAAAATCTTTAGGACTTAAGTGAGATTTTTTTCTTATGACTGATCCAAGGTCAACACACCAATATGAAAAGGTCTCAAGTCAGAGAAGCCCCGTAAGTCATAGACTGTCTTAATCCTAAATGATTTAGAAGGGGACAATATTAATAGCTTCAGGTACAGGAAACAACATATAGCTAAATTTGCTGAATTTGCTTCTCTATTGATCAATGAATTATACAGGGTGAATAAAAGGAAATAGGAAAGAAAAATACAAAACAAAAGATCCCAAGGTGTAAAAAAAAACAAAATAACAATTAAATAACAATTATAAATATAACAATAAATAACAATTATATAACAATTATAAAACTAGAAGACACTATATTGTCACTACATAAAATGCCTGGAAACTCAAAAATTATTCTAGAATCTATAAGGAAACTATATAGAAGGGCATTTATGGCCCTCAAACCAACATATACAATAGCCCTTTCATAATTCATTGAGTCATTCTACAATGAAATGAGACTAAGGTGTCCGCTGAGGATTACTCAGTGACATTTCTGCCTCTTCCACACTATTGCTAAGAGCTTATAGGAAAGATAAAATGGAGGGAAGCCTAATATATTCCCCAATTCAATATTAACCTTCTGGTACAAAATCTTAAATGACTATAGTGAACCATAGAAATTTTGTTTCTTATATAGGTACTCATTTTACCTTTGGTTTCCAATGTTATTGGATCAGAATACTCTCCTGCTACCGCCTTGTTGCAAGCTCGAACTCGAAAGTTCATATATTTTGAATCAAACTTTAAGCCTGAAAGAACATAAATGATCTTCATTCAGAAAGGAAAATAAAACCATAAAATGTTACCATTAAGAACAACTTGTCTGGTCTTGTGAAGAGCATCTCACTCAGATTTAAGAAAAAAAAAAAGGTAAATTATTTGTGAGTTATTTCAGATGAGGAAACACAGCATTTTTAAATCAACAAATACAGTAGATAATGAGATGGTTTGACCTAAAAAGGTCAAAACCATCCTAACTCCTCTCAGTCTCCAATTCAATCACAGTGTCAAAGATTTCATTATTTAATAACTTATTCTCTTCAAAAGGAATGAGAAACCTAAAGGCCATCACTCCAATGCTATGTAAACACTCTTCCCTTCTTCATACTGACCCTTTGGTTTAACAAGGTCAACTCTACTCCACCCTCATCTCTTCAGTGTCTAGCCTGCTTATCCTATCATAGAACTTGTGCTCCTAAACCTTAGATCACTCCCAACTTCTGCTTCCTTCACTCTTACTCATGAGTTCCTGAACAATGGAGGAAAAAAATCATGAAACTGTGCTAACTCATTTCACTACATTATATAATTTCTAACAGACCCTTACTATACTGGGGCCTGTTACATGCATAATTACTTCCTAATTGATTCACTATCCCACTTATCACCACAACACCTTTTCCAAATCTTTCCATTCCTCTTCAAACCTTCCATGGCTCCCTTCCCCACTCTTCTCATTTGAGAACCTTATTTCGTATTTCACTAAAAATCATGAAATCATGTTCCTCCTCCTTTGAGGTTCATTCAATTCATATTTATCATGCAAAAAGGAATATGGTAGCTTTCTACAAGGCAATTTTGGTGTACCCTTTTATCCACTCTACCACTACTTCACCCTGCCTCAGATGAAGAGGTGGTCCCTCTCCTCATCAAGGTAAACATCTCTGGAATAGAATACTCTCTTGCCAGTCTTGTTGCAAGCTCAAACTCAATTTCACATACTTTGAATCAAACTTTAATTGTGAAAGAATATGAATAATCTTCATTCATAAAGAAAAATAAAAACAAAAAATATGTTCAACATTAAAATATAAACTTTTTTGGCCTTGTAAAGAACATTTTACTCAAGGACTGCATCCTATTCCATCTTCTCCAGCAGACTGTCTCCTCTACCACCCCTATTCTCTCACTTACCTTTTTAATTTCTCCCTTTCTACTGGCTGCTTCTCTATTGCCTACAAATATTCCCACATCTCCTCTAACCTGAAAAAAAAAACCCTCATTTTGAGATATAATCGACAGAGAAACTAGCATTAAGGAGGCTCACTCCATCCATCCCACTGGCTACTCTCTATGTTTCCTCCATTTTCTGTCCACATTC
>CM053599.1:82282718-82297604 GCA_028646575.1 Pseudocheirus occidentalis
GTAGCTCCGATACCCGGCCAGCCATGTTTTACAGGCTTGTAGGTGATAGAGAATTCACCCAGGTAGCGTCCAATCATCTCAGGCTTAATTTCTACCTGATTGAAGGTCTTGCCATTATAGACGCCCACCATACTTCCCACCATCTCAGGTAGGATAATCATGTCTTGAAGGTGTGTCTTCACTACCTCGGGCTTCTCCATGGGGGGTGCCTCCTTCTTGGCCTTCCTCAGGCGCTTCAGGAGGGAGTGCTGTTTGTGCCTCAGACCCCTGTTGAGTCGTTGTCGCTGTCAGGCACTGTACAACTGCATGAGCTGTTCATAGGACATGTCCAGCAGCTGATCCAGGTCCATGCTGCGGCAGATGAACTTCCGGAAGGTTCGCTTCTTCTTCTGCTCCACTTCTGCCATCTTGTCTGCTTGCAGGAAAAGCTTTCCTTCCACTCTTAACTCTCTACATTCTGGTTTCCAACCTCATCATTCAACTGAAACTCTCTCTCTCCAGTCACCAAAGATTTCTTAAATAACAAATCTAACAGCCTTTTCACCACTCTCGTCATCCTTGAACTCTCTACAGTCTCTGTCATTGTCAATCACCATCTTCTCGTGGATACTCTCTTCTCTAGGTTTTTGTGACACTGCTCTGTCCCTCCTCCTTTACATCAAACCGCTCCTCACTCTCTTTGCTGGATCTTCATTCAGATCATACATACAAACTGTCGGTGTCCCCAAGGTTCTATTCTTAGCCTTCTTCTCTTCTCCCTTTATAGGAGTTTGTTTTGTGATCTCATCAACTCCCATCATAGGCTCAGCTGTCACCTCTATGTTGATGATTCTCAGGTCAACTAATTGACTCTAACCTCATCCTTAACGCCTCTAGTGTCTCATCTCCAATTGCACCCACAGACATTTCAAACTGAATATCCCATGATCATCTTAAACTCAACATGTCCAAAACTGAATTCAATATCTTTCTCCCCAGATCCTCCTTTGTTCATAACTTCCCTATTACTCTTGAGGGCACTACCATCCTCTCAGTCGCCCAGGTTTTCAACCTAAGTGTCTTCTTCTACTACTAACTCCTCCCCTTTTCCCCTAGCCCACAGTAATTTGTTTCCAAGTTCTGTTGTATAGTTTTACCTTGACAAAAGCTCTGGCATGCATCCCTTATCTCTTCGGGCAACAGCAGAACCCTGGCATAGGCCCTTATGCCCTCATGTCTAGACTACTGAACTATTCTGCTGTTTGGTCTCCCTGACTAAAGTCTCTCTCCATTCCAGTCCAACCTCAACCTTACATCTCTCCTTCACTATGATCCAGGGACGCAGACTTCCCTATTGTTCCTCAAGCAAGACACTTTATCTCCCAAATAGATGTATTTTCCCAAGCTATCTCTCATGCCTGGAATACTCTCCCTTCTCATCTCTACCTCCAGACTTTCTTGAAGTCTCAGTTAAAACTTTACCCTGTAAAAGAAACCTTTTCTGATCCCCCTTAATGCTTGCTCCTTCTCTCTGTTAATTATCTCCCGTTTATCATGTATATAGATTGCCTGGACATAGATGTCTGCTGTTGTTTTCCCCACTCCCATCATTAGACTGTGTATTCAAGGCAGGTGAGACTGTTTTTCCCTTTCTTTGTATCCCTAGTGCTTAGCACAGTCCCCAGCACAAAGTAGATGATTAATAAGTGCTTGCTGAGTTGAATGGATACCCAGAATTCACAAATAACTGATACAAACCTCTAAAGATAATATCTAATATCTATGGGATAAATGGCCAAAGTATACATACAGATAATTTATATTTTTAGGAAAAACAAATAGCATACAGACATCTGAAAATTTGTGCAACCTCAATAACTTAAAAATGCAAAATAAACAGTAGTTGAGTAAAAATTAATTAAACATAATCACAGTGGAATGTAAAAAAAAAGGAACATATATATATATATATACACACACACACACACACACACACACACACACACACAGTTGGTGTCTACGGGAGGTGGTAAAATCCTTCTGGGAAGCAATCTGACAAGAAGCCAAAAGAATCATGAAGGTAATTATATCTATTGCTCTATTAATCCTATCATCTTAAGAAAGTAATAATATTCATAAATATATGTATCAGCAAAAACAAAAATGTACCTTTTGTTATACAAGAGAACACAATAAAAGAGGATAAAAAGTAAATTCAAAACTTCAGAAAGACACTGATAATGAATATTTCAAAACTAAGTTTTATGTTGGATTCTTAAACGTCTTTCCTTTATAGCAAGTCATTATAAATAAGCCAGCAATTTCCATGAACTGATTTCTGAAAAAGAAAATTATAGTCTTTACCAGAGAGTGTATATTCAGTGCCCTTAATGTAATCTATTAATTCCCAGCATCTTTCATCCTTTACACGTGGAAGTCCATCGAAATTGGTTTTCCTGTATTCTAGTATAAAATGATCAATCTTATTATCTTCTTCTGGCATCCTCCAAGCAACTGTTACACAATTGTCAGCCACCAGACACTCTACTGGATCTATCTCTGGAGCTTTGGGAACTACAAGAAAAGAGAAAAAACTATCAGAATTCTAATCAAATATTTATGTTGTCATTCAACCATTTATATTTTCATTCCACTTTTGAACTATATGAGCAACTCCAATTAAGACAAGTGACTATCCTGATTCCTTACATTTCATTTTTAAAAAGGATACTTTTCACTAAAAACATAAAATGTTTTATATAAAAATTAATTTTTAAAGACAATCTCATTCCTTAGCATTAAAGAAATGAACAATTTCAAAGAAATTAAAAATTATGAGTCCTAATATTCAAATAAGGAGGAAATGAGAGAATCCAATGTCAACATTTAAAAGCAGTTACTAATCTTTTATTTTCAAGAGCCACCTACTGTATTTTAAGCAGTACCTCACTATAAACAGATGTCACATTTATATTAAAGGTTAAGTGAAAAAATGAGTTTGTTAGACAATTGGATTCAAGCAGTTTATATTCCTAGCCTTTTGCTTGTACAATAGTATAATCAAATACACAAAAAAGATCAAGATGTAAATATTCAGATCCAAAATGCAAGAAGAATATAAAAATAAAATGTAATACATATCAAAACAAACACCTAAAATAACTTCACTGGTACTAATTTTCCAATAGATGATGATGATAAAAGAAGCATTTAGTTCCGGTTTCAATATTATTCCTTTACATTTAAAAAGATAAGATACAGAGGTTCCAAAACTGATCTACTTTTTGTTTCTAATCATTCTATAAACATGTGTAGTAACAAGTCACAAAAATTTTTTGCCACTATAGTTAATTCGAGTAGAGGCTTCATCCTATATCACAAATCCCTACAGAAGAGTCAAACATTGCGGAATAGTCTCCTTATTCAATTCCCTAAAACAAGATTAATCTTCATCTCTTAATGAGCTCTTTCAATACATATTTGACACTTTCTGATGGAAAATATTATCAGAGATTATACCTTCAATGGTAAAGATGAAACCTTACCTTTCAATAAGATAAAACCTTATGAGCATATTGAACTAAATCAGCATCTCTTCAAATATCACAGAGGAAGCATTGAATGAGTTAGAAAATCTCCAAAAAGCGTGTGAATGTAGGTCATTGTTTGGAAGCAAAATTTCAGGAAGAGAAGGCCCAAGAAGTCATAAGATGTAGACAATTGGGAAAGGAAGTAATGTTCAATGAAACTAGGGGCCAAATGCCATATAGCTCTAAAAACTAAACATAGGAGTATATATTTTATCCTAGAGACAATAAGAAGTCATGGGAGTTGAGTAGAGGTGTCACATGGTTAAATGTATGCTTAAGAAAAATCACTTTGGGGTTGGCTAGATGGCACAGTGAATAGAGCACAGACCCTGGAGTCAGGAGGACCTGAGTTCAAATGTGGCCTCAGACATTTAACACAAAGAACTAGCTGTGTGACCCTGGGCAAGTCACTTAACCCCAATTGCCCTACCTTCTCCCCTCCAAAAAGGAAAGAAAGAAAGAAAGAAAGAAAGAAAGAAAGAAAGAAAGAAAGAAAGAAAGAAAGAAAGAAAGAAAGAAAGAAAGAAAGAAAAAGAAAGAAAGAAAAAGAAAGAAAGAAAGATCACTTTGGTAGGATTGTTGAGGACAGGCTGGAGTAGGGAGAGATTTAAGGAGACAAGGCAACCAATTAGGAATTCATTTCAATAATCTTCAAGATTAGGACTTGAATTAAGGTGGTAGCTATATGAGTAGAGAAAAAGGTCAGAAGAAAAGGCCGTTGTGAATGCAGAAAAAAAAAAATCAAGCTTTGACAACTAATGGGATATGTGTTGAGTGAGAGAGTAAAGAGTAAAGGATAATGTTAAGATTATGAACCTCAAACACTGCGATGATGGTGAGGCATTTAACAGAAATAGGGAAGTTTGGAACAAGGAAAGGTTTAATGGAAAAGACAATGAGTTCAGTTTTAAACTTGCTGAGTTTAAGATGTCTCTGAAACATTCAATTTGCAATGTTCCTAGGAAACTGGTGATACAGGATTGAAACTCAGGTGAAAGACTAGGACTGGATGTATATGACTGAAAGTCATCTGAATAAAAAGTAGAGTTAAACTCATGAAGAGACAGTTATTGAGTATTTGGATAAAAAGCAAGCAAAGGTCACTGATCAAAGAGGAAAAAAGAACCAGGAGAGAATAGAAGTAGCATTATGAAGGCCAAAAGAAAAGCAAGTCTCCAGAAGAGGTTGGTCAACAACGTCAAATATAATGGATAAATGGAGAAAGATTAGGACTGAGAAAAGACTCAGTTTTGTAAATTAAGAGCTCACTGGTAACTTTGAAGAGAGTGATTTCTGAGGTCACACACCAAATTGTAAAAGGTTAAATAATGAATGAAAGGAGAGGAAGTGGACTTAAGTGTCCACAACCTTTTCAAGGACTTTGGCTCAGAAAGTGTGGTGGGATGAGAACGACAGAATGAGGGTGACAGGCACATTTGAACATTGTAGGAAAGGAACCAGTTGGTGTCAGAGAGAAAGAGGAAGAATATAAAATATGCTGGAGAAGACAGGAAGAAATAGGATGAAGTGCATGGATAGAAGAGTGAACACCTTGGCAAAGAGAAATACTATTTCTTTGTCAGAAACCTGGTAAAAGGAGGAAAGAATGAGAGATAATTCTGAGAGGTTTTAAGATGAAGAGATTGGAAAAGGAGGAAGCTCAGGTTGAACGACCTCAGTTTTTCAACAAAGTATGCAAGGTCTTCAACTGTGATGGAGAAGCGTAGAAGGCTTGAGGAGGGATGAAGTTTGGAATAGCTGCTGTGAAGTGTGAGATTAAAGATCAATTAGGGGAGCATCTAGGTGGCACAGTAGATAGAGCACTAGCCCTGGAATCAGGAGTACCCAAGTTCAAATGCAGCCTCAGACATTTAAGAGCTATATGACCCTGGGCAAGTCACTTATTCCCAACTGCTTCCCCTCCCAGTCCCAAAAATAGGTCAATTAGGGAGGAATAAAATTATTTGCTTGGTACAGTGGAGGTCCACTTGAAGCATGGTAACATAAAGTTATAATATTTCCAGCACAGTTATAAAACATTTTTCAACTTTTCTTCAGCAGTTCATGACTAGGAATAGAGGAGGTAGATGGTAGGAATAATTCAGAGGTGATGTTTAAAAAGAAAAGTGGCAGCTCAACAAGGTGACATAAAATTCTAGAGCAGAGGATAGTGTTGACTTGAAATGGCTACCTATTTATTTGAAGTTGGAGAAGGAGGAAAGTGAAGTCAGAGCAGAGATAAATAATAGCCTGAGAAAGTACTGAGGGATGAAGGGAATGGAAATCTTCATGAGGTTTAAAAAATAAGTGTAGAAAGGATGAGGTGGAGTGATAGGAGAGGTCATATAAGGGAATATAAATTTTTAAGCAGGGAATTCAAACATTTACAATGTCAAGTTCTAATTGTAACCATCCCAGTGGCTGAAATGGAGTAAAGATGTAGATTATTTTTCTATTTCTTCCATATATTTCATATTAAACAGCATATATTAGATATTTGATTGGATGGCATATACTAGGAATGCTAAGGAAAAATGAATACTTGCTAAAGTACAAAATATGTGATCTTCAGCAATATACAAATATGAACTACATATTATGTAAGTACATACAGGCACATATACATATTGGGTTATGTTGTACATAAATATTACATGGTAAATAAACCTACCATGATAGACAGTAATTAGTTCATGTATGATGTCTTTGTCTTCCCCAAAAGACTACAAGCTCCTTAATCATTTGAACTGAAACTCTGTTGATTGCTCTTTCATATCATCCATTGGGACAAGCACATTATAGGCATCCATATAAATTAGTCAACTGACTAAATTATATGGGTTTACATTAGCAAACTAAAGAGTTTAGATACAAGTTTCTAAAGTCTGATGTTGTTTAAATCTGCTCATTTGCTTATTCAGCACCTGGCAAGCAAGCACTTTACACATAGTTTTTCATTAAGATGACTGAATTCAACTTTATAATGAAAAGAATAACACAGATTAGCACAGAACTCATTCAAAAATTTCAGAACTCGTAGAATTTTGGTGGTTTAATGATTTTTTTAAAAAACAGTTCCAGGCAGGTAAATTTCAATTAATATAGCACGTATTTTACATTTTATCTTCTGTCCCTCCTCACTTCTGTCTTAGTGAGATTAAGTTCAAGCACCAGCTCCTACATAAAACTTTTCCTGATGACCCCAAAATGCAGTGCCCATTTTCTTTAAGTAACTTGTACTATTTTTTATGTTTATTCCGTATATATTTATTTGGTATATGCTTATACAGAAAGTCCAAAAAGTCTTGGTGCAATTTTAAACAATTAAAACTTACATAATACAAACAAGCTCAGTTTCAGTTGAGTCTGACTCTTTGTGAACCACTATGGAGTTTTCTTAGCACAGATACTACAGAGGTTTGCCATTTTCTTTTACAGATAAGGAAACAGGCAAGTAGAGTTAAGTAACTTGCCCCAAGACCAGATGTGAACTCAGGAAAATGAGTCTTCTTGACTCTAGGCCTGGCACTCTATTCATTGTGCCATCCAGCTGCCCAATCCAATCAAGCCAGCTATCTATTACCAATGACTACCAGCTACTAAAGTTTAAAACGACACTAGGACTTCTGGGACAACCTCTGTACATTTTGTCTCCCCAGACAGAATGAGCACTCCTTGAGAGAAAGAACTGCTTCCATTTGTGTCTTTGTATCCCCAGCACCTAGACTAGACTAGTGTTTGTACACAGCAGATGCTTAATGAATGCTTACTGATTGATTCAATCATAATAATTACTAATGTTACATCACTACTTCATTTGTTATTATTAATAGTTAATATCCATATATCCCTTAAACACTTACAAAATAGTCATCTCATTTAATCCTTTTAACTCTAAGAAAAACAAGTAGCATCAGTATTATTGTTTCCATTTTACAGCTCATAAAACCTAAGGGTGAAATGCACATTAGAAATAATCTATTCTATATTCCTTATTTTACACATGAGAAAATTAAGGCTCAGAAGTTCAGTAATTTTGGGGCGGCTAGGTGGCGCAGTGAATAGAGCACCGGCCCTGGAGTCAGGAGTACCTGAGTTCAAATCCGGCCTCAGACACTTAACACAAAAACTAGCCATGTGACCTTGGGCAAGTCACTTAACCCCAACTGCCCTCCAAAAAGAAAAAAAAAGAAAAAAAAAGTTCAGTGATTTGTACCAGGCCCCACCATAGCTAGAGCCAAAATTCAAAACAAGATCTGACTACAAATATACATATTTTCCTGTACCACATGGTCTCTAGTAGTATCTAAAGTAATATTCTAAGTGCTGTAAAATAAGAAGTTATTTAGTATCAGGTTCAGCAGCAAAGGTAGACCTAATACAAATGCAACTTCATTTGATCAACCTCTCTAGCTAGATTTTAAGTTTTTTCAAGCTAATATGCATTGCCTTAGTAATAACATATCACTTCAAATTTTACTCAAAAAAATTTTTTAAAATAACCAATGCTAGATTTTTTAACTATAAACTTACTACATATTTCCCAAACCATCATCTATTAAACATTTTTAAAAACTATATCATTTATACCCATTTTGTCTCAACTTTTTTAATGGCTCTGGCCACCTGATTGAGAACTATTATTTTAATAGTTCAGTTAGTAAAAAATTAACTCATGCAATAACAGAAAGCTCTATTTAATTAAAATCTTACCATACCTTTGCCATTTTAAAATTAACACTCCACTGAATGGCTGCACAAATTGCATATGATTGTGACAGAATATTGTTGTGTTATTAGAAATAATGAACAGCATTTTCTCAGAAAAACCTGGACTTACATGAACTGATGCAAACTGAAAAAACCAGGAGAACAGTGTATAGAGGAACAGCAATACTGTATGATGATCAACTGTGAATGACTTAGCTATTCTCAGCAAAACAAAGATCAAAGACAATTCTGAAGGACTTATGATGAAAAATGTTATCCATCAAGAGAAAGGACTGATGGAGACTGATTATAGATTGAAGCATACTTTTGTCTTTGTTTTTCTTGCTTTCTTGTCTGCATTTTCTTTTACAAAATGACTAACATGGAAATACTGTTTTACATAACTGCATTTGTATAATATACATCAATTGCCTGCCTTCTCAGAGGGGAGAAAAAGGTGAGAGGGAGAGAATTTGGAACTCAAAAGTTTTTTAATAATAAAGTTGTTTCTACTTGTAATTGGGGAAAAATAAGATATTTAAATTTTAAAAAAATTAACACTATTAAAAGTGGATAGAGTGCCAGGCCTGGAGTCAGGAAGATTGCATTCAAATATAGCATTAGAGACTTACTAGCTATGTGAACAACCCTGAGCAAGTCACTTAACCCTGTTTGCCTCAGTTCTTCATCTGTAAAATAAGCTGAAGAAGGAAATGGCAAACCACTCCAGTATCTTTGCCAGGAAAGTTCCAAGTGGGGTTACAAAGAGTCAGACACAACTAAGACAACTAAACAACAAAAATATACTGTTAATTTTGTTCATACACTTACAGCTAAATGAAAGAAATCAGACACTACAGAAAAACTTTAGGGGAGAAAATCTATTTAATATAAGAACACCACCTTAATTTTACATTTACCTGGCAGAAACTTCAAAGTCTGGAGCATCTGTCTTTCCTGAGAAAAATCCACCATTAGGTGAGTCATGTTATCACTGACCTTTGGTTTCAAAGAAAGGCGAAAAGCTGATGCCATTGTGACTCTATATCAAACACAAAAGTTACATGGTTAACAAAAGGAAGAAAAAGCATGGGAAACTACCAAATTAATTCATAAAATGAATAAGTGCAGAAATGTTTAATAATTTCAGGAAATGGTACCAAAGATAAATGTCAATGCCCAATTATAACATGCTTTGGGGTTCTTTCTAAAATTACACTGAAAATGGTAAAATGTTCTTTAATGTGAAGATGAATTAAAATTTGTCAATGTATTTGGTCACCCTCATTCAATATTCAAAATATATATGTATTTAACCAAAATAATAAACATATAATTGCATAAATGTACAGAAATTCATATTCTTAGAACTGCTATCAGTTACACACATAAAATCATACCAAAATCTCACAATGCCAGTCTCAATTCTTTTCCCAAATGCCAAAAATTATAATTAAATAATCCTTTCTATTCATATTCTGTTCTTTAATATCAGTTCACATGAAAACATATCCTCAAAAGAGAAGGAAGATACGTACTTTGGTAAATGGGAAAAAGAGGATCTAGGTCAGCAGTTCTCAACCTGTGGGTCTGTGACCCCTTTGGGGGTCGAATGACTCTTTCACAGGGGTCTCCTAACACTGGAAAACACATATTTCTGATGGTCTTAGGAACTGAGACCCTGTTCCTCTATTCATCTCCAGGTGGGTCCACCCACATACAGATACACCCACATATGAGTATTAAAGGGTTGCAAAATTAGGAAAGTTGAGAACCACTGATCTAGGTGAAAGAGTTAAATGATCAACAACCATAACAGTATTGTACTGCTTTGTAAATTAGTCTACAATTATCACATTTTTTTTTTTTGCTTTTTGGAGGGCAGTTGGGGTTAAGTGACTTGCCCAAGGTCACACGGCTAGTTTTTTGTGTTAAGTGTCTGAGGCCGGATTTGAACTCAGGTACTCCTGACTCCAGGGCTGGTGCTCTACTCACTGCACCACCTAGCCGCCCCGCAATTATCACATTTTAAAGATTGTTTTAAAATTAAAGATATTAAAGTACTGACATCATTTGAGAAAGCAAGGGTTAGTAAACTTGACTTTCATAAAGTCACAAAATTTGAGTGAGAAGAGACATTAGTAGCCATCTAGGCCCACTCACATCTAAAAGAAATCCACTATAACATACCTAATATGTGGTCACCCTGCCTCCGGCTTGAAGGCCTCCAGGGAAAGGGAACAACCAGTACAATCTACTTTTGAACAGGTCTAATAGTCAGGATTTTTTTTCCTGACAAACCAAAATTTCCCCCTTTGCAACATTCACCTTGTTGCTCCTGATTCTGCCTTACAGGGCTAATTTGAAGTCTAATTCCTCTTCTACATAACAAGCAGTCTCCCAAACACAGCTATTATTATTCACTTATCATGTCCCCCTCCTCCCTTGTCAGTCTTCTCTTTTCCGAGCTGAACATCCTCAGTTCCTTCAAACAAAAGTCAAATGACATGAACTCAGGCCCTTCAACACCCTGGTTGCCTTCCTCTGGACACTGTCCACCTTATCCATATTGTTCTTAAATTGTGGAGCCTAGAACTAAACACTGTATTCTAGGTGTGGTCTGACTATGATAGAGCATCTTAAATTTATAAAATGCTTATCTGAATTCTATGCATTTGTTTTTAAATTAATAGTTCATAATAAAGTAGTCACACCTCTGACACATACTGGCTATGTGAATCTGAGCAAGTCTCTTAAACTCTCAGTGCACCTGGCAACTCTATAAGGATATAAATTGCAGAACAGTGAACAATTTTCAATGTTGGAGGTAATTCCCTTACCCAGATCATTCTACAGGAATGAAATCATAAAATCTGGACAAGAAATAAAATAAAAATAAGGCATTGCTTGTTTTAATTTGCATTTAGTGTTTTGCCTTAAAAAACCAGAATATTTTCTAAATGTTACATTTTTCCCCTAAAATTCTAATTTTTTCCATGCAGAATAAATTGCCACAAGCATGGTAATCTGGTTGTCAGACTCAACTCAGGGAAAGCTATCCCTTTCAACAAAGCATGAATAAGAGATGCACCAAGAACACAGAGTGAAAAAGGAGATACCATTTAACTAGCCAGAGAATGAGAACCAAACCTTGCAATCAGGAGACATCTCAACCAGACTGCCCTTATATTATTTAATTTCAAATCTAGGGAAAAGGTGTTTTAACAAGAACAATCTGCATACCAAGGCACAATCAACAAGAAGAGGGCACTCGGATTCGAATTCAATCTTAGGTGCCTGATAAGCACCATTTCAATAGACTGGAATTCTAGTACATAGCACTCATGTAGGATCAAGTTATAGATAAGACAATTTCTATATTTTTTGAAGCCGTTTTGACACCTGAAAGAGTTATGTGCAAAAAAGTCAAAATAAATTCTTGTTAAACAAATGATGAATGCTAAATAATTTGGTTCCCATCAAACCTAACACAAACTATATATGAATTTTAGTTCAAAATGCTGAAGTACAATGAAATGTTTTAAAAAATATTCATGTATTTTAAAAGGCAATAAACCTTACGTATAAATTCACATCTACCAATCTGTGACACCTAGGAAATAGCTTATTTTAGTGTTTTAGAAATCATTTTTTAACAGGCACATTGAAAAGAATTACCAAAACCTTAAAACAAAACTTTTAATGTATATGCCTTATAAAAAAAGCAAAAACTATACACAGGACTGTAAAATACATATGTGCATATGTAGAATATATGTGTAACATATTTTTGGACCTCTTTTGTCATTTGAGTTGACTATTTTTTAAGATGTCATTTTCTTCAGTCAGGTTGTTGACTCTATTTTCATGATTTTCGTACATCACTCTCATTTCTCTTCCCAATTTTTCTTCCACTTCTCTTACTTGATTTTCAAAATCCTTCTTGAGCTCCTCCATGGCCTGTAACCAATTCTTATTTTTCTTGAAAGTTTTTGGTGCAGGAGTTCTAACTTTGTCTTCCTCCCATCCCATGCTTTGATCCTTTTTGTCCCCAAAAAAGGAATCTAAGGTTTGATTGCTATGTTTACTTTGCTTCCTCTGCTTGCTCCTATTGCCAGTCAATTACTCAACTTTTGAGCTCTTTGCCCCAGTAGAACTCTGCTTCCAGAGAAGAGAGTTTTGTCCCAAATCACTGGGGTTTTTGCAACTGCCGGGAGCTACTAGTTGGGTGCCCTCTCTGAAGCCCCAACAAGCTCTGATTCACTGGCCACAGGACCTCCACCCAAGACAGCAATACAGATCCAAGCAGGTTAAAGCAAGAGTGATTACCCTCGGAATGGTGGCTTGGTCCCCCTACAATCTGCAGGCCAGGAGCTCTGGAAGCAGCCGCGTGGTGCAGCCACCGCACTTCCTCCACTTCTCTCTCCAGGGACAGGGGCCAAACTGCGCTTGAGTCCCCCTAGTTCCAACAAAGTTCCACACTGACCTTTTACTTTGTCTTTGGTGTTTATGAACTGAGAAGTCTGGAAGCCACCACAGATACTGGTGATTCACTCTCATGAAGTCTACTTCAGCTGCCGCTGGTCAGGGCTGCCCTGAAGCTAAAATTATGGCTCACACAGGTCTGGGCTTGGCCCACTGTGATGAACCCTTCCTGTAGGCCTGCTGGGCTGCCTTCAGCACATTTGTTTCTCTCTGATACTTTGTGGATTCTGTAGCTCTAAAATTTGTTTAGACTCATTATTTTATAGGTATCTGAGGTGGTTGTGAGGCGACTTCATGGAATTTTCCTGTTCTGTGCTGTCATCTTGGTTCCATTCCCCAACATATTTTTTATAGATAAATTACATATTTATTTTCAAAATTTTAACTTCTTGACTACCTTCAACAAGTTGAATACATCTGGACAATTATGTCTTGATGGCCACATCATGCCTTAATGCCACACTGTAGTATTTTAGCCTGCATATTTAAATTATGGCTTAGTTTAATAATGGTTTTAATTATATTAAAATCTTGCATTTTAATTATGGCTTGATTCATTATGAAGAAAGGCAGCCTGACGTAATGAAAAGAGTGTTGGATTTAGAATCTCGAATCCTACCTAAGACCATGAGCAAGCTACTTGACTTCTTGGAGCCTCAATTTCCTTATCTGTAAAGCAGAAATAATATTCATAATATTTACCTATTTGGTTTGTTGTGAGGCTTAAGAGTAGCATATACACAATTTGTTTTTGATATTTAGATGTCTACTATTAGTAAATATATCCTTTTTGTGGTTTATTTATAATGCTTTAAAATGAATGTGAAGATCACTGAAATTCAGACTTCAAAAGGACCTTATAGATTAGCTAGTCAAACTCCCTCATTTTACAGATGCGAAAAAATAAGGCCCAGAAAGATTAAGTGACTTGCCTTTACTCACACAGGAAGATGTGGCAGAGATGTGATTTAGTGGATAACCACAGATTTAGACCTCTAAAAGACCATTAACACTTACTAGTCCAAATTCATTTTACAGTTGAAGAAACTGAAGGAGAGGGAGGTTAACTGACTTAGGATTTGAACCCAGATCCCCAGACTCAATCTTTTTCTATACACACATTTTAAAATATATATACATTTGGTCGATAGGTAGATAAATATATTAGGATAGATTAAAAAGCCAATACTCTTTCCATTGCACTACAATGGCTACTTTCTTTCCAAATAGCTTTCCATACCCCCAAAACAGTATATATATATATATGTTACCTTTTCTTTGGTGATCTCCCCAAGTTTGCCTCCCTCACTAATCCTCAAACTCCAGTATGCATTCAAGATTAAGGAAAATATTCATATGTTCTAAGGCAGGTCTGTATAACATATGACCTGCCAAAGGATTTCAGGTAGCCCTTGAAAAATGTAAAGTATGTAAAAGAAAGTAAAGATGTAATAAGTGCTTTGTCTGTGCCCCACTTAACCTGCCTTCCACTAGTCACTACTGTGCCTGTCATGTAACTTGGTGGGTATGTTGCCACTGTACATTCTCTCCTATTTGTAATGTGACCCATAGTAACCACTCCTTGTCAGTCTGATTCTAGTCTGAGAGAAGTAACTTCATGATAAATAAAAGTATGAAGTAATAAGTATAATTAACTGATATTTCCCTTTTTAAAATGCGGCTTATTTGCAAAATAGTTTCATTATTTATACCTTTACTTGGCATGCTTTAAAATGAAACTAAGAAACTAAAAACTTATTTGCAGGATGAAATTCAGTTTGTTTTAATTTTGGCCCTACCTACTGCCAAGTTGTGCAGGACTGCTCTAAGACTTGGCCATTGCATTCCCACCCCTGTGTCTCACACACCTTTGAATCTTTATAATTTCTTTTAAGAAAGTAGTGGCTCAGCATCATGGAGAAAAGAATCTTCTGGGACTAACAGCAGTTGAACTTTCCACCTAATTCTCCACCTATCCATCAGCAGCTCTTCTTAGTTTAGACTCCAGGAACATCATGCCCTACTCAGGATAAGCTGATCACCTGAAATCTTATCATCACACTAGGTTTTGGATACTCAACATCTCAAATCCTCCTCTCTCCCTCTGGGGAGCTAGAGAGAA
>CM053599.1:82298104-82315541 GCA_028646575.1 Pseudocheirus occidentalis
GCTGACCTAAAAGTTTGTGTAGCTTCTATTTCCTTACAATAAACAAATACATTTTAAAATTAAAACAAAGAAAGGTAACTTTGATATAGAGCACTAATATTCTTTCCACCTAAATCTCTCTTTTCCTCCTAGCTCTCCCCATTTGATTTATAAGCAAAACTGAGAATCCAAATACAAAAAATTAGAATGAATATAGTAGACAATACAATATTTACATAATTGTAAAAATCAAGAGGCATGAGAACACCTAACTTGTTCTTAATGATATAAAAGAGGAATGTGGATTGAAACCTAAATTCCTCAATCAAAATTAACAAATATACTGACGATTTTGAAAATTCTTTCACATAGTCCATGATTAGCAAAATAGCCCATTTCAATGGAGAAAAAAATATCCTATATATCTATCACAGATTGGTGGGCAGGTCTTAAAATAACAATACTTTTCAAAGAATCCCATAATCCAAAGCAAAGGGGGAAAGGGAGAGGGATAGAGAAAAGGTAAGGTAGGGAGGCACACATTTTAGGCTAATAATCATAATACAGTCAATTCTTGATCATTATCTGGAAGATCTGCTGACTTTTCTACTTCCTACTTATATTATCCAAATGTTGCCACCTGAAATTAGTAAAAAAAACAAAACAAAACAAAAAAAAAACAAACAAAAAAAACTTTAGTCTTTATTAACCAGAATCCTAAGATTTCTATCAAATCCTGGTTTTGCTACCAGAAAATAAACAAACTATCTAAATATCTCCATTATCTTTCTTCTCCTAGATGAGTTGCAATAAGCAGAAATGGACATGAGGAAAGAGTAGGTACCAGGAATTTAGAATTTTCATTGAATTATTTTCAGAATTAGCAGTCAATATCCAATATGGAGTCAAAAAGCACAAATGAGTTGGTAAGGGAGGGTCTAAAGAGGCAATGGGTGTTGGAAAACTGGTACAACTCCCCAAAATGTTTAAAATCCTATATAGTATGAGAATATCCAACTTAAGCAGAAAAATGAAATTTCAAAGACAAATACTATTTTTAAAAAAATAACTCACAGCACTTTTCCCTTTCATTAGAAAAGATAATCAAGAACTGACTGTATCAAACCTATTGTATAACATGTCAGGCAACATAAATGTGAATTATGTCAGAAATGAAATTACCTGGGAAACACATATTTTTTCCCTCAACTGTTTAAAGATAAAGACAAATACTGGATATTCCAGGAGGATGTGTAGAAGGTGTCCCTCCTCCCCCACTTCACAATTAGATATTTTTATTTCAACCACTATGGTTGTGATACAAAATTTAAAAAAAACAAACTGAATTTCACTTCTGACTTAGAAATCAAATACTTTTAAAAAAATGTAATGTAGAGTATGTACCATACCTATCTTTGATCTGTCTGGCAGCCTTGGAGCAAGTCAGGGGGAAGAGAAAGAAGGCAGTTAGTGCTTTCATGCAACTTTCAAATGCAGTAACATGCAAGAAAAGTTAGAACACAAACTCTGCAGCAGCTTAGTGAACATTCACCAAAACCCAAGTTATCAGAAAATTTTATGAGAAAATATTCTTTTAAACTCACAAACTTTTGTTAATTTTGTGTTAGAACTGCAGTAACGGATTAAGAACCAGAAAAATGAGTTCAAAAAGAGGCCAGCATACTACTTCAGACCAATTTCGTGTGACTCTGAACACATCTTTCTTTGCTTATTCATTTTTGGTTGAATTAATCAGATGGAATTCATGCAAAAGCTAAGTGGAGAAGTTCATAAAACCACTTATAATTTTGGTGCTTCAAAATTGTTATCTATTCAACTTCTTTCAAATTTATTTCTTCATTTCTTAATATGGTTTCTATAAAGTATCTCAAACAAGAGCCAGAATTATTTACTTGCCCTCTCCCTAAAACAGGGAGTCATCCAAAATATCAGTAAATCATTAGCAATACCTTAAAAAAGGAAAAAGAAAGAAAAAAATGCTTTGTAATCTTTCTGCAGATCAAAGCAAAAGGAAATGATTAACATACCAGAAAACATAAAGAAAATATTTTTAAAAAGTACAATGCTGGAAGAAAAGGACCCATGATGCCTGGGTTTAATTATACCTGCATTAATAAAGGAAAAGAGATTGGATTTCTATAGAAAACTGACCCATGACTCAAAGTCTGAACTGAATTTCTATAACCTGATGGTTTTGCCGGTCCCCATACAAAATTACTGCCTATGGAAGTGTTTACTCTCCATTTTATACTACTCTTTCTTAATCTTGCTCTCATGCCCATGGCCCTTATTATAGATAACTTCCCTTCTTCTACTCTACAGTTTGACCAAACTGGTCTCCTTGCTGTCCCTCACAGAGAGCACTCCATCTCCTGTTTGTGTACCTTTGTTGTGCTCAATGACCAGAATTTATTCCTACCTCACTTCTGCCCCTTAGGATCACTTGTTTCCTTCAAATCTTTGTTAATACAATGCCTATATGAAGCATTTCCAGATCTCCTCCCCACTAAAAATTACTTTGTATTTATTTTATTTATAATTGTATATTTATATGTTTATGTGCATGTTGTTTACCCTATAAAAAACAAGATTTTTGAGGGCATGGCCTAACCTATTTTACCTCTTTGTATCCTCAGTACCTAGCACAGTGCCTAAGACATAATGCTTAATAAATGCTTACGTACATTCAATTTGTTCCTCCCCTTCTTTTTGCTTTTAAAAATTGCTACATGGGATTCATTAATTCATTCCATAAATATTTATTATGTGCTCACTATTTGCCAGGCACTGTAATAAGCACTGGAGGCACTATGCTAAGGGAGGAAATTTATAGAATATAAAAGCAAAAGATATTAACAAAAATTTATTTTTAAAATTAACAAATGCTTGTTCATCAACAGATTCTACACTACTACTATCCTCACTTGACAGTATCACTTAAACAACATAAGCCATTTGGAGATAAAGTACAAGGAAATGATATAGACTTACAGGAATATAGTAAGACAAATATCAATGTTCTGTTAGTGCTCCAGGTTAAAACATTTCAATTAAAATGAACACATTCTTCAAATTTGGCAGATACACAATTATAAGGGCTAAAATTCCACTGTATGTATATTTTTAAGTGATGTCATTTGAATCAGAGATGGCAGCTTATTCTCAGAGAAGACTCATTTCCAAAAGATCAAAATACTGTACTTTATATTAAACTATCAAACATGGTGTATTAACATTTTGTTTAACTAAAATAATGACAAAGTGGGATGTAGTAGACTAAATACTAGACCAGAATTTGAATCCTAGTCTAGACACAGCTCTGCCACTAACATACTATGTCACCAATAGCAAATCATGTCACCTCTTTACAACTCCATTTTTTCATTTGTAAAATGAGGGGATTGGAATTATCTCTGAAGGCCCATTCCCTCTATGATGTTCTACAAATCTTTTTGAAACCTACTGCTCTTCATCTTCAACCATACATTTCAGCTTCCCTGAAACTCCACTAATAAATTTTCAAATTGTACTTTTTAGAAGAGAGGAAATTTACATTGTAGTTAATGAAAGCATATAATTTACCATGCAAAGTAAGATATTAAATTTCTCTGTAGCTCACTATTCCTATTTAACATGTGTGGAAATGAATACCTTTTAACTAATTACTCCAGAAGATAGGTTCATTAAAGAATATTTGCAGAATACTTTGCCATAAGATGGAAAAAAAGAATTTAAAAAAATAGACAATTTTTAAATGATTTCTGATCCAAAAATCACAGAAGAAATAAACCCATCCATCCACCCAGCCAAAGCAGTTTAGGTACAAGTTGGTGGATGATTTTATTTTTATTCATCTTATTTCATTAATAAAACTGAAGAACAGGTAAAAACTACTCCTATACACCTAACATATCATGAAAACTAGATTTAAAACATACTCTGTTCTCTATTGTATACTTATTACAGTTAATTCTATTTTAGGGAATTTGATATTATATGACAACAAGTCTCATTTTAAAGGGGACCTGTGATTAGGAAGATCATAGGGTCTTAGATTCTGTGCTGCAAGGATCTTATAAGTCATCCATCTCCCTCCACCCCCCATTTTACAGATGAAAACTGAGGTCCAGAATGGTTAAGCAACTTGTAGGACAGTAGAATAAGATGATTCTTAGAGTAACTCACGAATTCTACTACCTTGAACCAACATGTAATAAGCCACATATACATTATAGTAATTAAGCTGCAAGAAAAAGAGAAGGCAAAGCATAAGGGAGAGACAACCCAGCAGTGAAAAGTAACTCTTCAGACAGATGGAGAGACAGGGGAGAGTGGAAAAGACCAAATGAACTGTAGTCATTCCCCTGTGGAGTTTCCACTGGAATGCAGGTCAGTATGATACTCCCAATACTCAATTCTGAAAGGTTTCTGAAATTAGTCAGCTCTGCTGGCCTAGACAGGAGAAAACACCAAGGAGAAGCCCCTGGAAGTCTTTTTCTCATGAATCTCATTCCCTAAGATTTTTAATTCACAAAGGAGGTAAAATGGTAGGGTGGGAGATGCTGTTTTTTGCTGGGGAAGTAGAGGTAGAGAACATACTATAAAAAGCCTGACACAAAACTCTGAGATGACATGGAAAGGGATATAATTACAAGGTCAACAAAGTTGGGTATAAGCCATTTCTGACAGAGTAGGCACCTCAGGAAAGCATCTTTTCCCAGTAAGATCAAAAATCTACCTTACCACATAAGAGAGAAAATATATTGGTCCCCAAGAGAGGTCAATGTCCAAGGCAGACATGGAGACACATGTCCAGAAATAGCATAAACTGGCCTTAGAATGGACAGAGGTGAATAAAAGGGTATGGAACAAGTATGAGCCCTGGGACCAAGATATCTCCCATCACACAACTTTACCTGTTTTGTGAATTAAGTCTCACAATTAAATTCATCAGAAAAAAAAATGTTCTTCAAAACATACACAAAGTAAATAACAAAAAAATGAAGGAGGATCAGATGTGATTTACCCTTATGCTAATAGAACACTGGGAGAGAGGAAAGACAGAAGCTCTATCTTGTATTAGTTACACAGAGAAAAGAAAGAAAAAAACTGATTAGCAGAAGTCCCTTCCAGCTCTAAAACTTAGAATCCACAAATAAGAGACAGTATTTCAGAAAAGACTGAAAGGAGAATAAAATAAAGAAGTAGAAGCAGTAAACCGATACTTCTCAGAAAAGGATATAACAAATGAATATAATTCAAAGTTAAGAAAACAGATTGGAGGGGAAGATGGCATATATAAGAAGAATTCTGAATCATAATTCTATGGTATGAAAAAAGAGAGCAAAAATACAAGCTGTTTAATAAGAAAGAGTGAAGTTTAAGCAAAGGCAACAGAAGAAATCAAGCACAGAGGGGAAAATCAATATGAAAGTGTTGTTTTGGGGGGGATTTTTTTTTTGAGAGGACACTGTTTGGACTTCAAAATTCCCTTCACAAATACACTTACTGACAACTCCTCTGTGACTTGCCCATGGTCACACAGTTACAGATGTTTCAGAGGCAGGATTTGAAACAAGATCTTCCTAATTTTAATACTAATTCACACTTCCCGAATTAAATGAAGAAAAACAGAAACCTAACAACTTTAGCCTTGAATATGGATGGATTAAACTCCTTGATAAAATGGAATTTTTCCAATGTAAGATGGATATAAAAATAAAACCCTACAACTTCCTACAAACATGAAATATTTTTAAAAAATAAAGACCTATGCAAAATTAAAATAAGAGGCTAGAACAAAAATGACTATACATCAAGTATTACTTTTTTTAAAGGGGGTTACAACATCTCACCAGTCAGATTGGCTAAGATGACAGACCAGGAAATTGGCAAGTGCTGGAGAGGATATGGAAAAATTGGAACTCTAATGCATTGTTGGTGGAGCTGTGAACTGATACAACTGTTCTGGAGAGCAATCTAGAACTATGCCCAAAGGGCTATAAATAACTGCATACCCCTTGACCCAGTAATACCACTTTTGGGGTTGTATCCCAAAAGATCATAGAAGTGGGAAAAGGACCCATATGTACAAAAATATTTATTGCAGCTCTCTTTGTGGTGGCAAAAAACTGGAAATTCAGGGGATGCCCATCAATTGGGGAATGGCTGGACAAGTTGTGGTATATGAATGTAATGGAATACTATTGTGCTATAAGAAATGGGAAGGAGATGGACTTCATAATTACCTGGAGAGGCTTATACAAATTGATGATAAGTGAGAAGAGCAGAACCAGGAAAAATTTGTACACAGTCACAGACACGTCATACGTGTGACAACCAACCTTGATAAACAGGACTCTTCTCAGCAACGCACAGTTAAAAGACAACTCTAGAGGGGTGGCTAGGTGGCGCAGTGAATAGAGCACTGGCCCTGGAGTCGGGAGTACATGAGTTCAAATCCAGCCTCAGACACTTAACACACAAAAAAAAACTAGCCGTGTGACCTTGGGCAAGTCACTTAACCCCAACTGCCCTCCAAAAGGGGAAAAAAAAAATGAAAAAAAAAAAAAAAGACAACTCTACAAGTCTCAGAATGGAAGGAGATATCTACATTCAGAGAAAGATCTAGAAAGACCAGAGTTTAAATGGAGGCCGAAGCAATACATGCTATCGTTCTTTTCTGTGTTTGGTTTTCTTTTTTTCCACTGTTTACTCCATTGGTTGCCACCCTTCTATATAACCAGACTAATGTTCAATGTGAAAGTATTTACAGATCCTATACTTTATTGATTGCATGCTGCCATGGGGGAGGGGGGTCTGGGAGAGGGAAGGGAGGGGAGAAAATTTGAAACTCAAGGGATTGTAGAACTGAATCTTGTAAACTAAAAGTAAATAAACAAGTCAATAAAAATAAATAAATAAATAGGGTATTATAATCATGATTTTAGACAAGGCAACAAGAAAAATATACAATGTCAAAAAGCTTAGTAAGTAAAGAAACTACAATATGCCTAAAGGCTGACAGCTAATAACAATATCGCTACTGAACATGTATGTGAACTTACATGAAGACACATGGGCACACACACAAATGGCATAATGTCTAAGTTCTTAAAGAAAAGCTAAAATAAGCCATCAAAATCATGGGGGCCATTTTTTTTTTCAATGAGAATAAAAGAGTTTACTGATAATTCACAGCTGTGCTGAGTCACACAGGTTTTGTGCCTACTGACTCTGAGTCAATCAGGCACCAAGTCTTTGTTATATATTCTGGGAGGTTGGTATTTTGCTTTGGAGGTTCACTCATGAGAAGGATCTTTTGATTTCCTGGTCAAGACTCTGAATAGTCACATATTCAGAGGCCCTCCCCCCCCCACCCCCGGTTAGATGTCTGTTCTTCCTCCATCTAGTGATGTATGCAAAGTATACAGCAATATTGCTATATTCAGACAGTTGCAGCCTTGTCTGTTGGTCTTTGTGCTAATTTCTCTGCCTATATTTTCTCCACATTCAAGGTGCTAACCTTTCCCCTGAACTAATGAATGTAATTAAAGTAAGACTGTTAACCCCTCTAAAAGCTACCTTTCCTTTAAAGCAGATCAAAGAAAATGTTGGAGGCAGGCCATCAAGGGTGTGGTAGGGTGGGTACTGTTACAGCATCATGTAACTCACCAAGTACAAGTTATTGTATTAAAATCTTGTAAATTTAAAAAAAAAAGATCTTGAAGACAGAGCAGTAAAGTAAGCCTTGGGATCAGAAGGAGGCAATAAATTCAAAGTATTTCACGAAAGGCTCCAATAAGAATGTTTCATAGCATAAAACTTTTCCAATTTATGATTGCTACATCTATAACGAATCAACTCCTGCTAAGAAATTATGCACCGGGGCGGCTAGGTGGCGCAGTGAATAGAGCACCGGCCCTGGAGTCAGGAGTACCTGAGTTCAAATCCAGCCTCAGACACTTAACACACACACACAAAAAAATCTAGCCGTGTGACCTTGGGCAAGTCACTTACCCCCCACTGCCCTCCAAAAAGCAAAAAAAAAAAAAAAAAGAAATTATGCACCAACTTCAGTGCCAGCTAACTCTCTTTTAATGCATTTAAAGCACACAGGTCTATGGAACACTGCATATGTCATTCTTTCTCAATATGCTAGTTAGTTTTACTGAGTTTTTTTCTTCTCTAAAAGTATTTTAAGAGATGGCTCACTGAGTGGTATCATAGAAGGATATAACAGGAAATGTGGATGACGTAAAAACAAAAGATTTGGTTAGAAATTTCTGCAGTTTACAGCTTCTTTCAATTCTTTGATTCCATTCAAATTTTCCAAAAGTTTATCATCTTCCCCTATGCCTACTTTTATAAAATCATAGAATTTAGAGCAGTAATGGGCCTTAAAGATTTAGTTCAACCCTTTATTTTACAATGAGAAGTCTGAGTCCTATAACTAGGCCAACATCACACAACTCATTAGTTGTTGCAGCAGGATTAAACCCAAGGTCTTCTGGTTTCCAATTCAAAGTTCCTTCCACTACACTTTGAACTCCAAACTGTAAAGTCAACATCTTTCCTGAGAATAACATCAAATGCTATGTCAGACCTAATGACAAAAGAGCACGAAGAAGACATTTAACCAACAAATATATTAACAGGCAATATTTACTACTACTTCTATCTGCTTCAATCATTGTTCAATTTCAAATCTGTTTCATTTGTGTCTGAAGTAAATGCTATTTTTAAAATTTCTACATGGTAGAATTTTATAAGGTATCTAAAACTGGAACTTTAGTCCCTAATTTCAGCACTGATGCAAACATTATCTTGTATGCCATTTAAACCTTCACAAAAATATTCAGAATAAAGGTTCTCCCTAGGAAGGTGAGGGTTCAGTAGTAACTTAGTATCAAAGTTGATTTAATTTGGAGAATTCATCAAATTCTTCATACAACTTCTCTATTTTTCTTCTATTACATATATTGAGTAAGAAGATAAGTACAGTTTGTGTGCCATCTGTTTACTGATAGTCACAACAAATGCTGAAAATTAAGATAACCAAGTATCTCATTAAATTGTTCTTTATTACCATTAGGCAGGCCCAGCATGAAATCAACTCAACCACTTTTTTATTCACCTTTTGAGAGAGTCTGCAAGTATTCAATGTAGCTATGCATGCATGCATGCATGCATGCACACATGCACACACACACACACACACACACAGCTCTTCATTTAGATATTTGAGAGGGAGCATAGTCTTGCAGATAGAGATGTGGCCTCAAAGTCACAGCTTCTCTTCCATTAATTGAGAAATTTACATTTTTGTAAAGACTCATCTATTTCACTTAGATTGTCAGTTTTACTAGCATATAATTGGGCAAAACAGCTCCTAATGATTGCTTTAATTTCATCTTCATCAATGATGAATTCATCCTTTTCATTTTTGATACTGGTAATTTGACTTCTTTTTAAAATTAAATTATGTATTTTATTGTGTTTTTCATGAAACTAGCTCCTGGTTTTATTTATTAGTTGAATGGTTTTCTTACTTTCAGTTTTATTAATCTCTCCTTTGATTTTCAGGATTTCCAATTCGGAATTTAACTGGAGATTTTTAATTTGTTCTTTTTTTGTTGTTGTTCCATGCCCATTGATTGATCTGTTCTTTTTCTATTTTATTGATGTGTTTAGAGACATAAATTTTCCCCTAAGTACTGCTTTGGCTGCATCCCATAAATTCTGGTATGTTGTGTCATTGTTGTCCTTCTCATTAATGAAATCACTGACTCTTTCTATGCTTTGTTCTTTGACCCCGCTCATTCTTTAGGATTAAATTAGTTTCCAATTAATTTTTAATTTATGTTTTCATGGCCCTTTACAGAATTTAATTTTGTGGCATTATAATCTAAAAAGAATGCATTTAATATTTTTCCTCTTTCTAATTTGACTATGAGATTTTATACCCTGAAACGTGGTTAGTTTTTATTTAGGTGCCATGTACTGCTCAGAAAAAGTTATATTCCTTTCTATTTCCATTCAACTTTCTCTAGCGCTCTATCATATCTAACTTTTCTAAAATCTGTTCACCTCCTTAAATTCTTTCTAGTTTATTTTTTGGCTAGATTTGCCTAGTTTTGTGAGAGGAAAGTTGAGGTCCCCCATCAGCACAGTTTTATTCTCTATTTTCTCCCATAATTCATTTAACTTCTTTAAAAATGTGAATGCTATACCATTTTGATTTGATATTAATAATATCAAAATTTAATATTGATAATACTTCATTGTCTACAGTACCTTTTAGAAAGACACAGTTTCCTTTCCTTACCTCTTTTGATTTTATCTATTTTTGCTTTTGCTTTGTCTGAGATCATGACTGTTACTCGTTTGTTTGTTTGTTTTAACTTAAGCAGAAGCATAACAAATTCTGCTCCTGCCTTTTACCTTTACTCCATGTGTCCCTTAACTTCAAATGTGTTTCTTATACATAACATATTGCAGGATTCTGGTTTTTAATCCATTCTGCTATCCCATTTTCATTTTATGGTTGAGTTTATCCCGTTCACATTCACAGTAATGTATTATTGTGTATTTCACCCTATTTTCCTCATTTATTCTTTTCTCTCTCTCTTTCCTTTTACCCTGTCCCTCATCACAGTTGTTTTGCTTCTAACTGTTGCCTCTTCCACTACATCCCTGTCCTATCAATCCTTCACCTTCTGTTATTCCCCTCCCCTCCTAATTTCCTGTAGGGTAATATAGATACTTATACTCTATTGAGCATGTATAATATTTCCTCTTTGAGTCAAATCCAATGAGGGTTAGGTTCAATATTGCCTGCAGCCACCACTGGCCCCATCTTCCCCTCCACTGTAAAAGTTCTTTTATACCTCTTTTATGTGTGACAATTTACCCCATTCTACTTCTCCATTCCTTTTTTTCCCTGTACATCCCTCTTTCTCAATCCTTCAGTTTTTTTGGAGATCATCCCAACATAACAGACCCAATACCCGTACCCTCTGTGAAGATTGCTTCTTAATGCCCTAATAAGGTTCTTAGAATTATTATATATTGCATCCAGGAATGGACAGTTTATTGAATCCCTTATGATTTCTCTTTCATGTGTACCTTTTTATGCTTCTCTCCAGTCTTAAGTTTGAATGGCAATTTCTTTTTCAGCTCTTTTCTCATCAGAAATGTCTGAAAGTCCTCTATTTCATTAAATATCCATTTTTCTCCCCTGAAGGACTATACTCAGCTGGGTGGACCATTCTTGGTTGTAATCCTAACTTCTCTGCTTTCTGGAGTATCACGTCCCAAGCCCTTTGATTCTTTAATGTACAACCTGCTAAATCATGTGTTCTATCTTGACTGTGGCTCCATAATATCTGAATTGTATCTTTCTGGCTGTTAGCAATACTTTCTCCTTGACCTGGGAGCTCTGAAATTTGGCTATAAAATTCCTGGAAATTTTCATTTTGGCATCTCTTTCTGGAGGTGATCAATGGATTCCTTTGATTTCTACTTTCCCCTCTGCTTCTAGGTTATCAAAGCAGTTTTCCTTGATTATTTCTTAAAATATGATTCTAGGTTCCTTTTTTTAAAATCATGGCTATGAGACAGTCAAATAATTCCTTTTTTTTTTTTTTGAGGAAACTGGAATTAAGCAACTTGCCCAGGGTCACACAGCTAGTGTCTGAGCTGAATTTGAACCCAGGTCCTCCTGATTCCAAGGCCAGTGCTCTATTTAGTGCACTACCTAGATGCCCCTAGTCCAATAATTCTTAAATTATCTCTCCTCAGTCTATTTTCCAGGTCAATTCTTTTTTCCAATGAGATATTTCATATTCTCAGTTTTTTCATGCTTTTGATTTTTGTCTTATTGTTTCTTAATGTGTCACTGAGTCATTAGTTTCCACTTGACCAATTCCAGTTTTTAAGGAATCATTCCTTTGGTCAGGTTCTTCTTTTGTTTTTTTGCTTATTTTTGAGCCTATTTCACAACTTTTAATTTTATGTTAAAGGTGAACTCTGCTCCTAGGGTAGAGGGGTCAGCTTCCCAAGCTTCAGATTTTTTGTAATGCTAATTCTGGGGACCTATAAGCTCTCAATTCTTCCAAGGTGGAATGACCTAAGGAGAGGTGTGGTCAGTACTCTCCTAACCTGTGCTCTGGTCTACTGCTAGCCAAAATCACTCTTTTCCTCTGTGAAACTACAACAGGATCCTTGCTCCCCTACAGTTTGTACACTCTACCGGGTTAGTAGCTCTTCCCAGCCTAAGAGTGTGATCCAGGCCAGTGACCTGAATCTTGTATGGGCAATGCCACAGAGTCCTATGTCCAGTGTCAGCAAAATACCTGCTATGATCTCCTTCTGACCAGGTGTCTCATCACCTTACTGTCTATGGGCTGAAAGTTCCTGAAATCACTGCTGCTGACTCAGCTGTCCCAAGGGCCTGAACTGGCTTCCTGGAGCAGTGTCTCACGGCTGGCTTGCCCCGGTGCTATCCCTGCTAGACTGAATTCTACTTCTTTCCTGTTGACCTTCTAAGTTACCATGGTCTGGAAATTTGTTTAACCCCCTCCTTTTTTTGGTTCTTCTACTCCAGAATTCTTTTTGAAGAGTTACTTTAAATATGTTTGGAGAGGAATTTGGAAGAGCTCAAATGACTTCCTCCCTTTACTCCATCATCTTGGCTCTGCCTCCT
Organism: Pseudocheirus occidentalis; assembly: GCA_028646575.1. Lineage (NCBI taxonomy): Eukaryota > Metazoa > Chordata > Mammalia > Diprotodontia > Pseudocheiridae > Pseudocheirus > Pseudocheirus occidentalis. The sequence continues at coordinate 82,310,811 of CM053599.1, forward strand.
AAGAAATTTTCTAATACTCGAAGTTGCAGAAAAGGTGCCAACTTTCATTAGTAGAGGGAACTTTCTCATCTGGGAATAACTTCAACCAATGAAATCACAAGTCTAGTCCCTTTATTTATGCTCATTACCTATGTATTCTGGTTTTTATTCTATTGTATTTTATTTATTCTAACAAGAATGTGAACATGAACATGAAGTAATTGTTTCAAAAGTGTTTAAACTCTGTTTTTGACATAGAAATATAATGCAGACCATCAAGAGTTAAATTAATATTAGTAAAGTAAAAAATCTCTATTACTCAGTACTCTCCACTACCTTTCCCTACTTTTTATAATAATCACTATGTAAATGGTAAGGGGCTACACAGAAATGAAAATTATTTCATATTTTTATCCATTTCACTGGCTCCCATTCCTACCCACCCCCCAAAAAAGCATTTATCTGGTGACTAACCTTTTGGTAATGACAACTCTGCTCTTAGCTAGGCTGGTTCTTAGGCAGTCAACATAGTAGTCCGTCATCAGATTCATACACAAAACCTTCCTGGCTCAATAATTCATATCTGCAAGTTGCTGAGGTCAAAAAAAATTCAGCACACTGTAACAAACCCGGTGAGAAGCCTCTTCTTAAACACAGTCAGGCCAGTTCTTGAACAACATACATATAGTCCAACACTGTGTTCATACTCAAAGCCTTTTCAACTTGGTAGAATCTGCTAGAGCTTACACATGACAATAGACTTAAAAAACCCAGGGTCTCTTCTGATGATGAAGCATCAAAATACTATTTTAGTAGAGGTCTGTATATATTTACATAAAGTACTCAGTACTCAGAAGTTTACTGAAAAAAATGTACTCATTTTAAACTAGAGATGTCATGCATTCTATTCTCTCTTTGGTCACTGTTTTTTCAAATCCTGCCCTGAGCAACCTGAGTTATAATATAAAACTTCATACAGATACAAACAAAAGAATAATTCAAGTGACAGCACAGTTTTGAACCTTAAAGACCAGTTCACAAACAATGGACAATACTGTTCTTTTAAGAATGTTAGCAAGAAAAAGAAAATTCTAAGTGAATGTAATGATTCTTTTCCTACAATATAAAATACAGTGCTGTGAAAGATGGCAAGTAGAAGAGATGCTGCATTTCAAACACCTAGCCTAATGCCATCATTTTCCAGATGATTAGTCTTGGTACCAAATTTAAGTGGTTTATTTGCTCAATTTATACTTCTTGTTTGTGGATGAACTATGGATTCCAGTTTCTCATTTCTAACCCATTATTCTTATTTAAAAACACTCCCCAGGATGAAAACTTGAAAGATATAGATTGTGTATAAAAATCAGATTTTAAGCAATTAAGAATTCTAATAAAACCGAATACGATTGATGCCATGTTTCTAGCTTGACTAGAGTATTATCATTATGATACTGGTGAGCCTGGGAAAAGCTAATGAAAAATTTTGTTGCTTGACCCAAGTAAACTAGGTCCAACTCCTATCTGTAACAGCTTATGATCCAAAGGACACCAGGAAAACTTTACTATATATCCCACTTCAACATAAAATGGAGATTTGTTCCATTCTATGTGTCATGTAAGTTGTGCAGGCTATGAACAGGACTGAAAAATCAAGAGACTAAGTTTTTGTACTAGTCCATAAGGTTAAGTACAAATAAAATAAACTCATAATAAAATAATGATTAATAATCTATAATTCTTAACATTAAAATATACTAAAACCAGCTTAAAAACAACTCAGAGAAAAGGAAGGGAAGAAGCTTGTATGAATTACTCAAGTCTAAATTATAAAATATATAAAAAGTTATTTTATTTTCAAATGTTTCTAGTAAGTCCAATCTAGTTTTAATACATATATGAAAATGATCTGTAATTATAATATCAAAATACCAACTCAACATCTGGTTATTTATATCTGATTCTGTTATGTGTCTATACTATAAACAGATATGGTTTCATTTATCCTGAAATGTAGGGAAATAAGCTTTTCTATGATGGAATTTTTCAGGTTACTGAAGCCTATCTATCTCTTCAAATGCTAGAACTTTTCTTATAGTTTTAAACTATTTGGACGTGGGAGAGGATTTTTCTAAAATATGTTAAATGTTTTGTTTCCTTAAGTATAGAATATTAAACAATATTTACCTCCTTTTGACTTGAACATTATTGCATTTTTATGCAACAGAATTATGACCCTCAGGAGCTACTGAGGCATAGGAGAGACTATCTGCCATTACACAAAAAGTCCTAGGCACCTGTACTTTTTTTTAAAGCTCTCTTCTCAGTATATAATTTCCTGTTTCCTCCTTCCTTGTCAAGTTATCTGCTTTAAGTTCTTACTAATGTAAGCAGACCCAGCTTTTTTTTATCCCAGCCTCCCTTTGTTAATTTGTTGTTTCTAATCAGCTCAGGTCTAGGAAATCAGATAACCAAGATCACTAGCCTTATGTATCAAAGAATAGTAAAAAGGTTCTAAGAAGTTCTATTATAAGTAAAGTATATGAGCTTTAGCTATTTTAGCTACTCTGGGACCTTTTCCCCTTCCTTTCTGATTCTTAGCTGTAACTGATATAGCCAGATAAGTGACCCCAAAACAACAGAGTTGTTTTTATAAAAACGAGTGCTTAAAATGTTTTAAATCTCTTTTAATACCTTTGTTTAAAAAGTTCTTTCTTTACCAATAGTACAAAAGCTAAACTTCAGCCTAATTCCTCTCCTATTAAGAAGCTAACGACATATAAATAAAAACAATTCTTGTAAATCAACAAAAAAATTAAATATGTGATTGCTTCTCTGCCTTGAAAAATAGGATCTGCTTTATATATCTTTATTTTAAAGGACAGCAAAAGGATGAAAAACATGATTAAAAATAGAGGTAAACGGTCATAAAATTTTTTAAAGATTTGTTTTATTAAAGGAGTAGAGTGGATTATAAAATGTAACATTATACATCCCTCTATTCATGATGCTCATATCCCATAATTCTTTCCAGCATTGTAAAACCTATAAATTTTGGCGCAGGCAATTATATCTCTCAAGTAGCTCTTGTCTTCTCCATGTTTTTTACTTTCTTAGAGTGGCCACATCAATGTATTGATAAACAATGAATGTTTTAAATATTTCTCTTTCTCAGAAAGCCTTTTCAGTCCATTCGTTAAATTCATTTAAAATTGACTTTTAAAAATAAAAAGTCATGTTGGACAGTGCGATTTCAAAAGTTATTTTCTTAATCTGATCTCACTCACTACATGTTAGTATACAAATAAAAATTACTGACCAAATAATCAAACTTGAATGTGGGAGTTCTTGATAAGAGAGAATCATATAGTCATCAGATCTGGACTTTTCTAATTGAGCAATTTACAGATTGCCTACTCTTTTAACAATTCAATCTTGAATGTGAGACAAAAACTAACAGCATTAAAACTATCCAAATTGGAATTCTGGAATTCACAACTTATAAATTAGACTAAGCAACTAAAATACACCTGAATGCTCACTTTTTATATCTGAAAGACTGAATAGAACATATACCTTTTAAAAAGAGCCTACCTCTTTTAATAAAGCATATGAATTTAATCATATCACCGTTGTTATTCCAATAGTTCATAGTATTTAAAGCATTAACAAGTATCAAGTACAGTATAGCAAACATTCTCTTATCAACTTAACAAAGAATTCCAAACTAAATTTTTAAAGTTATTAGTTAATAGTTATTTTCTTTCATTCTTTTTCCATTTCCATTTTTTAATTATGCTGTTTGTATGATACAAAAATGTGCTACTGTCCTGACAGGTGCTCTTAAAAGAAACTACCCACAGAGGCATTCAGTAAAGAATAATATGACTACTTGACTAGTTATCTGAAACTTTAAGTAGTCAAAGTAAAATGAAACTTTATATTAATTTGTCCATGACTCCAAAGACTTATTCTGTTTTGGAAAAAGCACATAACATTATGCTTATCAAGAAATCCCAAATTTGGTAGTCGGTTTTATTTACTTTTAAGTATTAGTGATAAAGGGCCCAGTCTAAGTGAAAGAACCAAATTTCTACATTATTTTTCTATAACAGATTTAAGGTTTTTTTAAATTTTGTTTTTCCTTCTTACCTTTGAAAATTCTTCAGGTTCCTTTATATCTAGTGACCTTGATGCAAATTCTAGCAGCTCTTCAGAATTCTCCAGGGCATTATTACATTGGCTAAGCTGATTCTGTACATAGAATGGAAAAAGTTAAACCAGTAAGAGATTTTTCTGTTCCCATATAGAGTTGTAATTATTCATCACACTGCAATAAAATTCTAGGCAATTTTATCAGTACAGCAGCCTTTTTATTAATGAAAACTAAGAGGATGCCCATGAATTGGGGAATGGCTAAAAAGATTATGCTATATGATTGCATTGACACTATTGTAGCATAAAAATTATGAAAGGGATAATTTCAAGGAAACCCAGTAAGACTTGCATGAAATGGTTCGGGGAAGTAAACAGAACCAGAAGAACAATTAATATATCAGTGGGCCAAAGGGTATACAAAACTAAGTGACTTTTTGCAGCCCCTTCATTTTATAGATAAGGAGATTGATTCCCAAAGAAGTGAAGTGACTTGCTCAGCGTAATAGAATTGGTGGCCAGATTTTAGATTCTGAGTAAGGTGTACAATAGTTTTGTATCTTAATTAAGCATGGTTTCATAGATTTAAATCTGGAA
>CM053599.1:82316041-82368945 GCA_028646575.1 Pseudocheirus occidentalis
AAAAAATAGAAGGCAATATGAAATATCTCCTTGAAAAAACCACTGACGTGGAAAATAGATCCAGGAGAGACAATTTAAAAATTATTGGACTACCTAAAAGCCATGATCAAAAAAAGAACTTGGAAAGCATCCTTCAAGAATTTCTCAAGGAAAATTGCCCTGATGTTTTAGAACCAGAGGGCAAAATAGAACTTGAAAGAATTCACTGATCACCTCTAGAAAAAGATCCCAAAAAGAAAACTCCTAGGAATGTTATAGCCAGGTTCCAGAGTCCCCAGATCAAGAAAATATTACAAGCTACCAAGAAGAAACAATTTGAATACTGTGGAAATACAAGTAGGATAACCCAGGATCTAGCAGCTTCTACATTAAGGGACTAAAGGGCCTAGAATATGATATTCCAGAGATCAAGAGAGCTGGGATTAAAACCAATAATCACCTACCCAGCAAAATTGAATATAATGTTCCAGGGGAAAATATGGTCATTCAATGAGGTGGAGGACTTTCAAGCATTCTTGCTGGAAAAAACAGAACTGAAAAGAAAATCTGACACTCAAATACAAGAAGCATGAGAAGGTAAACATGGAAAAGAAATCATAAGAAACTTATAAAAGTTGAACTACTTACATGCCAACATGGAAAAACGATAATTGTAAATTATGAAACTTTTCTCAGTATGAGGACAGGTGAAGGGAATACAATGTATGTGTAATATATACATATATATATATATATATACACATAGGAGGGTATATTTATGCATATGAATATATATCTGAGTATGTGTATATATATGTATATATGTGTGTGTATATATATATATATGTATATACATAGGAGGGTATATTTATGCATATGAATATATATCTGAGTATGTGTATATATGTGTACATAGAGGGCACAGGATCAATTGAATAGGAAGGGATGATACTCTAAAAGGTGAAATTCTTAGGTGGGAGAGGAACAGAATGAGAGGAGACAGGGAAAGATAGAATGGGGTTAATCATCTCAGAGAAGAGTCAACTGTTACAATGGAGCGGAAGAACAGGAAGGCAAAAGGGAAAGGGTCAACCTTACTCTCATTAAATTTAGCTTAGGGAAGGAATGACAAACTCTAAACTGGGTATCTAGTCACACAGGAGAGTAGGGGGTATAGGGATGAGAGGTGGGATAATGGAGGAGGTTGCTGGAAGCACATACTTCTGTAAAGGGACAGGGTAGAGAATAGAACAAGGGGGCGAGACGGGATAGGAAGGAGGGACATATAATCAGTCTCTCACAGTATGTCCATTGTGGAGATGTTCTGTGTAACTACACATGTACAGACTGTATTGAATTGCCTGTCTTTCCACTGGGGGTAGGTGATGAGGTAGGAAGGGAAAGAATCTAGAATTTAAAGTTCTATAATCAAATGTTAAATATATATATATATGTGTACTTATTATTATCATTATCATTATTAGTTATTATTATTAGTTATTAACTTCATGCATCTGGGAATTAAGATATACAGGCACTGGGGTAGGGAGATCCATTCTGCCATACCGGAAAGTCAGAGGGGCGATGGGGAAAGACATAGGAGAGAGCAGATTGGGGGAGAAGTTATACAGTGAGATTGCTGTTTTGGGGTGGTGGGTGGGGGAAAGATGGGGAGAAAATGTGTAACTCCAAATCTCATGGAAATCAATTATGTAAACAAGAAAATAAATAAATGAATTTTTAAAATTCCAAAAAAAAAAAAAAAAAAGATAAAGTGAATGCTTATTCAGAGACCAGGGTCATAGGACTGGGAACTTGAGTCTGGGGAGGAAGAAAGTAGAGTGCAAGTGACAGGACAGAGACATAAAAAGGAAAATGTGTGCACATCCAAGTAAATAAAAAATTATGGGGGTGGTAGACCAGGAAGGACTTCAAATAGGAGGTGGCAGCTGAGCAGAGCTCTGAAAGGCATTAAGCATTCCAACAGGCAGAGGTAAGGAGAGAATGAATTTGAAGCCTGGGAGATAAAATACTTATACAAGGAAAAACAAGTCCACCAGTTTAGAATGTGGAGTACAGAAAGGTGAGTAAAGTGTGATAAGCTTGGAAGGATAGACTATAGCCAAACTAGGAAGGGCTTGAAATGTCAAATTGGAGTTCATATTTTTTATCCAGAGGGAAGGAAGAATTGTCTTGAGCATTCTGAAAAGGGAAGTAACATGGTAGCAAAGAGGATGGATTGATGAGGGTTAAGCCAGGAAGACTTAAAGCAGGAAGACCAATTAAGAGTCTACAGCAATAATCCAGAGGAAAATTGATCATGGTCTGAACAAAATTGGTGGCCATGTGACTAAAGAGAAAGGGATAAGTGAGAGAAATGTTGCAGAGGCAGAACTGAGAAGAACTGGCAATTGACTGGATTTGTAAGGTGAAGGAAAGTGGTGAAAGTAAAGATGAGTCCAAGGTTGTAAACCTGGGTGACTAGAAAGATGATTGTGCTCTCAAAAGAAATTGGGCAAGGGGATGGATTTGAGCGGGAAAGATGAGCACTCTCTTGCACATGTTAAGCCTGAGGTTCCATTGGACACTGAATAGAAAATATCTATAGGTAACTGTTAATGTAGGATAGTAGTTCAATCACGAGATTTGAAAATCATCTACAGAGCTGATAACTGAACATGCTTAAAGATGATCTGAAGATGTGCTTAAGAGATCCCTGAGACAAGATCACATGCCAGTTTGTTCCTCAAAAAATACGGTCCTTCTAAACAGAGCTCCTAAAGATGTAATTCTTCATTCTTACAGGATCCAAAAGCTTATATGTTGGTGGCAAAGGGCTCCAAAGACAATTATTTAATACCAGAGAGACATAATCAAAGAATTTCTGAGGTAGGAGAGAACTAAGAGGTCACCTTTTCCAAAATGTACCAAAACAGGACTGATGAGAAGTTCTATAATGTAGTAGACAGAATTTGGGACATTAAGTATCAAAAGACCTGAGTCTTAATCCTATCTCAGTCATTTAGTACATGTGTGGCACTAGTCATGTCATCTTTTGGGCTTCAGTTTTCCTCATCTGTAAAATGATGGGGCTACACTGGATGACCCCTATGATGCCTTCCAGCTCTAAATCCATAATTGTATGAACTGCTATATCCCCCCAAAAATAAGTCAAACCAGTGGCATGAGATCTTAGAGGAGGAAAAATCTCAGCCTGACTATACAATGTCCCCTAAAAATCCTTTCAGGATACTATGCTACGTCTGACTGGAGCTCTGTCTGAACCAAGGGACCAAAGTTTCATCTCTGTACCAGACATACTGCCAATGCATACCTAGAAGTATGGCCATCAGAACCCAACTAACCAAAACCACCGACTTTTTCCAGCCTGTGTCCTACCTGACCATAATGAACTTCTAAACTGGCTCCCCTGATCCAATCATAACCAGTATTTAAGTAGCACTAACACGGTCGGAGTGACAGAGAATCAATCCCAATCCTCGTTATTCCTTAAAACCCATATGAGTCACTTAACATTTCTTGGGTTAAGTTTCTACATTTATAAAATTAAGGGTTTCAACAGGATTATCTTCAATCCCTTCTAACACTAAAATCTGATAAATATGTTATTTTTGACTAACCACACTGCCAGTTGCCTTTCCCAATCAGTGTCCTGCCCAATTTCAACCAGTACCTTCCATCATTCCATTAAATCTTAGACCACTGATGCGGCTCCTGATAATTCAGGAACATTACCAAGGAAAAGTATAAAGGGCTTAAAATGTTTACAATAAAAATTCAAAAACTACAAAGTTCTTGGGAGAAGTCACATGAACAAACCTGGAAGTGAAACTGGATATCGAAAGAAGATACTGCTTTCATAAACTTCTTCTGAAGCAGGATCAAATGAAAGAGGAGACATTGCCGGTAAAAGATCCAAAGCCTTAAAACAAATGAAATTAGCCTCTTGGAATAAATACATTTTGATTATTGCTAATGCAATACTTCCATTAAACTGACCTATGAGTGATTCTTTATAACACCCAGATTTATCATTTTTTTTAAATCAATTTTCTTTTTTATACTTAGGGGAAATACAACACTAGAGAGCTATGAGACTTATATTAACTCCCTCCTCGCCCATTCATCTTCCCAATATTCTTTTACCTTAAAGTGGTAAAGCACCTCAGAACTTAAAAGAAGTTTTTAGCCTGTCTTTACTAATGAAATTTGTATCTCAGATTAAGATTGCCATACTTCATGACAATACCGTTCCATAACATATTTATCTATTTAGAACAATATATATAAGCAAAATCATTAACTGGACCCTAAATCTTTCAAATACTGATTCAAACACAACAAATGTCTATACACATACCAATTCAATAAATCAAATTCTTCCCATAACAATACTCTAAAAACACAGTACTGGAGAAGGAAATGTTAAATGATTCCACTATCTCAGCCAACAAAGGCCCATGGACAATATGGTCCACTGGGTCAAAGGAGTAGGATATAACTAAACAACAATTAAAAACAAAGTAAAAACATTAATAGTATTACTTACTGGTGTCTCATCTTTAATTAAACTAAAAGGAGCCTGATTAAGGAATTCTTCCCACTTCTTGTTCCATTCTCTCTGTTTTTCAGTATTTGACTGCTTTATAGAAATAGCCTCTTGTTTTATTTTATTCCTATAACAGACAAAACATTGTTCAAAATCATAAAAACAGAGAAGAATTCTGCTGAAAACTTAAATGAGAAAAACTAATTGTAGAAAATAAAACTGGGGGGTGGCTAGGTGGTCTAATTGTAGAAAATAAAGCTGGGGGTGGCTAGGTGGCGCAGTGAATAGAGCACCAACCCTGGAGTGAGGAGGAACTAAGTTCAAATCTGACCAGACACTTAATATTTACTAGCTGTCTGATTTGGGGCAAGTCACTTAACCCAATTGCCCTGCCTTCCCCCCTCCAAAAGGCAAAAAAAAAAAAAAAAAAAAAAAAGTAACTACAGTTGGTAAAGGTAATATAAACCCAAAGTAAGATTTTTTTAAATTCACAACACATCAATTCTTTTTTTTTCTTTTATTTGGGGAGGGGAGGCGGGGCAGTTGGGGTTAAGTGACGTGCCCAAGGTCACACGGCTAGTTTTTGTGTTCAGTATCTGAGGCTGGATTTGAACTCAGGTCCTCCTGACTCCAGGGCCGGTGCTCTATTCACTGCGCCACCTAGCCACCCCCACACATCAATTCTTAGAGCTAAAGGAATAATCTATAAATAACATTGTAAATATTAACCTCTCTGTTAAGGGATGGAAGGGAATTTCAATCTTATCTTCACAGCATAATTTTTTTAAAAAATATTCATTCAGAGTATATAACTCTCATTAGCTCACCATCAAACAAGAGACTTTTTTTTTTTTTGGTGGAGAAAAGTGGGCAATTTAAGCCAAACAAGGAAAAAGAGCATATTGATTTTACTGGATACTTCAAACATTTCTTAAGGGTTAGTAAAAGGAAAAGACTGTGGGGTATTAAATTCTGTTTGTCTATCTGACAAGGCTGAAACAAGCTGTAACTACATCAAGAGCAAATGTTCTGATAGATTTTATCTACAACCAGTATTCCTCCTCAATAACAAAATAACTGAGAAGCTTTCTAAGGTTCAAACAGTTTAGAGCTGGAACTGACAGATCTCATCTAGACCAGTAGGGGTTCTTAATCTTTTTGATGTCACAGACTATGTTGGAAATCTAAATAAAATCTAACAACCCCCTTTCTCAGAATGTTTTTAAATGCATAAAATAAAATACAAGATATTACAAAGGAAGCAAATTATATTGAAAGTTACTAATTTATTTTTGTTTTGTTTTTGTTTTTTTTGCTTTTTGGAGGGCAGCTGGGGTTAAGTGACTTGCCCAAGGTCACACGGCTAGTTTTTGTGTTAAGTGTCTGAGGCCAGATTGGAACTCAGGTCCTCCTGACTCCAGGGCCGGTGCTCTATTCACTGCGCCACCTAGCCGCCCCGTTACTAATATATTTTTTAAAAATAAGTTCGCAGACCCCAGGTTAGTCCAAACCCATTAGAGATAAGGAAACCAAATACCAAAGAGGTAAAGCAATTTGCTCAAGGTCACAGGGCTAGCCAAAGTCAGAATCAAGACTAATAATCCAAGTCTACTGCCTCCCAGGCCAATTTTTTTCCACAGCATACCTCATCCGCTTAACTTGTGTTAACGTGTTTTTCTGAATTCTGGCCTCTCTCTCAACATAATTAAGGTCTGTTTTCAGTCCTGTTTGGTCAATACAACTACGTTCATCTTTTAAAATCTTCAGGGCTTCATTTAGCAACTGAATAACAGTTAAAACATTCAATTTTCCAGCTTCATAAAGGTTTCCTATAAATAACTTTAAAAAGCAGAAAATATTAGTAAACATAATGCTATACTTGTTTATATTTTTTAACTGTAAGAAAAAGTCATCTGTACCATATTAAGAGCTATATGAAAACACAAATATGCCCCTTGGATACAAAGTACATTCAATCCTCCAATGAACTAGTACACAAGAACAAATTATATTCCATTCTACATTTTAAAGAAAATTCTAATGTTAAAATACAAAAAGAAATACAACAACACTGATACTACAAGTTTCATTAACTGAATAGACTACAAAATAAAAATTACTACTTGTGCAAGCTCTTTCAATACTGAAGTCTCGTAATATAAATAATAATCAAATATAATCCTAATGAAGATATCTTCTATTAACTGACAGGACTGGTTACAGTACACAAAACATTGCTGGGTTATTCCTCATTCCACCTATTTAATTCAATTTTATGTAAAAAAAAAAAACCTCAAAGCTACACGAAAAGTTCTAATGAATAAAGGAACTTCTCTGCATGAAAAGAATGCAGGAACATGCAGAAGTACTGAGTGATTCAACAGGTTTAAATTTCACATAGGATCACATAATGGAAAAGTGGTTAATCTCTACATTTATCATGCAACAACTCAAAAAAGCAAATTTCACCTAATATATGTGTTCAGATAATGAAACCCTTACACAAATCACAGAGCAAGGTTTTTTTGAAAACTGTTGGCCCAAATATTTTATTACAATGGTAAAACAAGACAAGCTGATTAAGTGAATTGTATAGAACCAAGAACTTACGTGGTGCATTTGTTTTTCAATTCTGTCCAGTAAGAGTCTTGGAACCTTAATAGCAACATCAGTCCCATCCAAAGTATACTGATCAACATGACCTGTAATGACCGAATTAACAACTTCTCTTTCTTTTTCCAAAAATGTAAGAGTTTCCATCACAGAATCCCACATCAATCGAACCTTTGAAAGTAGAGATTATTTTTTAAAGAGACTAAATAGACTGAATGTTACTTAATAGACTTATATGAGGGGTAAGTAACAGTGAAATCACATTAACACATTTACTTCTAAGAGTTAATAAGACAAACTTCTTAAAAGTTTTTTTTAAGACAATTTACAAAATGGCACTTCAATAGTCTTGAAAGCATTGCTACAACTTCCAGAAGTACTTCTCAGTCATAAAATATCTCAGTCACTGGGAGAATTTAGCTTGTTACTAAACAAAAGAAAATCATACTACAGAGATGAATGATCTATGACACTGGTGTGTCAAGAAAAATCAAAGGACCCCCAGCTCAATGCAGATACACAATATACCAAACTTATGAGAGTATGCAGACAAGAATTGCATCACATGGGTAAGCATGGATGGGTCGTAATCTGCATCAAGGGAGGTAATTTCCATAGGACTGAAATTATACACTCATGAGTATCTGAATATTCCCCAGTCAGGGTCTGGGTATTATTTTTTTTTTTTTACCACTAGGTACCAAGAAGATTAGAAAAAGTAATACTTAACCAGCTTTACAAAGATGATGATACATGTAAAGAGTTACAATAAGGCAAAGATAAAATGTTTTTAGACAGAAAAATAATGAACTTTTCTGGTGAAAAAAGTCTCACCTTCTGAACTTTCTCTGGTATGTTTCTTTGGTCTTCATTCTGGTTCTTTCTAGTTAAAAATTAAATAATTCAGTTAGCTACAACAAAAACCACATGATTTTGTGATTAAGTCAACTCTTAAAATAGTTAACAAATCCACCTTCTAAACCCAGACTGAATTAATAGTATATCTAAAATACTTACTTTTGTAATTTTTGCAATTCTGTGTATTGTGAATTCAAATCTCTTATTTGTTTAATTAATGATCTGCAAGGAAACAAAAATAATTTATGTTTTTATTCAAATAACTTATTTCCCTCTTTCATGCTAAGAAACACAAGAGAAAATGTTTGTAATCAATCCTCACATTATCTCTATTTTTACCTGACATTTACATTACGATTCATAACAGTAGCAAAATTACAGTTATGAAGTAGCGATGAAAATAATTTTATGGTTGGGGGTCACCACAACATGAGGAACTGTATTAAAGGGTTGCGGCATTAGGAAGGTTGAGAACCATTGTATTACATCATATTCCATTTTTAAAGACAATTTTGAAGCAGATATGGCTTAAAATGCAACTGAAGGAAACTTGAAAATTTCCATCTTGGAAGCACACACGTCAGTAAAGGGACAGGGACAGGGTAGAGAACAAAACAAGGTGGGGGGCGGGATAGGAAGGAGAGACATATGATCAGTCTGTCACAATATGTCCACTGTGGAGATGACCTGCATAATTACACATGTACAGCCTGTATTGAATTGCTTGTCCTTCCAGTGGGGGTGGGTGACAAGGGAGGAACCGAAAGAATTTAGAATTTAAAGCTCTATAATACATACAACTAGTAATTAAGATATACAGGGATTGGGGTAGGGAGACCCTCCCTGCCCTACCAGAAAGTCAGAGGGGTGTTGGAGGAGGGTATAAAAGAGAGCAGATTGGGGGAGGGGCTTTACAGTGGGATTGCTGTTCTGGTGTTCAGGGTATGGGAAAGACGGGGAGAAAATTTGTAACTCAAAAATCTTATGGAAATGAATGATGTAAACAAGAAAATAAATAAAAAATTTATGTTAAAAAAAAAATTTCCATCTTACCAAAATAAAACTATTACTTACTGAGAATTTTCTTGGTATTGTCGAATCAGAGAATCTTCTTTTTGTAAAATTTGTAAAAACCAAGTACGTCCTACGTGGCATCTTGTAAAGGACTTATGAGGATCTTGAAATTTTATATTAAATGACTCTACAAAGCACTTATTAGAACCTAAATTTTAAATACAAAAAAGTCACAAGTAATCTAATTAATATGCTTTTAACAAAGTGGAATTTAACTCAGAGATTGCTGAAATAGCAGATATAACTGTAAAACACTATTTAAATGGTTAATATTTCAAGAAAATAAAAGTCAAATTTCAATTATGTATACTGACAGAACAGGACAAATAAATAAAAGCCACATATCTCAAAAAAAATTTTAACCATCTAGTTAATTAGAGCTGCAAAAAAAAACAAAGAACTGACTTTGATTTTTTCCCTCACTTCCAAAACAGATACAGGCTAAGAAGCAAATGGTCAAAAGGCACTCTAGGAAAGATAAAGAATCATCAATCTCTAAGATGGAAGTGACCTCATTATCTGGTACAATCCCTACCCAAAAGCCATTAATTCCTTGGACAACATCCTTGTCATCATCCAAGATCCTGCAATGATTGGCTCAATACCCTAAAACAGCTCATTCCATTTTTGGACATTTCTAACTTAACATTTCAAACTCTCTGTCCAAACTAATCAAGCTGCCATGAAGGTTTCTTAGCATATTAAAAAGGACTTTCTAAAAGGTGATACAAACATCTGAATAAAACACTGCAGAAGTGGAATAACAATGGCAGAGTACAAGAGAACTTGACCTCCCCCTTAATTTGTAATTTTATTAATGCACCAGCAGATCACCTTTTTTTTTCCGCTAAATCACTAATTAATGACTTCAAAATTTCCCAAATGCCTAAGTCTCTTTTACATGCTTTCAAGTTACATCTGTCCCCATCCTGTACTTACAGAGTGGTTTTTCTGAACCTATGTACAGGATTTAATTTGTTCCTATGAAGTTTTCTTTTTAGCTTCAGTCCACCATTCTCATAAGTCAGGATCCTACAGGATCCTCAATCCTGTCACCTGATATAAAAACTATCCCTTCTAGTCTCATGTTATCTAAAATGTGGTCAACATTATGTCTTCATTCAAGTTACTGATTTTTAAAAATCCCTTCAGTATTCACCTGGAAATGGCCATCCAAACTGGGGAAAGGACAAAGAAAAAGACCGTACCATTCTAATCAAATAAGTCCTGAATCTGAGAGCTGATAGTATATTAAAGTCCACATGTCTAAAAGAGACAAATCCAATCAGTTAGCCCAAAATATACAAGACCTTGAAAAGCATATTTTGCATTAACCTAGGTAAAGTTTATCTGATATTTTATGAAAAGATTTTTTTAATACTTATTTTCAAATAGTAATGCTCAACTATATGACACTAGGGACCTATTCTTTCTAAATATGGGAGGTTGAGGGAGATGATAAACTTAATTTTGGACATATTTGAGGTGCCAGTAGAAATCTAGATGAAGATAATCCTGGAGGTAGTTGGAACTTAGAAGATAGGACTGTATCAGATTTAGCATGATGCCTGGCATATAGTAGGCTCTTCATAAGTGTCTGTTGTCTTGAGATAGATTTTTCTTGAGTCACTGCATAGAATTGGTAGTTGAAGCTGTGGAACTGAATGAAATTCCTGACAGAGAAATGAGAGACAAAGAGTACCTAACTTGAAATCAGGAGTCCCAGTTTCAAATCTCATCCTCAAGCTCTTAACAGCTATATGATTCCATGGGCAAGTCCCTTAACCTCTAAGGCTTTCAGTTTCCTCAACTGTAAAAAAAAAAAACCAGTACCTCATGCAATTAGGAGAACCCTTAACAAAACTTAAATATAATTAAAATATAATAATAATTAAATATAAGATTATCATTACCTTCTCCAGGTTCTAAAACACCTCCAACACTGCTAATCATACCTGCTCTTTTTATTGGCTCCCATTTTCTTCCTCTTAAAAAGTAATGCTTTAAATTATATAATTCCCCCAAAGTTCTGTCCTTGATTGTTTGTTTTTGCTCTCATTTCTCTCTCAGGAATTCTCCCTCAAGAATTTCATTCAATTCCACAGCTTCAACTACAAATTCTATGCAGTGTCTCAAGAAAAATCTATCACAACAAGCATTTATGAAGTACCTATACCATATATCCAGCATCATGCTAAATCCAATACTGTCCTATCATCTAAGTTCCAACTACCTACAGGATTACCTCAAATACATCCAAAATTAAGTTTATCATCTCCTCACTCCACCTCCCATAGTTTATTTTACTATTTCTATCAATGAAACAACCACTCACCTAGCCCCCATTTTCAAAAGTTTATCTTTCCCTCTTTTCTCTCTCATTTTGAATATTCAACAATTACCAAATTCTCTTATCTACCTCTGCAATACCTCTCATAACCATCTCAATCTTCCTCATCTCCATTCTCAATGCCACCAAGCTAATTCTGGTCACCAATAATGAAAGTTATCTTCACACTCCCCCCTAATTCTAACTCATCCTTCTTACCAGAGTAATCTTCCTCTTGCACAGATATATATGGTCAGGTCCCTTTTTTCTTCAAAAGTATCCATTAGGTCCCTTGTTCTTGTTTAGTCATTCAGTCATGTCTGACTTTTTAGAATACTGTGGACCATGGGGTTTTCTTGGCAAAGAAAATGGAGTGGTTTGCCATTTCCTTCTCCGGCTTATTTTACAGACGAGCAAACTAAGGCAAACAGGGTTAAGTGACTTGTCCAGGGTCACACAGCTAGAAAGTATGTGACACCAGATTTGAAATCAGGAAGATCAGTCTTCCTGACTTCCAGGCAAGGTACTCTTATCCACTGCACCACCTAGCAGCCCCACAGAATAATACAAGTGAGTATATGGTTTGGTCCATTAATGTCTCCTTCACCCAATGTTGCTGGGGAATGAAGTGTTCTACATAAATTATTCAAGTAAGTGAATTCTGTCTATTGCCTCAAATACATATACTTTCAATTTCTGAAACAATTTTAAATAGAAATCTGTGTTTTACATACTTCTCAGATGTCTAAAATAGAGAATCTAGAGAACGGGTAACTGGGTGGCACAATGCATAGGAGGAATACCTGACTTACTAGCTACGTGACCCCAACAAAAAGGACTGAACAACAACTTCCCAACATCAGGCCCAGCATTCTATTCACTGTGCCACCCAACTGTCCCCAACGAATTCTTAAGCATTCTTTAAAACAATTAAAAGGCTACTTAGTGCTCTGAAGCCTTCTTTGATTCCCTTCCATTATCCCTTAGTAAGCTTGGTCCATTAGACCTCACAAACCACTGTTTTATACCAAATGTATTTATTGTGCATCAGTTACATACAGAGATGTGTCTTATCCCCCTATTAAAATACAAGCTCCATGAATGTCATATCTAATGGTCAAGCCATCCCTACTGCTTAACACAATAGATGCTTAATAAATATTTGTTCACCACGTTTTTGAAATGAATAAACTATAGTTTTAAGGAGTTTTCCTGTAAGACTCAAGATACATAAGTCAAATATCACTAAAAAAAAAATACCATTACAACAAACCTGGAGACCCACTTTCGTCAAGCAAGCAAAACAGAATTTTAATGCAATAAAATAATTTTAAATCATGTAGGAGTTTATAGAAACACAATTTGTCGAAACATTCTAAAAATCTCAACTTTTTTTTACATTTGACCATCACACTAAAAACTTACCTTACTTTAGGTGTAAACCAGGGGTGAGGAATCTGCAGCCTCAAGGCCACATGTGACCTTCTAGGTATTTGGGTGGAGCCTTTGACTAAATCCCTGCCTAAGTCAGGGAACAAATCCTCCTAATAAAAGGATTTGTGCTATAAAACTTGGACTCAGGCAAAAAGTCAAACCCAATGATCTAGAGCACCACATGTGGCCTCAAGGTAGCAGATTCCCCACCCCTTGACTGTAAACCATCTCTTGATGGTCTGCAAAAGTTCCTGTTACATTTCGCAAATTGTAAAATAACTATTTTGCTTAACTTACCTTCAGAGTTGGTTTTAATATATTGCACTGCAACAAATCTTGCAAAAGAGTACATGAGATCAACAAACTTAGGACCGCCAGGAGAAAGAAACAATGAACCAACAACTTGAGGAAAACTACTTCCACCTTCATCCTGAGAAAAAGAAAATTAATTTAAATTTGGGTATCTTCTTAGTTGTAGACTTCTTTTAAAAGAATTAAGTACAAGTTATGCTAGCATCTACCTGACATGGTTTCCTTGCTTAAAGGAGTTTACAAAACTAGTTTTAAAAAATACTGGAAGAGTAGTAAAATAAAAAATACTGAGAGTCAATAATCCTGATCCTGTCACAAACTCCCTGAGTGCCCTATGAGCCAAATCTTTTCACCTCTCTGATCTGTTTCCTTGCTCTCCTTACAACTACTCAGACAAAGCCAATTTAGTGGTATATTGGAGGGAATGCGGGACCTGATATCATAAAGATTTCAATCTAGCCTAAAACACTTCATGACCCTGGGTAAATCACTTAACCTGTTTGTCTCAGTTTCCTCAACTATAAAATAGGGCCAATAATAGCACCTATGTCTAAGAGTTGTTGTGAGGGTCAAATGAGATAATATTTGTAATAAAGCATTTAGAACAGTGACGGGCACATAGTAGGTACTATATAAATGCTTATTCCCTTCCCTAATTCCCTGCTTAGAGAAAGCAACAGGTGACAAAAGTCAAAAACACTGACCCAGATTCTAAACTTAACCATATAGTGTCATCGACAAAAATATTAAGCATAAAGTTGAACATGACACAGAAGACTTCACAGACAGAAGTCGGGCTGTAGAACACAGCACTAGATAGAATAAAAGACATATTTTTTAGTTCTAGTATATAGAGTTAGAGCTAAGGTCTCTTAGGGATCACATGTCTAAGATACCCCTAAATTATGGAGGGGTCTAGGGAACAACTAGTAATGAAGCCACAAGTCTTAACCGTACTGATGAAATAAACTGAAAGTTATCCATAATTAGCAAAGTTTCTTTTAAACAAACTCCATAAAATACAAATTTTTAAATAATCTAATTTTTTGTACCTAACTTTTAGTTTTGCTTTCTTAAAAATACTCTCCAGGGGCATTTAAGTGGCACAGTGAATAGAGCACTGGCCCTGGAGTCAGGACAATCTGAGTTCAAATCAGGCCTCAGACACTTTAACACTTACTGCCATGTGACCTTGGGCAAGTCACCAATTGTCCTGCCTTCCCCCCTCAAAAAAAAAAAAAACTTTCCAAAAGTTTCTGTGCATAAAACAAACATTTAAAAACTGTGGACCCAAGATTATGCCCATTAATATTTTCCCAGGTGAGTTCTTAATACCCTTAAGAATGTTAAAACAGTTTTCCTAAAAAATATTAAAGCTGAATTTTCCAGCTTTAGAATAAGAATACTCACAGAAATTCTTTTCAACCACTCACAGCACTGTTTCCGAAATTCAGCATCAGCTTTTCGGTCCAATGGAGGCCAACAGAATCTTTTTTATTTTTATTTTTTGAAAGAAATAAAAAGGAGTTAAATAAAAGTCATAACCTAGCACATTTAAGGTGGGGAAAAAATACTTTATCTTGGCTGAGTGTAATATGAATAACAACACAGTCAAGGCTGGTGGCATTTATAATTAGTTTGTTACCTACACAGACACTAAAAAAACTTATAAGGAAGGATGATGTTCTTATTTACTTTTTACATAGCATTTATTACAATACAATGAGTATACAACAAATACTTGCTGAATGAAAAGAAAAAATAACCAAGCTCCTTGACATGTCAACAGAAATTATTTTTAAAATGGTTTTAATCAAAGAAACCATTAATTTAATGCAGTGGGTTCAAATTCAAATATAAACAGAGTCCATTAAATCATACATAAGGACTCCTAAAGGACACATATTAACTTGGAACACCACAAATTAACATTATCTTCTTTTTGTTGCATTTTTATTTTATTAAATATTCCCCAATTACTTTAATCTGGCTCATGGTACACTTTGGAGGCACTAAGTGTTTAACCCCTCTGGTTTAATGCAGCCAGTCAAGGTAATATAGATTCATTTGTTCAAAGAACTTGGGAAAAAAAACCTGTGCTATGAATTTATGAGGTGTATACTCAGAGGTATGAAAGACACAATAGTATGGGACTATAGATATCACAACCAATATCAAGTTACTGACTACTTGCTTATCATTAATAATATTACATAAAACAGGTGTCATATAATTAAAGTCTGAGAAAATCAATCAATAAATTTGTGAATGAGCTCCATACTATGGGGGCTAGTCTGAGATTCTAGAATTTGGTTCAGCTATAAACAGTAAGTACATTTTTGTGACTATGAGTAAATTTTTTTTTAATTTTTTTTTTTTGACCATGAGTAAATCTTGTTTCATAAGTAGAGTCAAGACTTGGTGACTTCATTATTAGTCATTATTTTTTGTAACTATGCTCTCTTTCTGGAGGCTAAAGAAGCCCTAGACTTAGGATCCCCAAGGCCAAAAAACAAAGTCACTGAAAAGAAGTGAATGCTTAGGCAGACTAAGCCCAAAGAAAAAAGTCTTTGTGTCACATCAGAAAAGAGGTAAAATGCTGAATTGCTTTTGTGAAAAGGATCAAATGACTCTATAGAACAATTAACATTTTACAAGAACATTAAACTGTGGGGCATTTCTAGAACTTAAACTTTATATAAATACCTGCCTACAACTTTAAATATTCTCTGAAAACACAGGCATTGAGGCAACTACTCAGAAAAATTGTCAGATCAGACTTTAAATTATAACTTATTAAATTTACAGATATTACAATATGATATACAAAAATGGATAAAGGAAAAATATTTTGCTCACCTGAATACTTCTTTAGCATGGGAAGGATTCAAAGTGGTAAACAAAAAGTAGGCAACAATGTGAAAGGCATCACTGTTAGGTTTGTCAAACATGGTCCTATATGTTTTTAAAAGGTAAGAGAGAGTGGTCAGCAAAGATCAGTAACAGTATACTTTATGAATTTCTTCTTTCAAGGTAAAAACAACTTAATTTCTCATTCACATATATTGTACAATTAATAAAAACTAGGTGCATTTCTGGGAAACATTGATCAAAAGAAACAATGTATATAACATTTGCTCCATTAATCAGATAGTCCCATGTACCTAATCCATTAGTATATGCAGCCCTAACTGGGAATGAGATCTAAATTTTGATCCCAGGTTTATCAAAGTTAATGCTGCCAGTCTTTTGGCCTCTTTATTGCCTCAGTTTCTCTAGGAAAATATAAGGAAAGTCTATTCTTCAGGAAGAAACAAATATATGTAAATAAACATGTAAATAAACATAAAAGATTAAATATGAGCTTCAGCTGCATGGTTACAAGAAAGGCATTACTCTCAGAGTTGCTTAATAAAATTACTGAATCAATCATGGTAAAGAGAATCGTTTTGAAGGTAAGAGAATTTAGGTTCTAATCAGTCTGCCATCTAATAACTGAATATGGACAAGTGATTTCCCTCCAGACTTCAGTTTCTTTATCTAAAGGGCACATTCAACTGAACAGGCTTGGACTCAGAATCCTATAGAGTATTATAGAATAACCATTCCAGCAAAACAAAAAAAAGAGAATCAAAACCTAATAGTTTACTTCCATCAGTTTCATCACTTCCATCTACTGAAAAAATGATAAAGAATAAATAACAAAAAGGTTAACATTGGAAGGGTCTTTAAAGATCCCTCATTCTATGGGTAAAGGAACAGAAACAAAAAAAAAAAAAAGAAATGTGATTAACCTAAGGCTACAAGCTAATCAATGGCAAAGGCAGGCCTCCCTAGGTCTGTTTTAGCTCTATTTCTCAGAATGATCAACATTTGTGAGTCACTAAATATAAAATCACCAAATAAGATGCTTATCTCCAAAGAGAAACAAAAGGAAAACTGTGGGAGACTTTGAAAGGGAAAGATCCAGGCCACCCACATCTCTCTATCTTCAACACCCTCCCAAATCTCTTTAGGAAGCAGAAGGGCTGCATTTGAGGCAAAAGCTTTAACATGTACCCTCTGCAACAATTCAGTTCACCACTCTAAATCCACTTTCTTTATCAGTAAAATGAGAATAACCCTTGTATAACCTACCTCACTGATTATGAAGGGCTTTGTAACTATAAAGTATTTTTAAAACATAAGTTATCCTAGTTTCTATGGGCCTCATATTTTCTTCATCTGCAAAGTAAGATGAAGCAGGTTATCTCCAAGGTCCCTCTCAGCTCTAACATTTTATCTATAATAAAGTAATGTAGGTGGATTATGATAGGACACATCTAGGAAAACCTAGGTATGAAAAAGCTTGGACTCTATGGCTTCTGAGATTCTGGGGCTCTGAAATTCCAAATGGAAACTACTACACACAACTGGCCTTTATGTTTTAGTTTACAAAGCACTTTGCAAATATAACCTCACTTGTCTTCAAAACAATAGCAGCTTGCACTTCTATAGTGCCTACCTACTACAAGCCAGGCACTACACAAATGTGACTTCCTGAGACCCTCGCAACAACTCTGGGAGGGAGGTGCTGTTATTACATTTTCCAGCTGGGGAAGACAAGAAACTAGAAGTTCTATTGCACCTACTCCGTGGCAGGCACAGGGCTAAGGGCCTTACAACTGTTACCTCATTCGATCCTCACAACCCTGGAGAGGGGAGGTGCTGTTATTCTACATCTTAGAGTTGAGGAAAGGAAAAAAAAATGGATATTACTATAGCACTTAAGTACTTAACGGTTTACAAATGCTGCGTCATTTGATCCTCATGCTTTAAAGTAAAGCAAAGTGAGGCAAAGGTTAAGGGTCTAGAAACCGACGACGGTATGGCTCAGGACTCCAGGGCCAAAGCGCTTTCCAGCCCCCACCAAAAACGACAGGGGAAGTTGGGGTGCGAAATTAAGCCCATCTCAGGAAAAACTAAAAAGGTGGAGGCCCAACCAGGGTGCAAAGAGCTGGTCCTCGTAACAGATTACAGACATTATTATATTATGTTTGCAAAGTGCTTAGCTCTACACCCGGCGCATAGTAGGTGTTTTAAAACAAATTACTAGAAGAGCGGCTATAGGTGGCGCAACAGATAGAGAACCAGCCCTGGAGCCAAGAGGACTGGAGTTCTAATTCGAGATCGGACACTTACTAGTTGTGTGACCCTGGGCAAGTCACCTACGTAAATAAATAAAATGGACCAGTTGTTTTACCCCCTCCCCCTCGAGGCCTCAGTTGCCTCCTCGTGCCCCAGCTCAGCCGCTTACACGCCCAGTTTCGTGTGCGACGTGAGCTTCCTAGCTTCGGCCGCAGCCTTGTCCGGCTCGAAGCCTAGGGCCAGCAGGAACTGCCACAGGTGGTCCTTCTTCCAGGCCGCGGGTCCGGCGGCGGTGCTCATGGTTCGCAGCTGCTTTCTTCCTCCTCCTCCTCCTCCTTCTCCTCCGCAGGCAGTGAGCGGCCCGGCGCACTCGGGGGCCCAAGGCCGGGGACGGACGGCTCCAGGGAGCCGAGGCCCAGCGGGGAGGAAGGGAACGAGGGACGGCAGAAACAGCGACAAAAGACCAGGCCCTGAGAAACGTCTTCCTTCGCCGCTCCTCTACATGTTGCCACTGCTCCCCCGGCGGGATCGGAGGAGACTACTCAGCCGACCCCACCCTTACCGGTTCACAAGGGAGCAGCCATTTTATTACCCCCTGAAAAAACCGCCCAAAGCTATCGGGTTCAACGGAACCGCCAACGGAAACGTCTCCCCCGCCCCCTGCGAATAGCGTCACTTCCGGAAGCTCGACCCGATGTGATTCGCTTAGGCCCTTGCCGCTTTAAGGCGCGCGCTTTAATCCTAACCTTTAACTACAAGAAACTACAAGCCCCACAGTGCTTTGCGTGAAGAGGAGGGGGAAAGATAAATAGGGATGTGACAACTTACTGTAACGGGACCTGACTCTGAAGGGCATTTTTGCAGAAACATTTCCCCGGTAGAAAGAGAACTGAATAAAATTACCAAATGCCCTGAGATTGTAGTAGATTCTTTGAGCTAGAACTAGATCACACCTTAAGAAATCCTTTAGAGAAATGCTCTCCCCTCCAGAAAGAAACTGAATAAACTCAGTGCAAAGTGAAGTATAATTTTTTTCAATTCTTTTCTTTTTCTTGCATTTTTTTTTTTGCTACATGACTAACATGGAAATATGTTTTGCATGGGTTCACATGCATAATTGATGTCGTATTGCTTGCCTTCTTTAATGAGGAGGGGAGGAGCCGGTGGGAGGGAAAGAATTTGGAACTCAATTTTTTTTTAAACTCGTGGTAAAAATAAATAATAAATTTTTAAAAGAGATATTCCCTAGTCTCACATACTTATTTTACACATAAGGAATGCGAAGTGCAGGAAGAAAATTAATCGGTCCAATGCTGCTCATCTAGAAAAGAGGAGAATTAGTAAAGCATGTATTTGTTTCCCCATCTTTCGGATGAATAAACTAAGGCCAGAATAATATGACTTGCCCAAGGTCACATAACTAATAAAGGGCAAAGCTGTATCTGAATTGAAAACTGAAGGAATACCCATCAATTGTGGAATGGGAGAACCAGTTGTAGCTTATGATTATGATAGAATACTATTTTGCTTTGGGAAATGAGTGGAGTGGTTTCAGGAAAAACACTGCAACACCTAGATTAGCGGTTCTCAACCTGAGGATTATGTTCAATTTGTAACAATGAAAATACATACTCCATATCAGATATTTATATTATGATTCATAACAGTAGCAAAATTACAGTTATGAAGTAACAACAAAAATAATTTTATGGTTGGGGGGGTCACCACAATGTGAGGAACTGTATTAAAGGGTCTCAGCATTAGAAGGCTGAGATCCACTGACCTAGATGAATTGATGGAAAGTGAATTGAGAAGAACCAGGAAATCGTTGTGCACAATACTATTGTTGTTTGTCCTTCATTCTTAAGGAGGATCATGACATCATGGAGGCGATGTCACGACACTGAAGTGAATTGGTTTTACTTAGGGCAGAGCAGTGCAGTCACCAGCCTCACTTTCTCCTCCAGAGCCATCTGGGTCCAATGGCCAGATACAGATCAGGACGACTGGAGATGGCCCTAGATGTAGAAGGAGAGCTTGACTTTTTGAAGCTAAGGTCTTTAACAGGTGTTAGTTTGACTGAAGCAACTTTCAGTGATCAAGGCTAGGTAAGAAATGAGGCAGAAAAATGGCACTTTTTTACCTAGTCCAAAAAAAAAAAAAAACAACAATATGGGAGAGGAAGACCTTCAAGGTTTTTGGCCAGAACAGAAACAATTGCTTATTTACATTCACTCTAAGCCAGTCAGAGCCGAAACAATGACCAAGTAGGGCTTGATGTGAGACCTATTGTTGGCTGTTCAAGGAGAGCCAGAATGATTTGGGTTTCAGGCAAACTCCTTAAGAAAGAAATCTAGCCTGTAAACCCCAAGATATCATGTAAGGTTTCAGTCAAAATTTACATTCCTTTGGGCAGAGCACCAGCAGGTAAGGGTATCATACCCTATGTGGATAGAGGGAAGGGAAAGAAGAGAGAAAGAAAAAAAGAGCTGCATTGCCCAACTTTCCAGTTCCAGTACTCACAATGGTGGTTGTCCTTTGTCCTTCCTTCTAGAAGAAGACCATGACATCAGGCTGGTGATGCCATGACATGCAAATGAATTGGGAAAGCTGTGTAAACTTATCAGCCTCACTTTCTCCTCTAGAGCCATCTTGGTCGAGAGCCAAGATAAAAATCAAGAGAACTGGAGATGCATAAATAGTAATAATATTGTGATGATAATCAACTGTGAAAGACTTGGCTTCTCTCATCAGTACAATAAGCAAGACAATTGCAAAGGACTTAGAATGAAAAAATGCTATCTACCTCCAAAGAGAGAACTGATAAGCTCTGAGTGTAAACTAAAGTGTAATTTCTCTCTTTGTTTTGCTTTTTTTTCACAATATGGCTAACACAGATAATATGTTTTGCATGGTTTCATATTTGTGATTGATATCATATTGTTTGCCTTCTTAGTGGGTGGGGATGGGGTGGGAGGAATCTGAAACTCAAAATTTTAAAAGAAAAGAATTTTTAAAATAATTTTTTAAAAAAGAACTATGAATATTTTTGTGCATTCTTGGTTTTGGTTTTTTTTTTGTGTAGGACTAATTGCTTCCTTGGTCTACCCTCCCTCTTGCTGCCCCTGCCCCTTCTCCTCTTTCCCTTCTGTTTCCCTGTTGAGTAAAATGTATTTCTGTACCCAGCTGTGTATTCATATCTTCTTCCTTCTTTTGACCACTTCAGATGAGAGTGAAGTTCAAGAGTCCCCAGCACTCCCTCCTCTTTTGTTTGTATGGATGTCTTTTTAGACAGCCTGATTATATGACATAATTTGCTAAACCCTTTCCATTCCCCCTCTCCCACAGTATATTTCTTTTCCCTTCTTTTTCCATCCTTTTTCTTACAGTCATTAAGACATAACAGAACCACTGTCAGACCTTGTATAATTGGAATCCCTTTATGGACCCTGGTGATGGTAGGGTTTAGAGGGGAAATGTGTATCATCACACTATATTTACATGTCAGGTATTGATGATTCCTATTTAAGTCCTTTATCATTGTTCATTTATATATATTTTCTAAGTTTCTCTTCACTCCTGTGTTGAAACTGCAGAGTTTTTCTACAGTCTTTTTATCGTGAATACTTTGAAGTCTTCTATTTCATTAAGGATCAATTTTTTTTCCCTTGTGGCATAATAGTAAGTTTTGCTGGATGAGTTATTTTTGGCTACAAGCCCTATCCTTTTGTGTGAGATGAAAGAGTTGAGTCTGAATCTAAGGACAGAAAAGGTCTTTATTTTTTCTCATGAGAAAGGACTCTGCCCCTGTCACCCACATGGCGGCAGGGAGAGAGCAACAGGTAGAAGCCAACCCATAGTTATATAATGCAGAAAATCCAACCTCCCCAACTGGTCTTTACTCTTATTGGTAGGGGGACTGACCCACAACCTATACATGGGAATCTCTCTGAGACAAAGAACCCTGAAACGTGGGTGCCCAATGAAAGCAGTCTTAACCTTATTTGGCATATCTTCTGCTGAGTTGGCTCTGGGGGAGGGTCTCCATTGCTCTAAGCCCCAGATTACTTGAAGGTCAGGTGACCTAAACCTAAGCCTAGTGAATACTGAAGCCATTCTAGATTTGATTTTTCAGAGTGGGGAAACCTCACTATAAATTATCCCTCACACTTTGCCTTCTGGAATATAGTATTTCAACTTCTCTGCTCCTTTATAGTCATGGTGTTACTAAATCATATGGGATCCTGCCTGTGGCTCCTCAGTACTTCAATTCTTTTATTTCTGATTGCTTGTGATATTTTTTTCTTTCACCTGGAAGTTTTAGATTTTGACCATTTTATTCCTGATAGTTTCATTTTGGGGTTTCTTTCAGAAAGTAACCAGAGAATTCTTTCTATTTCTGTTTTGCCTTCTGGTTCCAAAAGATCTAGGCAGTTTTCTTCTAAGATTTTTTAAAATTGTATATCTAGGCTGCCTATGGTCTATAAATATTTCTATCTCTGTGTGTTGAGCTGGTCTAGACAATGCTCACTGGGACCTTTCCTGGATTTCTTAATCAGAATTCCATTTGGTGAATTTGTTAAATCTTTTTGGAGAAGTTTATGGGTAAGAGCTCCCCACATTGTTGCCTACTCCATCATCTTCACTCCCAAGGTCAAAACTGAGAAGTCTGATTGACTCAATCAATCAAAGGCATAATAGATGGAAAAACTTAATTAATTAAGGAAGAGTAAAGTACTTTGATCATGGATTAAATCAGATGACACCACACAGGAAATGTACTAGGATTAGTGGAAAGAATCAGACATACATTTAGGTTTGTATATAATAGCCCAGAAAATTCAATTTTGAGCACTTTAGCAAGAAACCAGTCTAATAGTTGCAAAGGTAACTCCCCTGGAGGGTAGAAAGGAAGGGTTGAGTTCCCACCCTACTTTTGACCACAGGACAACCTAATCAACTTCAAAATTAAAGATCAGAAGACTTAGACTTCCTGTTCAGTATCAGTTGCAATGTCCCAGAATAGCATATGACAACACATCAGGGCCATCTTCAGTCATCCTGATTTCTATCTAGCCACTGGACACAGATGGCTCTGGAAAAGAAACTGAGGCTGATTGACATTGCACAACCCTCCTCACTTAAATCCCAGGCACTTGCTAGTCATGGCATCATCTTCCTGATGTCAAGGTCCTCTTCCAGAAAGAAGGACAAATAACAACAACATATTCAATAAGAGATGACTTACCAAGGATAACAAAACTACAAGAGCATCAACTCTTGGAGCCCAACATAGAGCTATACCTAAGGAGAATTTCTTGAGGATTCAACAAAGGCAGAAAAGGACACCAGTAACTAGGAGCTATGAACTGGTCATCTTGGCCACATATGCTTTCTAAACTTTAACCATTTTTTCCCATTGTTGCAGAAGCATGGAGATGGGAGGTTCCCAGGTTTCACATGTTGCACATGTTTTTGAATTCTCAGTATGCTGATTAGTTGTACCATTTCTTTTCTCTTTTTTCTGTCCTTAAAATCTACTACTTGCTGTATGGGATGGTGTTTGATTTCAGGGAGGGGGAAGGTGAAGTATCACAGGGAAAATTATTCTGATGTACAAAAAACAAACAACATCAGTAGAAGCAGGAAAACTCCATAAGCTCCCCCCCAATAACCACCTCAAATACCTATAAAATATGACTCTAAACAAATTTTACAGCTATAGAACCCACAAAGTGACAGAAAGAAACAAATCACCCACTGAACGCAGCCTGGCAGGATGGCAGGAAGGGTCCATCGCAGCACACTGGGAGCAGAGCCCAGCCCCACATGAGCCCATGGTTTTAGCCCCAGGACAACACCAAATAGCAGCCACTGGACCAGACTTTGGAAGAGTTGATCACCAGCAGCTGTGGTAGTTTCCAGAATTATCAACCCATAAACGCTAAAGACAAAGTAAAAGGTCAATTAAGAACACTGTTGGAACTGGGGAGGGACAGAGTGCAGTTCAGCCCCTGCCACCAGAAAGAAAAGTGGCAGAGGCCACCTCCACATGGCTGCTTCAGAGCTCCTGGCCTACAGATTGTAGGTGGACCAAGCCACCATTCAGAGGGTAATCACTATTGCTTTAGCCTGCTTAGATATGGATTATTGTCTTGGGTGGTGGTCCTGGGGTGTGTAACCAGTGAGCCACAGCGTGTGGGGAGTAGCAGAGAGGGCACCCAATTAATAGCTCTAGCAGCTATGAAAACTCCAGTGATTTTAGACAAAGCTCTCTCTGGAAGCAGAGTTCTACTGTGGCAAAGAGCTCAAAAGTCAAGGGAGCAAAGCAAGCACAGCAATCAAACCTTAGATTCCTTTTGTGGGGGACAAAAAGGACAAAAGCATGGAACAGGAGGAAAACAACAAAGTCAAAACTCCTTCACCAAAAGCTTCCAAGAAAAATATGAATTGTTTACAAGCTATGGAGGAGGTCAAGAAGGATTTTGAAAATCAAGTAAGAGAAGTGGAGGAAAAATTGGGAAGAGAAATGAGAATGATGCAAGAAAATAATAAAAAAAAAGAGTGAACAACCTGACTTAAGAAAATAACACCTTAAAAAATAGACTAACTCAAATGTCAAACAAATCCCAAAAGGCCAATAAGGAGAATGCCTTAAAAAGTTGAATTTGCCAAATGGAAAAAATTTCAAAAGCTCACTGAAGAGAATAATGCCTTCAGATTTAGACTGGAGCAAATGGAAGCTAATGACTTTATGAGAAATCAAGATACTATAAAATAGATCCAAACAAATGAAAAATAGAAGGCAGTATAAAACATCTCATTGGAAAAACCACTCACCTGGAAAATAGATCCAGGAAAGACAATTTAAAAATTATTGGACTACCTGAAAACCATGATCAAAAAAAGAACCTAGAAATCATCCTTCAAGAAATTCTTGAGGAAAATTGCCCTGATATTTTAGAACCAGAGGGCAAAATAGAACTTGAAAGAATTCACCAATCACCTCTTGAAAAAGATCCCCAAAAGAAAACTCCTAGGAATATTATAACCAGGTTCTGAAGTTCCCAGAACAAAGAGAAAATATTGCAAGCAGCCAAGAAGAAACAATCTGAATAATGTGGAAACATAATCAAGATAACACAAGATCTAGTAGCTTTTACATTAAGGGATCAAAGGGCCTAGAATGTGATATTCTGGAGATCAAAGGAGCTAGGATTAAAATCAAGAATCACCTACCCAGCAAAACTGAGCATAATGAAAGTATGTTCATTCAATGAAATATTCAACTTTCAAGCATTCTTGATGAAAAAATCAGAGTTGGATAGAAAATGTGACATTCAAATACAAGAAGCAAGAGAAGCATGAGAAAGTAAACAGTGAAAAGAAATCATAAGGAACTTATTAAAGTTGAACTATTTACATTCCTACATGGAAAAATGATCATTGTAACTTTATGAAACTTTTCTCAGTATGAGAAAGGGTGAAGGGAATATAAATGTATATATGTGCATACATTCATATATATATGCCTATATAGGAAGGTATATGTGTGTATGAATACACATGTGAGTGTGTGTATATATGTGTGCAGGTATACATAGAGGGCACAGGATCAATTGAATAGGAAGGAATGAAATTTTTAAAATTAAATTAAGAGGTGAGAAAGGAATATAATGAGAGGAGATGGGAGAGACAGAATAGGGCAAATTATCTCATATAGAAGAGGCAAGGGAAAACTGTTACAATAGAGGGGAAGAGCTCTTTGGTCCCAGCGGCAGGAGGAAGATGACGAAGGGGACATCTTCATTTGGTAAGCGTCGGAATAAGACGCACACTTTGTGCCGTCGTTGTGGTTCTAAGGCCTACCATCTTCAGAAGTCAACATGTGGCAAATGTGGATATCCTGCAAAACGCAAGAGAAAGTATAATTGGAGTGCCAAGGCTAAGCAACGAAACACCACTGGTACTGGACGAATGAGGCACCTAAAAATTGTGTATCGCAGATTCAGGAATGGATTCCGTGAAGGAACAACACCTAAACCCAAGAGAGCAGCTGTTGCAGCATCTAGTTCATCTTGAGGATTCAACTGTTTGTTAAAATAAACGTCCTGAATGAAAAAAAAAAAAAATAGAGGGGAAGAACAGGAAGGCTAAAGGGAATGGGTCAACCTTACTCTCGTTGAATTTGGCTTAAGGAAGGAATAACATACACACTAAGCAGGGTATATTACCTTACAGGAAAGAGGGGAGGAGGGGATAAGAGGGGAGATGATAGGGAGGGCAGATTGGGGGGAGGGTAGTTAGAAGCATATACTTTTGGAAAGGGACAGGGTCAAAGTAGAGAATAGAACAAGTGGGGAGCGGGATTGGAAGGAGGGAAATATAGTCAATCTTTCACAATATATCCACTATGGAAATGTTTTAGGTAACTACACATGTACAACCTATATTGAATTGTTTATCTTCCCAGTAAGGGTGGGTGATGAGGGAAGAAGAGAAAGAATCTGGAATTCAACGTTTTAAAATCAATTTTTTAAAAATTATTATTATTATTATTTTATTATGTGCAACTAGGAAATAAGATACACAGGCACTGGGGTATGGAGATCTGTCTTGCCCTACTGGAAAGTCAGAGGGAGGTTGGGAGAAGATATAGGAGTGAGCAGAGTGGGGGAGAGGGTATTCAGTCGGATGGCTGTTTTGGGGTAGAGGGTAGGAGAAAGACGGGAAGAAAATTTGTACCTCAAATCCTTGTGGAAATGAATGATGTAAACTAAAAATAAATATAAACAATTTTTTAAATGACAACAATAAAAACTTTTGAAAATAAGTAATTGTGGAAGTGTCCCATATTTTAAGGTAGGGAGGATTCTTCTTTGTGGCAATTTATTACAATATTGATTGTCTCAGTAACTCTCCCGTTCTAAAAGCTAATTAATTCTAGACAACTAATTGATAATCATTGGGGAACACAACAGATGAAGACTTCTGAGTAAAAGTACTAGAAGCTATAAACCTTTACCCCTGAAGAAAAGTAAGTCAAGCCCTTTGTAGGGACTCAACCTGTTCATTCAGTTTGAAGTGGTAAAAATGAACTCAGAGAGAGCGCTGCATATTTATCTGAATAAACTTATCTATTTATTTGTTGTATCCTCCATTAGTCTATGAGCTCCTTAGGATCAGAGATTGTTTTATTCTTCGTGTTTGTATCTCCAGTACCATGAAGGTAATAGGCTCTTTTTTAAAAAATAAGTTTTTATTGATGTCTTCTTTCTTACGTCATCATAGTTATCCCAATTTTGCGTCCCCCTCCCAGAGAGCTGTCCTATACAATGAGTAGTATTATTTTATGGAGGAAAAAATATCAACACAACTGACATACCTTGAAAAAGTCCACAAAACATCTGCAGTATGTAATACCTAAGGACCTCTCACCTCCACGAAGGCATGGGAGTGGGGGGATTGGGGAGGGGAATCTTTTCATATCGCTTCATAGGTCCTGCTTGATCTGTTTCTTTAAATTAAATTTATTTATTTATTTACTTTTAGTTTACAACATTCTGTTCCACAAGCTTTTTCCCAAATTTTCTCCCCCTCTCTCTTCTTCCCCTTTCCCCCCTCCATGGCAACATGCAATCCAATATAGGTTCTACAGATACCTTTACATTAAACATTAGTCAAGTTGTAAAGAAGGATCAAAACCAATGGAATGAATGAGAAAAAAAGAACAAAACAAAAAAGAGAGCAAGTAGTTTGCTTCAATGTGCATCCAGATTCTGTAATTCTTTCTATGGATGTGGATAGACTTTTCCATTATGAGTCTTCTGGAGTTGTCTTATAGCAGTGGTTCTCAACCTTCCTAATGCTGTGACACTCTAATAATCATATGTGGGCATGTCTGCATGTGAGTGGACCCGCCTGGAGACAGATAGAGGAGGTTCCTATGACCATCGGAAATATGTGTTTTCCAGTGTTCTTAGGTGACCCCTGTGATCCCTGTGAAAGGGTCGTTCAATCCCAAAGGGGTTGCGACCCACAGGTTGAGAACCACTGTCTTATAACCTTGCATTGCTGAGAAAAGCCTAGTCTATCAAAGTTAGTCATCACAAATATAATGTGTCTGTAACTGTAATTGTGTACAATGTTCTCCTGGTTCTGTTCCCCTCACTCAGCATCAACTCATATAAGTCTCTCCAGGTTGTTACGAAGTCTGTCCGTTTCTTATACATAATAATATTCCATTACATTCATATACCACAACTTGTTTAGCCATTCCCCAACTGATTTCCAATTCTTTGCCACCACAAAAAGAACTGCTATAAATATTTTTGTACATATGAGTCCTTTTTCCCTCTTGTATCTCTTTGGGACACAGCCCTAGAAGCCGTATTGCTGGGTCAAGGGGTATGCACATTTCTATAGCCCTTTGGGCATAATTCCAAATTGCTTTCCAGAATGGCTGGATCAGTTTACAACTCCACCAGAAATGCATTAGTGTTCCAATTTTCCCACAGCTTCTCTAGCATTTATCATTTTCCTGCTTGTTGTGTTAGCCAATCTGATAGGTATGATGTGGTACTTTAGAGTTGTTTTGATTTGCATTTCTCTAATCAATAGTGATTTAGAGCATTTTTCATATGATTATAATTATCTTTAATTTCTTCCTCAGAAAACTTCCTGTTCATATCCTTTGACCATTTATCAGGTGGGAGATGACTTGTATTCTTATACATTTGACTCAGTTCTCTGTATATTTTAGAAATGAGGCATTTATCAGACACTGTTTATAAAAATTCTTTCCCAATTTTGTTTCCTTCTGAATCTTGGTTACATTTGCTTTGTTCATACAAAAACTTTTCAATTTAACGTAATCAAAATTATCCATTTTGCATTTTATAATGCTTTCTATCTCTTGTTTGGTCATAAATTGTTCTCTTCTCCATAAATCTAACTGGTAAACTGTTCCTTGCTCTTTGTAAAGCCATGCATGAGCAGCTTTCCAGAGGACTACTGCTGTGACCAGCTTTCAAGGTGCTGATTACATAGTATAGTGTACTCTCTACTCAATAATAAATCAGAGCAAAACGTTCACAGAAAATCAAGGTACAGCATTCACAATGACATAACTCAACAATTCATCACTAAAATGGCCACAAAGTTTTCACCAAAGTGGTCACAGTTTTGAACAAAGTACAATCATTTAGTCAATCAATCACTTAGTAACTCAATCATTCAATCATAAAATACAAAAGGTCAAAGTATTCCACGGATGGAGCACACCAAGTTACAAACCAGTCACTACTTAGTCATCAGTCACTACTCAGTACTCTCTTAAGAGATAGTGGAAAATACGCAGGCCATCCACACCTTGGTCACAAGTAAATCACACTTTTATCAGTCACTACTCGGTACCCATGGAGAGGTTTTTTTTCATCTTGACTTGGGGCAGGGTTTCAACTTCCATTATTTCTCTTCCGTGGTCCCAGCTCCCACCCAAATCTAATCAATTGCCACCTGAATTCAAAGGCAGACAGCTCCCAGCTCCTTGTCCAGCTCTTCATGCAGTTTCTGCTCTGTATTGAAGCTCATGGTATCCAGTCCCACTCAAGTCCTTCACAGTCTCTGTTTCTGGGAAGACAAGGCTTAACAAAGCCACAACAGCATTCATATACGTGAACAAAGTCACAACATTTGTATAAAATACACAGTAATGCTTCCTCAGTCTTTGGCAGCTCCAGCTTGGAAATCCTCAGCAGCCTCAGCAGCTCCATCTGGCCCTCAGAAGTCTTCAGCAGCTTTATTCTCAAAATCAAAATCACTTTCTCCACAGATGTTCCAGTTCAGCAGCAGCAGCCCAGCCTTCAGATGCTCATCTCAAGAAATTTTGACTTTCCCAGCTGGTGTTTTTCCTTATATAAAGTATCACTCGTCCCTGTTACATCACCAACAGGGGTTTATACCTTCTGTTTCTTTAATTTGAAACTAGGTGCTAAGTACCTGTCAGCTTAGCAACACAAAGGAATCTTCAAATTACTTTACTATTACACTCTCCCAGATTGATTACAGTATCATCAGCCTTTATATCTAGATTGTGAATCCATTTAGACTTTATTTTGAAATACAGTGTAAGATACTAGTCTATGCCCAGTTTCTCTCAAACTATTTTTCAGTTTTCCCAGCAGTTTTTGTAAATAGTGAGTTTTTATCCCAGAATCTGGAGTCTTTGGGTTTATCAAACAGTAGATTACTATAATCATTGATCACTGTATCTTGTGTACCTAATCTATTCCACTGATCCACTCCTCTGTTCTGCTCCATCTTAATAATTTTGTTACATTCACTTTTGATTGGGGGAGAATGTAGTTCTTTTTATTTACATTGCCAATTTAGAATAAGGTAATCCTGGCTATCCAGTTTGTCCTCCTGAATTCACCTTCTCATTATTTCCCCTTCAACTTCCAAGATAATAGCTACTCAGGCAACATTAGTCAATTGGTAAAATAAGACACATACAAATTGCATTGCACAAACTTTATTTCAACTATTTCAGTGATTATCAAGTTAGATTAATAGCCTTCACAACCAGAATTTCTTACACATACTATAGAGGGGGAAAACATCAGATTTCCAATGTTTTTTAGAACAAATTAAACAATTCAATTCAGGGCTGAGGAGACAGCTGATGAGACAGAGAAGGAGAGATTAAAGAAGTAGGAGAAAGACAACTGTTTCAGAAGCCAAAGGAAGAGTTAGGATCCAAAAGGAGAAAGGTAGGTGATCAATAGTGTCAAATGCCCATGCAAACACTCAAAGGAAGACCTGGAGACTTAAGAACAGTGAACAACACAATGATCAATCATGATTCCAAATGACTGACGGTGAAAAATGATAATTACCTCATAACAGAGCAGTGATGACACAGAATGAGACACAATCTTCAACATGGCAAGTAGGAGAAAATTTTTTGCTTGCCTATGCCTATTTATTTTCTGTTAGTCACTCCTCCCTACCCCCCCCCATACACATAGTGGGTATTAGTATGAGAGTGGGACAATGTTGGAAATTGAAAAAAATACGTAATTTTGAAACAAAATGGAAAGGCTATGGTATTAAGTAGGAATTCTTTTGAGTAGGGATTGTTTCTTTCATTATATTTGTAACCACAGCACCCAACAGTGTCTGGCTGATCATAAGAGATTAAAAGAGGCTTGCTGGTTGACTGATTTTTATCTTTTCAGAAGAGTTCCATTAGCTAAGTTAAATGGGGTTAAGGAGGGAAGTGATAAGAGTATAGTTGTATTAGGTATAAGCCAATTTTTCAAGAAACTTAAGGGAAAAAGAAGCTGAACTACAGCTAGCTAAGACAGAGAAGATTTTTAAGATATAGGAAATTTGTCCCAATGTTTGTAAGGAAATAGAAAAGAAGTAGAGAAAGAGAGGGATGATGTATTTAGAAAAAGGATAATTTCTAGAACAAGATCACAGAAATGAGTGAGATTAGGAACAGAGAGGCATGTAATTTTGAAAAGTGGTGGGCTGGTGGAACATGCAACAAACATACTGTTTCCTCTGTTATTTGCTGTAAGCATGGAAAACAGGAGTGTATTAGGGGATTTCAATAAAGAAGAAAAAGTTTGTAACAGTTGCTCTAGACAATGAAATAAGGAATCAATAAAACCATTCCCCAAAACTATATAAATACTTAGAGAAAATGTGTAATTTAATAAGGTAAAATACTATATTTGAGATAAATTTGTTGCTATTTAGCCATTATTCTGACTTAAGTTAACATGTCCATTAAATTGTGAATAATCAGCTTCATCCTCCTCATCCAAACCTAAAATGTCTGGAATTTCATAAGTTTCAGAAGACAAGTCAGTGATGGTGAAATCTGGCACCTGAAAGAGAAGAAACTCAAATATTAAAAGTAATAGCTACTTAAGCAAAAAAGATCTATGTAGAGAATGAGAACCTGTTTTATCAAAGAAAATCTGTGATAAATACTTTCAAAAATAAAAAATTGAAATTTATTTCACAAATTCAGATTTTTCTTTGGTACAGGATTTTTGTAAAGTATAAAGCATTCCTGTTTATAAATGTATAGGATAAATGTGGAATAAAAGGAAAGTTAAGTGGGTTGACCGATAGAGTACAAGCCTAAAATCAGTAAGACTAGTCTTACTGGGTTCAAATCTAGCCTCAGACATTTACCAGCTATGTGACCCTGGGCAAGTCACTTAACTTTGCCTCAGTTTCCTCATCTACAAAATGAGCTGGAGAAGGAAGTAGCAAACCCCTCCAATATTTTTGCCAAGAAAACCCCAAAAGGGGTCACAAAGAGTCAAACACGACTGAAATGGTTGAACAAGAACAAAGTTAAAAAGATCATAGATGTAGAGCTGAAATTGATCTGAGAGGTCACCTAGTCCAAAACCTTCCTTCTACAAATGATGAAACTGAGACCCAGTGAATTTAACTGACTAGCTCAACGTCAATGTAATAATAATGGTTAATTATATAGCACTTACTCTGTGGTGGCCAATGTGCTAAAAAGTTTTTATGACTATGATCTCATTTGATCTTCACAACTCTGGGAAGTGGGTGCAATTATTACCCCCATTTTACAGATGAAGAAAATGAGACAAAGAGGTTAAGTGACTTGCCCAAGATCACACAGCTAATAAATGGCAGGTCTAGAAATTGAACTTAAGACTCATAACTCTTTTCACTGAATATTCCTTTGTTTATACCTTAAGAAAAGTAAAGTAATAATGCACTTGATTATCCATTGGTCAGACTTCCAGGAACTGCAGTTCTCTGAAACATATCCACAAGCACAGAGAAAAAAGGAAAAAAAACCTTTAATATATTTTTTAAAAAAAACAATCTGTAATAAGACTTATGTACTCAGACCCTTGGGTAATCAGAGACTTACCTACCCTTAAGACACAATTCTAACAATCTTGGTAATGTTTTCACCATCCTGTAAGCCTAGTCAATTAGAAGCAGCCAATTATAGGGAATAGTAAACGCAACTCCTAGTACAGTAACAGCATCAAGAAGTAATAGGCACATTAAAGAAGGCAACAAGTCACATAGAGCATCTAGCACAGTGGAGATGTAATAAATGGTTACTGGATTAAACAGTTGAAAGCAATCTGGAAGAAGCTTAAATTGTTGACTAGAGGCTCAGTCTAGCTGTTTGATCCCACAACTCTGCTCTTTTCTTCTTGCTCAGATAGCTAAAGATGCTTGTGTGCTAGGCAGGCAGAATCCCATATGCCCTTTACCTGTGATTCTCAGCATGGGATGCTCTAAAAGGCTCAAAGTTCTTCATAAAAACCCACTTATTGGAGAAGCTGACCCTCTATGACAGTGGCTCTCAACCTGGGGGTCGCAACTCCTTTGGGGATGGAATGATCCTTTCACAGGGGTCACAGGGGTCACCTAAGACCTTCAGAAAGCACATATTTCTGATGGTCTTAGGAACCAAGACACTGCTCCTCTATCGGTCTCCAGGTGGGTCCGCCCACATGCAGATACACCCACATGCAAGTATTAAAGGGTTTCGGCATTAGAAAGGTTGAGAACCAAAAAGTCACTACTTTTTGTACATAGAAAAACATGTACATTAATGCACTATATCAGCTGTGAATCAGCCAAACTGTTCTGGAAAATAAATTGGAATTATGCAAGAAAACCTTCAAAAATGTTCAATACTTCAGATCCAGTGATCTGATTCTGGAGTTTATGCACTGCAGGGGCTACTGACAAGACCTATCTTCAAAAAAACTTTATAAGGAATTATTTGTTACAGCCCCCCCCCCAAAAAAAGGGAAACAAATTCTATGACTATTATTGGAGAATAGCCAAAGAAACTGTGTTATATGGACATAATAGAATATTATTTGGGTACAAAAATAAACGTGAAAAATACAGATAAATTATAGAAACAGAAGAGTTCATGAAGTGATACAGAGTGAACAAATGACAGTTAAAAATTACAATATGCATGCTACAACCCTAAAAACAAGACATCTTTCAACAGTAACAAATCTCTGGTCAAAAATAATGGGAAACATTGTTACTAGCTTAACAGCACAACTTTTAACAAATGGAAAATTGCTGACAGTGAAGACTGCATGTACTCAATCAAAATCACTCATATGTTGTTTGATTTAACTATTTTCAAGGATTTTACATTGTGGAGGATTCAGTTCGGAACAAGATGGGGATTATTATGTGTTGAAGCAAAATTTACCATAATTTTTTTTTAAATGAAGGTCTCTCAGGAAAACTACTCAAACAACTTGGCTTTCTGATATCCAATCCTTACAGACAATTAAGACAAAATAATTGCACCTAATTTACAGTTGGAGACCCCATCCCAAGGTCTCTAACAAAGCATATTTGAACATGGAGAAAAAAGTGGATGGGAAACCATACCTGGAAAGGAATGCACAATACAATCCCTTGGCTAGTCTAACTACCTTTAAGGTAATCTTCCTTCCTTTATTTGAAGAGGTGAGGGACCCATATGTTTTGGACATTGAATACTGTCAGATTTAGTTGAAGTGTTGGTTAGTTTTGTTCACCTGCTTTCCCCCCCCCCCCTTATTCTGGCTAAATAAGTAAGGAAGGGGGAGAGATCTATTAGAAAATGACATCACGACAAGAAAGTAAAATGAAAATTAGGTTTTAAGAAATTAAAATTAAGATTAAGTGATCCTCAGTGTCTCTGGAAAAATCATCAAGGGAAAATACAATA
Source organism: Pseudocheirus occidentalis (assembly GCA_028646575.1). NCBI lineage: Eukaryota > Metazoa > Chordata > Mammalia > Diprotodontia > Pseudocheiridae > Pseudocheirus > Pseudocheirus occidentalis. The sequence continues at coordinate 82,351,109 of CM053599.1, forward strand.
AGAAATTATTATTTAAATGATTAGAATTGTGTAGTATAAGAATTTGGATTGTAGAATAAGGTCTTGGATTCAAGAGAAACCAGGGTTCAAACTCTACCTTTAACATTCCTTGTGTAGCCATGATCAAGTCAATGAACTTTATAAACCAAGTTGGGTCATTTCTAAAATGGAAATAGCTCCTCAGCTTACCTCCTAAGAATCAAATGATGTCATGTTCATAAAGTGCTTTATACACCTTAAAGCACTCTGGAAATTTCAGTTATTGCTATTGCTTTCACTTAATAAGTCTTGTCAATGAAATAATCAGCCATGATTCCAGAGAAGTAATGATGCATGCTACCCATACCCTAACAAAGACATCATGGATTCAAGATGCAGAACAAAATATATATTTTTGGACATGGCCAGTATAGGATTTTGTTTAGTTTGACTATGTTTACTTCTCACAAGAATTTTGTTTTATTTATCTTTTTTTTTTAATGGGGAAGGGTAGGAGAGTAAGAAAATCAACTTTTGTTCATTGAAAACAATTTAATGTCTAGCCTTAGAATAGACTTGTACAGACTGACCCATTCTCTATCTTGAAGAAAGAGCTTACACACAAAATCCCTGAGGATTCTGATTGTGCAATATACCTCAGTTTCTTCACAAATTCTGAAAGTAATGACACTAATTTTGGATAGAGGTTTTTCCCAAGTGTATTTTAATGGAAGAGACCTATTCTCCTGTGGAGTTATCCTGCTCTTAATTGGAAAAAGTAAAACCTTCCTATGATAGCCCTACTAGAATATGAAACTTGCTCCATTTCCCAAAAAAAAACAAATGACTCTGCTAGATTTCAGCCCTCAAATGGAGGACTTCCTATAGTTTCAGGAACCTGTTGGAGAGAATTTTTGCAAACTCTTTTATATACAGGACCTTTTAGCAAACAAAAAGGAAGCTGTCTTGGATAGGCTTTATTTTAAAAGACAAAAAAAAAAAGTTTAAAAATTACAACCCATCCTCCTTTCCTGGAGCCCTAACAGCATTAACAACCTGCTTGGGAATCACCCACATCAGTGGCATCAAATTCAAATAGAAAAGAGGCCTCTAAACACTACTGGTCATACACTGACTTAGAAAGCACGTTAACCTCTGTGGTCTACTGAATTTTTTATTTATTTTGTTAAATATTTCCCAATTGCATTTTAATCTAGTTTAGGCTATACCCAAGAGTGTTGACACCTCTACCCCACACTCACTCTTCTAACCTTACTGAGTTACTTAACCCTCATGCATAGTCTCAGCTCCAAACCAGATTCCAATACTGGTCCTAATCAGGGAAAAAACTCACAATAATATAGCATTAAGCTGACAAAAAACTTTCCTAACAATAATAGTAATGACAGCCAATATTTATAGAGGGTTTTAAGGTTTGTCAAGTGCTTTATACACTTTAATTTGATCCTCACAAGTACCCTGGGAGGAAGGTCTTTTATTACCCCCACTTTACAGAATTAAAAGAAACTGAGAGTGGGGCGGCTAGGTGGCGCAGTGAATAGAAGACCTGAGTTCAAATCCAGCCTCAGACACTTAATACTTACTAGCCCTGTGACCTTGGGCATGTCACTTAACCCCAATTGCCCTCTCCCCCAAAAAAGCAAAAGCAAAAACAACAAAAAAGAAACTGAGAGTGAGGTTAAAAAATGACTAGCTATCTGCATCACACAGCTAAGTAAATGTCAGAACCATATAACAACCCTGTGATTTAGGTGGTACAAGTATTCTTATCCCTATTATACAGATAAGGAATCTGATTCAGAGGTTCAGGGATTTTTTCAAAGTCTTAAAGCTAAGAAATGTCAAAGGTCAGATTCAAGCCCAGGTCTTCTGACTCTAAGTGCAGTGCTCTTTCCACTATGCCAAGGTGTATCTCTAAACACACCAATGGGCTAACTCAGTGTTTTGCCTCAACTCTGTTTTTTCAAGAGTTCTTGTTTTGTTCTCCTGCAACTACATTTATACCTTATCCCCAGGATAGGATTGCATGTTATTGTCCCCAAGAACCAGAATTCTCTTTCTTTGTGTGAACAAGTTTTTGCCCAGTATGCTAATATTACCAGGGTTTTGTTTTGTTTTTGTTAGCGCTGCCCCAGGTAACCATTGTTTTTTCGATATTGAGTCCCCTGTCCCTGCAGCCAGACCTTCCAAAGTCACTCACTTGCCTGGACCTCTGCCAATAGTTTGCCACTTAATCTTGTCCGATCTTACTCTTTACTTGTCCCTGTGTAGACAACCCTACATGGTGTAGTGGATAGAGAGCCAGACTCCAAGCCAGGAAGGCCTGGGTTCAGGTATCACCTCTGATATATACTGATTGTAAACCTGTACAAGTCCCTCTTTGGTATTCTCAGCAACTCTCTAAGACTATAATTCCAAAGAAGGCACCAACTAGCACTGGTAGTGGGAGCTTCCTTGTCTGGGAGTTCCCATGTTAATGAAATTACAGGTCTAATCCCTATCCCTTATCCTACAAAGGTTAACTTTAAGTTTACAGACTCCATAAGAGCCTGATATCACTGAAAGAGCACTGCATTTGGAACCAGAGGATTTGGTTTTCAGTTCTCAGCTACTTACAATCTCTCTGATCTCAGGGGAAGTCATTTATTTAATTTCTCTGGTCTGTAAAATGCTAAATTATATGACCTTCTGGATGATCAACTATGAAAGACTTAGCTATTCTCAGCAATACAATGATCCAAGACAATTCTGAAGGATTTATGACAAAAAATGCTCCCCATCTCCTGAGAAAGAGCAGATGGAGTCTGAATCCAAGCATACTTTTTTTTACTTTATTTTTCTTTGTTTTTTTTTGTCTGTGCTTTCTTTTACACAATGACTAATATTGGAAATATGATTTCATGACTGCACATATATGACCTATATCAAATTGCTTACCTTCTCAATGAGGAGGATGGGGAGGAAGGGAGAGAATTTGAAAATCAACATTTTTTAAAAATGAATGTTAAAAATTGTTCTACATATAATCAGGAAAAAATAAAATATTGAATAAAAATAAAATATGCATAGTCAAGCAAAAAAAAGGCTCCCCCCCCCCCAAAAAAAAAACCAAACTATATGACCTTCTGGTTCTATGATCCTTTTATGCCCTGATTTGTATTGCCTATATAACTTTAGACAAATCCTAAATTTAGCTTTTTGGGGTAAACTAGTTGAGATTATTTCTGAAGACCTTCTCAACTCTAAATGTTTATCACATTTTCATGCTTTATAGATGGGGAAATTATATCCAGAAAGGTTAAGTAAGTACTTCAAAGGTTACACAACTGGAAGAACCAGGACTTGATTCTAATCTAACCAGGTCAGTGCTCCACACTTATCAGTCCCTATAAAAGTCAATGAGGGGGTTGTGGAGCCCAGTTCCAGGTTGGTCATACTTGCAGAATCATTTACCTAGTTTGCCAAGTTCTTTAAACATCTAAACACAGAACCTAGGGCAGCTGCTTCTGAAGAAGTAATTGTTTTAATAATACTAAAGCTGACTTACATCTGCTGGCAACTGGCCCTTCACTTTTGTCCAATCCTTGACCCAGATCAAAGTGGTCTTGACAGCATGGCCTAGAGCAGTGGTTCTCAACCTTCCTAATGCTGTGACCCCTTAATACTTGTATATGGGCTATCTGCATGTGGGCGGACCGGCCTGGAGACAGATAGAGCAGTTGTGTCTTGGTTCCTAAGACCATCGGAAATATGTGTTTTCCAATGGTCTTAGGCAACCCCTGTGAAAGGATCGTTTAACCCCCAAAGGGGTCATGACCCACAGGTTGAGAACCACTGTCCTAGAGGAAGTAGAGTTCCATTTTGAAACCTAAGGAACAATAGGGAACTAACAACATTCCAAGACTTTGTTTCTAAGATGGAAAGTTACCTTTAAAAACATGGCTTATTTGACATTAGCCTGAAGAATAAACAATTCAAATGAAAAACAGAGGAGGGTAATTACAGTTAGCGGCATTGTAAGGTAAAAGAAAAGGAAAAGAAGACTGCTGGGATGAAATGGGGAGCTTCAGAGTTAAGATTATTTTATCTAGTCAGTAGCTGATTTTTTGAAAAGTTATTTTTAAATCTTTGTCCATCCTTCCCAGCAATGGAATAATGCTGAAATGATACAGGATAACTAGAAGGAAATTTACTCTTCTTTTGTTGCTTCTGTGTTAGAATATACTGAATTGCCTTTTTAAAAAATCTCATTCCAGAAGAACTACTTCCCCTCCCAGCTTTTTAAGGAGTTATCGTGGACCTCAGAAAGTTATCTTCAAGAGTATCTTCTACAAATGTCTGTTTCCAAGCAACAGGATTGCACATACATACATACATCAAGGAGTCTTTTACAAGCTACTTCCTAGAAGGGTAGGGGTTAGCTATGTGTACAAATACAAAGCAGAGGTGCCTATCATTAGGGGCAGCTGGATAGTGAAGTCAATAGAGCCTGAAGTCAAGAAGACCTGAATTCAAATCCAGCTTCAAACACTTTCTAACTTTGTGACCCTGGTCAAGTCACTTAATCTCCATCTGCTTCAGTTTCCTCAGCTGTAAAATTGGATAACAATAGCATCTGTGGATCAAATGAGATAATGTTTGGGGCTGCTAAGTGGCACAGTGAATAGAGCACCAGTCCTGGAGTCAGGAGGACCTGAGTTCAAATCTGGCCTCAGACACTTAACACAAAAACTAGCCGTGTGACCTTTGGCAAGTCACTTAACCCCAATTGCCCTCCAAAAAGAAAAAAAAAAGATGTTTATAAAGTGCTTAGCACATAGTAGGGCTTAATACTTATTTCCTTTGCTTCTCCCTTTATGTTTATAGTTCAGAACCTCCCCCCCCTCCCAATACAAAACCCAAACATTAAAACAAAGTGTTCTTTACTGAAATATCCAGAATAGGAGAAAGGAAGTATCTATTTGGTTTGAATAACTGCCCTCCCTAAACCCATCATTGTAACAAGAGATCTCCCTTCATTAAAAAGATACATAATCCACTAATCAACAAGTTCCATTTACACTAGAACAAGTTTGTTCAATTTCCAAGTCTCTTCCTATGGGAAAGACTTCCCTGACACCTCTGGGTCTAAGTAGTCTTCTCTTACTCAAATTATGTTTATTTAACTATGCCAGTTGTGTCCCACTGAATAGAATATAATCTCCTTGAAGGCAAGGGCAATTTTTCATTTTGTCTTTCTATTTTCTAATGCTGAGTACAATGCTTTATATGTAACAGGGGCTAAATGCTTACAGAAGCCTTGTCAGTCTGTGTGAAGTAAAGAATGGGATTCGTTTGTCCTTATTCTCAAAGAGGACCATGACATCAGGGAGGTGATACCATGACAGTGCAAGTGAATTGGATTTAAATGAGGGAGAGCTGTGAGTAGTCACCAGTCTCACTTTCTCCTCCAGAGTCATCCATGTCCAATGGGGAGATATAGATCAGGATGACCAGAGGTGGTCCTGGATGCAGTGAGAGACCCTGTTCTTTGTAAACTGAGGTCTTCACTAGGCCTCAGTTTGACTGAGGCAACACCCATTCAGTGATTAAGGCTAGGTAAGAAATGAGACAAAAAAGTACCACTTTACCTAGATTAAAAAAATCAGTCTGGGAAAGAAAGGCCCTCAAGGTTTCTAGTCCAAACAGAAACAATTGCTATTTATATCTGCTCTGAGCCAAGGTGAGGCCCAAACAATGACCAAGTGGGCCTTGGTTTGGGGCCTATTGTTGACCAAATAATGAGAGCCAGAATGATTTGGGTTTAAGGTGTGGTCATTAAGAAATATAAAAGGTTTCATCAATCAAAATTTACCAATGGCTACATGTAAGCATAGGTGGCTACATGTAAACAGACAATCTTCATCTTAGCCAAGAACTAGTTCCTGAACTGGTATCTGAGACAAAGCTAATCTAAAATCCACCTTCAGCTCTTCATGATAAGATAGCATACAGAGGATTAGTTTAAGGGAGGCTGTTAAGTGAATACAGTGGATTTTGTCTTTCTTTCCTTTGATGGATCAATGGTCCGGGGATTGGAGTCAGGTAGATCTGACTTTGAATTCCACTTCTGACACTCAATACCTGCATTGTCACAGGCAAATTCCTCATCTTCTCTGGGGATGACATCCAAAGAACCTGCACCTAAAGCAGTGAGTCTCATGAAATAATACTTATGTAGTGCTTTAATGTTTGCAAAGCACTTTACAATTATTATCCCATCTGATCCTCATAACAACTGGGAGGTATTATTATTATTATCGTCATTTTATAGATGAGGAAATGGAGGCAGAGGTTGTTAGTTACCTAGTGTCACACAGAGCATCTGAGGCTCAATGTGGGCTCAGGTCTTCTTTGACCACAGTAGGTCCAGCTCTCTATCCACTTTGCTACCTTGAGGCCTAGGATATAGAGGTGACCTTGAAACCAGGAAGACTTGGATTAAGTGATGCCTCTGACACATACTATACTTCCTGTGTGACCCTGGGCAAAACACTTCTTAGAATTCTGTGATAAGAGCTACCATTTAAATAGAGATTTAAGGTTAGAAAATTACTTTACAAATGTTCTCTTTTTCCCTCACAACAGTCCTGGGAATAGGTAAATGCCATTCTTATCCCTGTTTTATGTGGATAAATGAGGCTGAGAAGTCAAGGGATAGGGCCAGGGTCACACAGCTGGTTAATTGATTATTGTCCTTCATTCTCAAAGTGGACCAAAACAACATCACTAAATTAAAGCTAAGTTTCAACGTGTCCAACTGTGGCTGATCAGACCAATACAAACTCCGAATGCTGTACCACAGGTTGAGTATGAATAGCCAGCGTGAACATCTGGAGTGGAATCTCCAAATCTGCACATCCTGCATTTCCTTTGAGCTATTTCAATTCTGTTTTACTCATAGAATATAGCACCTTCTCTGATGTGGGCATACCATGCTGAGCAGTCCTGTGCTAGTGTCTCCCATGACACACAATCAGTTCCAGAGTTCTTGAGACCTTGAGAGTGTCTGTATTGTTTCTTCTGACCACCATGTGAACACTTACCCTGTATGAGTTCTCCATAAAATAGTCTTTTTTGGCAAGTGTACATTTTGCATTCAAACAACGTGGTCAGTCCATCGGAGTTGAGCTCTCTGAAGCAGAGTTTGAATGCTTGCCAGTTTATTTCAGGTAAGGACCCCAGTGTCTGGTACCTTATCCTGCCAGGTGATCTTCTAAATCTTCCTGAGACAATTCAAATGATTCAGTTTCTTGATATGGTGTTGGTTTCACAGGCATACAACAATGAGGTCAGCACAACAGCTCTGTAGACCTTCAGTTTGGTAGTCAGTCTAATACCTCCTCTCTCCCATACTTTTCCTTGTAGTGCTCCCAAACACTGAGCTAGCTCTGGCGACGTGTGCAGCAACCTCATTATCAATGTGTACAGACCTGGAAAGTACGCTACCAAGGTGAGTGAACTTATCCACAGTATTCAAAACTTCTCCAGCTGCTGTAACCAGTGGTTCCATACATGAATCCTGTGGTGGTAGCTGATGGAGCACCTGTGTTTTCTTGGTGTCTGTTAGACCAATATTTGCACAAGCAGCAGAGAATTGATCCATACTTTGTTGCATCTCAGCTTCAGAGGCTGCACTGATTATACAATCTGCAAACAGTAAATCATGCACCAACACTCCCTCCACTTTGGTCTTTCTTGTAGCCTTTTCAAATTGAAGAATTTGAAAAGTGAAGTAGCTGACTTTGATTCCATACTCATCCTGACTGAAACCATTTGACAACATGGCTGAATTTTTAGCATTTTTTTTGCATTGTGCTAAAAACCATGGGAGCAAGCACATAGCTAGTATTTGAAGCTGGATTTGAATCCAGAACTTCTGACTGTAAGTTAACTTTTTATCTACTGCACCATTTAGTCTTCTCCTCTCCCACCCCCCAAGTCTCTAAAGCACCTCTTTACTTTTTCTTTTTTTTTTTTTTTTTTTGCTTTTTTGGGGGGGAAGGCAGGATGATTGGGATTAAGTGATTTGCCCAAGGTCACATGGCTAGTAAGTGTTAAGTGTCTGAGGCAGGATTTGAACTCAGGTCCTCCTGACTCCAGGATTAGTGCTCTATTTACTATGCCACCTAGCTGCCCTGCCTCTTTACTTTTAAGGCAGCTGGGTGGTATAGTGTGTCAGGTCTGTAGTCAGGAAGACCTGAGTTCAAATCCAGTCTCAGACACTTATTAACTGTGTGAACCTAGGCAAGTCACTTAACCTTGTTTGCTTTAATTTCTTCATCTTAAAAATGAGCTGGAGAAGGAAATGGAAAACCACTCCAGCATCTTCACCAAAAAAATCCTAGATGGGATCACAACGAATTGGACACAACTGAACAACTTTCAAGGCCAAGTACCTTTCTTCTTTCTAGACCCTTACTCCTACCACTTAGAATGAACTTTATGCCCTAGAATGCTAACTCTCCAAAGTTGTTACATTTTAAGCCTTAGAAGGCCTTGTCTTCTATAAATCAGGAATGGATGAGGACATACACTGTCAAACAATGGATAGTATCAGCTGTTTTTGCTGAATTAGGTTATTTTTTAGAATAGTACACTAGGCTAGGGAGCGAGGATGAAATAAAATAGAAATAAATGTAATGCATACACAAAAGGATTTAATAAAGCTTAAGGGGGCAAAACATCTAGATGAAGGAGGCACTTTGGGGTGGTGGGGAGCTTCTTCTTAAGTATCTCATTTTGTTGAATGATCTCATTTTGAATTAGTAAACTAACCGTTCTTTTTGACCCTGTTTGAAACTTTACTTATTTTTACAAAATGGACCTACTGAGCAATCTACTGGTAAAGCTGATGAACCCTTCCCTTAGAATGTCCTTAAATACATAAAATATAATCTTAGGATTACAATGGAAATCAATTATATTAAAATAAAAATTGGGTTTTCCCCATCCAAGTTCAAAGACCTCCATTATCCCAAACAAAGGATCCCTGTTTAAGAAACAAACGTGGTATATGCTGCAGCCTAGGATTGTTTAGTGCAGGAGTAAACAGGCATATAAGCTTTACTAACCTGTATCTGTGGCTGGCTGAAGGAAATACTTGTTTTGATTTTAGGGTGCACAGGAGACTGAGACACAAAGTATCTGCTTTATGCAATGTCTCTCTGGTTTTTTATTTTCCTGTCATACCTACACACACTTTACCTCAATCCTTTAGCTCAAAAGACTTTGATGGCAGGAATTCACAACCCTTTCTTTTTCACTGTATTTTCTTCCCTACCTTGAGCCTGGGTCTCTCCTGCAGCATACACAATAAGCCCTCTAATACTAGGACATTTAGTACGAATTGAGACCTGCAAAGTCAGAATAGGAGCTCCAGGCTCTTCAAGTGGAGGAAAAAGGCCATTACTACAAGAAAAGAAACTTCACTCCTGGGGGAAGACAGGAAAGTAGGAGCCAGACAGCCCTAGCTGTCCTTTAGCTGACCTAAATCACGGTAGGAAAAGTAAAAAACTAGAAACATTTATGTGACCATTTACCACTTTCACAGATACCTCATTGTCTTACAGCACACTAATGTACAGCTATACCATTAAGTAACAATTATTTTGTGAGTCTCACCAAAGTCATCATGATTCTCTACACCTGCATGTTTAATGTTCGTGCACCATGGTTGTTAGCTCACAACTTAAAAGATGAGAACATTAGCCACCAGTCCCAGCCCCTCTTCTTTTTAATTTTTATTCAAGTAATTTGGCACAATTGAGTATGTATTTCTGTGATATGGAAAAGAGGAGCCTCTTCCTCTATGCTGTGACTTGGCCTTATTATCAGACTAGGAAAAGCTGGGAGTAGTTTACATGAATTACAAAATCACTCTATTTGGTAGACACTCACCAAACTTCTTTGAAAAGATTAACTTTAATCCCATCCAAAAGTTGCATTCATTCAGCTATTTAAAGCACATCCTTAAGTTAACGTTCTGGCAGGCCATAAGGATGCAGTTTTTAGGATATCGAAATCCACAGCTATCATATTGAGTTTCCCTTGCATGCGCCCTAAATACAGGATATCTGAAAGCTTTAATAGCTTAAGACTGCACCCAGACTTTGGGGATACACTATATATATATACATATATATGTATATATTTTTTTTTTTGGCAAAAGTCCCAGGGCACAGAATTTTGGAATCTCCCATCATACTTCGAAATGAGCAGTTAGTGCAGTGGACAGAGCACCAGGTCTAGTTAGAAGACTGCTTTTATTAGCCAGACTTCCTGAGTTCAGATCCAAGCTCAGACACTTATATGACCCTAGGCAAGTCACTGTTTACCTTAGTTTCTCTGTAAAAATTAGATGCAGAAGGAAATGGCAAACCACTCCAATATCTTTGCTAAGACAACCCCAAACGGAGACATGAAGAGTCAGACAACCGAAATGACTGAACAACAAATCATATGTCAAATGAGTAAATTTTTTTTTCATTTAAATTGAAGTACTGGTTCAATCTTTTAAGCTCTCCTCACTCACCATAAGCATGAAGAAATAGTTTTCAGAACATGTGACATAAAACCCAGCCTTCCCAACTTTAATTGAAAAATGGTGATGCTGATTCCTTGGTAGCTAAAGCATTTGATTCACTTTAACCAATATAAAGTACTTACTGGCGCATTATAGGTGCTCATCTTTATTGGAAGATCTGATCAACTTACTCTAATCTTGACCTTTCTAAATTAATCTAATCATATATTCACCTAAATTTTCCAGGTTCTTTTAAATTAGAACATCAGAAGATGCCCAGATTATATTATCTTTTGACCCCTATATCTAGATAGTTGGATGCGTAGATATACCTTTAAAAAGTCTTCACTGATTCATGCAAAGACTCTCAGGTAGTAAAAAGAGTCTAGATTCTATAATTTGGGGACAAGTACACAGCCAGATTTAATTTCCTGTCCTTCTTCCCTTGTCCAATGCCAGAGTAGTCTGATGCTTATATAAAATATGTTCTGCAGTTACAAAAAAAAATTAAAAACTAAAATGATTTGAACAACAAAGTCATGAACAACAACCATGAAGGTTTAATGCATAGTAGGCAAACGTTTGACTTGAGATAACATGTACTATTAGGCAGTTTTTTTGAGAAGTCACAATGCTCTGTTTCAGAAGGATCATCTGGTAAGTCTTCCCCATTCAGGCGTGGAATTAACTTCCTTTGTTTTCATTAGTCAGACTCTGCTCAACCACCAGCCTCCATGCCTTCCCTGGGGTTATCCCTCATGGCCTGGGATGTGTTCTTTCACCTCTGCTGTGGTAGAAGGGAAAGACACTCCTGCTTCAAGGTTTGGCTCAAGTGCTGCTTCCTACAAAAGGTCTTTCTCAGTTCCACAAGTTGTTAGTGCCACTATCAACATTCCATGGTACATTACTTTGCTCTCTACACCTATCTCTCCATAGAATGTACGCTGCGTAAGGGTAGGGGGCAATCTTGTTGCTGACGCATCAATTCATGTTCTATTTTGCTCCTAAAAGTCTGACTTGGAATTTGGGGGTTTTTTATGCTAGCTAAAATGTACTTGTTTTTAACAAGCCTATGAGTAATACACTTATTAGCTCCATCTTATAGGGGCAAAGAGGCTCAGATAAGTTGCTTGCCCAGGATCACCCAGATGTTCCCGACTCAAGGTCCAGCACTACTCTTAACAGTTAACATCAGGCAGTGGTGTCAAAATAAAACCCACTAAACTGTAGGATCTCAGTGATAAAGGATCCCTAAGAGTCACACATTCACTTAGAAAACCACACATCAACATTATCTATGTTCAAACGTATTTATTTCATTTCCCAATTACATTTTAATCTTGGGCTGCAATCGGGACCTCATGTTCAAAAGGTCTGCCATAGAGGATGCAATGTTAAGATATGGGCGAGTCAGTAACACCTAGGTTCAAATCCTATTTCCTATTTGCCAGCTGTATGTGGACTCCTGGGGAAATAACTTGACTTTTGAGCCTAATTTTCTCATCCAGAAAATGAATAGTGGAGGGAGAAGGAGGGACCACTGAGAACCTCAAATGTTCCCATTCCTTTCAATTCTTTTCTTTTTTTTTTTTTTTTTTGCCTTTTGGAGGGCAGTTGGTGTTAAGTGACTTGCCCAAAGTCACACGGCTAGTAAGTGTGTCAAGTGTCTGAGGCCAAATTTGAACTCAGGTACTCTTGACTCCAGGGCCAGTGCTCTATTCACTGTGCCACCTAGCCGCCCCCCATTCCTTTCAATTCTAAATCCACAATCCTTTATAATCACCTGGCTATCCACTCAAGTACTCTAACTTACATGTGGTTGTGTGCTAAATATCAGTCTTGTAAAAAAAAAAAAAAAAAGCAAAACATGTAGGTCATACTAGTCTGGATTGAGTGTCTAGTCAGCATCAAAACATGTCCTTAAGACTATCTCTATTAAAAGTATTGCTAAACGGGGTGGCTAGGTGGCAGAATGAATAGAGCACTGGCCCTGGAGTCAGGAGGACCTGAGTTCAAGTCTGGCTTCAGACACTTGACATTAGCCATGTGACTTTGGGCAAATCACTTAACCCTAAATTCCCCTCCAAAAAGAAAAACAAAAAGGATCGCTGACAGATGGTGACTGTCATGTGAATGATTAGATTTGTTCTAGTTCTAATCACCCTGGGGGCCAACAGAAGAAATCAGATGAAAGTGGGGAGTTAATTGGGCAAATTTAGATTTCATGTAATATCTAACTGTCCAATTCAGAAGTCTCTCGTTATGTCTGAGAAAATGTGGTCATTTCACTTTGAGGTCGCTGGCATTCATTCACCCTGTCTACCAACATAAAGTGACCATCAAAGCTTTCCTAATTTCCTAATTTTGACAAGGTAGACACCTGAAACAAGAAAAAAACAAATCTTGGAAGATAACCGTGAAGGAACAGGAGACAGTGACAGCTCTGTCACTATTCACAAAAATGTTAAATGAGCCCTAGTTTACCTAAAGCTCTTAGCCAACTTTTCATTTTCATCTCCAACAAAGGTCAATGAGGAAGGTACTACTTTATGACCTCTGGGTTAGGAAAACAGGGCAGAGATTTTCCCAAAGTTACATGGCTCATGAATAGCATTTGAACCCAGGCCTGATCCCACATCCAAAATTCCTTGCTATTATACCATGCTGCCTTCTCTACATAAAAAAATTTTTATTAATTGTTATTTTCCAAAATATTCTGTGGAAGCTAGAAGGGCAAACATTTTGGTTCTCCAAGGAAGAAAGTCGGTCTTTTCTGGTGCTCACCATTAAATCATAAATTAGTTTTAGTCTCTTGGTGAAAAGAATGAATAGGTAACAGTGAATATTGCTGAATATGAAGAGGAAATTGAATATGAAATAGAAGGGCTTAAGGAGTCCTTAGTTTGGTAAGAAGGGTTAAATGACTGACTCCCTCACCACAGTGAGGCTTACATTCAGTAAGCCCTGAATGAGATTAAATACTAAAGTACTAATTAATTTCTTGACTTCCTCTCAACATTAAGTCTCCTTCCTATCTTATTAGGAACCAAATTCCCCACAGTTCCAAGGAGATGTCAGCTTTGGCACCTTTTGCCCTAAGTGTGAGTAAGAATGATCGATCAACCACAAAAGATCCCATCCCATAGATGAAAGAAAAAAAATGAACCTATTGAATAGTTCACCAGGTAGAAGTTGAGAAAGGGCCAGTAATCTCTAGCCATAAGCTACATTTGAAATGTTTCCAACCCTTCACTATTAAAAAGCATTTAAGCAGCTTTTGAATATGCAGCTATCTCATAATTAACCAGCCAACTTCATGCTTTTTAGAAGGCCAGACACAAAGCACCTAGAACAAACAGCATGAATCTGAGGATATATATACTAGTAAGAAACATTTTATTAATTTTCAATATTATTTAGAACAAAAAAAATTTTAAGGTCAAAATAAAATTGCCAAAGCACTCACATAACTGGAAGAGGGGAAAGAGAGAAATAGTAAGAAACCCCAATCTAAAAAGGGCCCCAAACAAGTATACTAGTTATGGCAACAGTTTTTCATGATGGTTTATTTATTTAATACAGTTCCTTAGACTGTAGGGCTACTGCTAGCCCCAGTAAATTCTTAAGTAGTTGCACTGTTTAGCAAGTTCTAGTCAAGTTCTGAAACCCAAATCTCCCATTTTGCATATCAAAGACAGAACTTGACTGCCAGCCAGATGAGCACTGGAAATTCCCTACTGTGAGCTGCCAAAACCATTTAAAATTTAAAATCCATTCTCCCATTCTTTAGCAAGTTTAAGGCTGAGATTTCTTCAGAACTGGGAAAGGATGGCATTCATTAGCTCTACCCCTCCTCAGTTTTGAATTATTTGCAGCACGATACTTTTAAGTTAGATGAGTCATGCATGGTTTCTAGCTGGCAGAAGAACATAATGTCACGTAAAGGGTTAAGCTGTGCTGCGTTCAAGCTGTTTGTCCTCATGGCTGGATGTCTCTTGCCTTTCACTCTGGTGATCAGCAATCCGAGGATAAAAGGGACCTACCAGCCAGTTGAGAGGAGTGTTGTTAACAAGATAATCCATCACATCATCTAAAGACTCCTTCATTTTCTGCAGCTGCCCTTTGCTGGAACTGAGGAGACCATCCGATACTTCCTTAAAGGAACTGGCATTTCGAAATACTGAGTAGACTTCACCAGCCATGGACCCAACAAGGTGGGCTTGGTCTTGAATATTCTGGGGTAGCCCCTGGATATTGGACATGAGAGTAAGGCAGGTGGTCTGGAGCTGCTGTGTCAGGTTCCGGGCTATGGCTAGAGTTTGGGATTCAATATGCTAGGGGACGGGGAGTGGGGAGGAAGAGAGAGAGAGAGAGAGAGAGAGAGAAAAGGCAGTTCAAATTAATCTGTTATGGATCACTTTGTTCTTTGGAGACATAAGAGAATGGCTAATACATGTTATAAGGAATATATGTTAATACATATTATAAAGAAATCCTGGAGTTCCTCCATAATGGGAGGCAATAATGCATAGAGGAATGTAAATGAGCAGAAAGTAAACTGTTAGACATATATAACCATTATTTATATGCACAGAAGACAAAAACTAAGGGAAAAACTCCAGAAGTGTCGGTGTCAACAAAACTGTATGAACTTTTAGTATCAGAGTACACAAAACTCCATAAAAAGCCATAGAGAAATTAGATTGTATCCAATGATATTATTGACTCAGGAATTTTCTAATAAAACATCTTTGTTTTACTCCAAGTTGTCACTTACCTCTGCACAATGGGATTCATCACTGTCATCATGGCCTATACTCCTCTTCCATTCCAGCCATGAGAGATACAGCTTATCCTGGGCATCCTGTAGTTTTTGGTTGGCACTATTAACATTCTTCCTGGCAAACTCTATCTATAGGAATTGAAAGAGACATATCAGAAGAGAAAACAGGACTACATGAACTCGGGAATCCACAAACCAAGAGGTTAGGCATTATGCTTATGAACTCTAAAACTGAAAAGTTTATGCTCGCGCACATACATGGTGGGAGGGGAAGTGAAGGGGGTAGAGAAATGGCAGAAGTTCAATACATTTGGGGGCCTTATATAAAAGGTTAGTTAATTCAGTCCTTTTCAACTTAAGGATTTTTTTGGGAGGGAAGTGGGGCTGTGGTGGTGAGGGAAAAGGAAGAAATTTTATGTAATCTAGGAAAAAATACAGTGATTTTCTAATTATAGCATTTTTGTGTTATAAGAAGCATTAGAAGTCTAGTGATAAAGTTGAAGACCTGAGAATAGAAAAATTTTATAGACAGGCAGAACTGATTTCTAGTTTAGTTTTCTTTCTGCTAAACTATGGTTCCTTCTACCTATTATCTTTTGAGGCACTCAAAAGTATTTATTGGCGAGATAATCCATAAAATTCACCACCACTCTTTACATAGATTAAGGAGAGGCATGAAAGATAGAAGCATACAAATTAAAAAGACTGACACTGAAGTAAGTTTTAAAGGGTTACAAATTTATTTAGGATAGTTTTCATCTGAATTGTGATTAGGATTCATCAAAATTCATTATGCTGCCTGTTCCACAGTTTGCTTGATAGAGTGGTATCAATTTGGTATACATATTTTAAGAAGAATACCACCTAAGCTATTCATTACCAATATATTTATTTAACATTAACTCAGGTTTAAAAAACAATGTATTCCAATCTAGTCCATAGCTATTTGTTCCAATTAACATAGAACAAGGGCAAGTTGCCACTTTAAGTAGCATAAGTACCAATTATACCAAAAAAAATCTGATTAGCTAAAGTATGTAACACCTTGAGCCATAGTTAAAATAGTCAAAAGATATTAAGTTCTTAAAAGATGAGTTAAATGGTAAGTGACCATTTTGGAGATATGCTACAAGTTACTAACAGTAAAAAAAATAATTAAAAAAAAGGCAAATAAATTAAGATGACTGGAGTTTTGCTATAGATCACAAATTCACAAAGACAAAAATGGAAAAAACCAACAGTGGAGTGTATGTGGGAAGACAACACTCTGATGTATTGTGAGTAGATCTAAGAAATGGCCCAACCAATCTGGAATTACAGAGGAAAGCTTATTCCCATGCTTTTTGATCCAGCAATCCTGTTACTGGGCATAGCCCAAAGAAACCAAAAACCAAAACAAAGGTCCAATATATACCAAAATATCCAGATCACTCAATGCTAGCAATGAATCAGAAACAAAGTAGATGTCCACTGCTTTGGAAATTGCTGAATGTAATGAAATATTATTATTATTATGTATTAAGATATTACTAATGAAGAATTCAGGGAAATAAGTGTAGGTCTGTGTAAACTGATAAAGAGTGCAATAAGCAGAACCAAGAATACACATGCAATGCCCTCATAACAATGTAAATTAAATTATCATTAGTAGTAAGCTGAACTCTTGACTAATTAGAAAAATAAATAAGGTCCCTAGGAGGAGATAATGAAATATAAATACTTCTTACTCCCAGAAGAGAAGTAGGATGTTCAAAGGAAAAAAATATCTGCATCATCATCATATATGGTCACTATAGTGAATATTGTTGCTAAAGAGCTTTGCTTTGTAGAAAGGATTCAATCAGGAATTGAGGACAGGCAGAGGTAAGGTAGAACCAAGTTTTGAAAGCATAGCAATGGTTTTAGAAGTCTATTCCCCTTCATGGGTTGGCCTACCTATTAGAGTACCCTGCCCAAACACTTTTTCCCCATACCATTATTTTTCTTTTTGATTAACATTCCTTTAAAAAACAAATAACCTAACGGCTTTGGGAGAAGAAGCCTTTCCTGGCTCCCAGACTACATAGCTTCTAGTTGCCAGGGATCCAGGTAAAGGTAGGCCTGTTAAGGGTTCAGCTGAATTATGGGTTAAATAACAGGTTATTGTGATCTGTCCTGGAAATGCAAGCAGGGTTTATAGCTTGCTAAAAAATGGATTGAATTGCCAAAAACTCATAAATTTTGAAATGTAATCTATTTTCACACTGGAGTTTGCTTGTCTAATAGAAAAGTAACTAAGTAGAGTTATAAATCTATTCCTAAATTCTTCCCAACAGTGTGACCAGTTCAGGTTTTTTCCAATATTTAACAAATATTTAAGTAGTGCCTATAGTGTACTAGCCTTTCAGAATACCAAGACAAAAATTCATAATCTCTGCCTTTAAGAAGCTTACATTAGGGGATGGATCCTAGATAGTAGTGTAGAAGCAGGAAAACTCCATGAACTCCCCC
>CM053599.1:82375704-82401373 GCA_028646575.1 Pseudocheirus occidentalis
GAATAGATGATAGGCAAGAAGATTTGGTTATGAGGCTGTACAGAGGAGCAGAGATTAAGGACTGAGGAAAATGACGGTTTTGAGAATGGATATAAAAAATACTACAGAGACAGATTTGATAAGATTCAGCAACTACTGTACAAAATGAGGGAGGAGGAGGACTTGAGACAATATATTTCATACAGACGTGATAACTTAAGGTTATAAATCTGAGCAACTGGGGAAATGGGTCTTATCATCCATAGAAACATAAGTAGGGGAGGACAGTTAATTCCATTTTGGACACTTTCCTGGAAATTCAAGATTAATATATTTCTTCCCAATTTATTAAATTACTTATTTTTAGTTTTTAACATTCACTTCCATAAGCTATAATTTGGAGTCATCTGCTGAGGTGATAACTAAAGATACGGAACAGGATGAGATCATTGAGGGAAATGACAGAGAAAAGAAAAAGTCAAGAGACACAACCTTCAGACTCACATTTGTGGGTTTAGAAGTAGAAGAATAGAAAAGTAGACAGAAGGAATGAGTTTAAGAATGCCATGGAAAGTGAAAGTGAAAGGATGAAAGGGTAGACCTAAATGTCTTACCTTCAAGGTCAAGGAAGATGAAAGAAAAAAAAATTGATTTAGTGCTAGTGACTGTAAAAAGTTGAGTTAATATAATGATAGGCTTCTAGAAACTAGATTCCAAGGGACTACAGGATACACGGTGGTGTAAAAGCAGGGACAATGAGTATAAAGGTCAGCTGCCCCTTGCAGTGTGCTTTTTCTATTTTCTATCATCCTCCCTTGTGAGTTTTCTTTTCACAGGCGTTTATAGGCCCTTTCTAATCCATTACCTTTCAGCCACAGTAAGCTGGGAAGCCAAAGAGCCAAGTCCAGTAGATCCAAAATGATAAATGAGCAGTTAGTAAGGACTTGAGCAATCTGTGCATAGAAGACATAAGCGTCCCTTGTACAAATTCTGTGACCTCTCTCTTCTTCCTGTTCTGAGGTTTCTCACTTACTGCTAAGTTTCAGGATCTAAATTACAGAGAATGTCAGGGAAGTGACCTTCACCTGCGGAAGATATCACTGTACTTCATCTGGCAGGAAGGGAAGCTTTCTATTCTGGCATCCTGTGGAAACTTCTGAGAAATAGGTGATAATCTAGCTTGATAGACTTAGGGTTTTCTTTTGCTTTGTTTTTATGACCCCTGAAAACCAGTCTCATTTTACCGTTATACTTGTATACCTGAGAAAGGTAAACACATAGAGGTCAACCTGGTTATAGGATTTCTTAAAATGGGAGATCTTCCAAAACTACTCTAAAGATTATCAGTGAAATAACTAACAGTCTAAAAACAGTAATTACATCTAGGTCTCAAGACCTTATCTATTTCAGAAGATGCCAGAAATATATTGATAAAATGATGCTCAAAGTTGTTAGAGAAATACACTTTCAGATTTGGTTAATGTGTAGAATTGTGTACTTAGAAAGAAAGGGTTTTGGGGCAGGTAGGTGGCGCAGTGAACAGAGCACCGGCCCTGGAGTCAGGAGTACCTGAGTTCAAATCCAACCTCAGATGCTTAACAAAAAAAATTAGCCATGTGACCTTGGGCAAGCCACTTAATCCCAACTGCCCTCCAAAAAGCAAGAAAAAAATTTAAAAAAAAAAAAAAAAGAAAGGGTTTTAATTTTTGGCTTGTTGAGTGGGGAGATAAGGATACAAATCTCAAAGACAAAAGAGTACAAAAGGAGGTTCATAAGGAAAGCAGCACTGGAAATCCCCAAGTAAATTTACGGTGCCATATGTAATCCTGTTCTATTTTTGTATAAGGAAACACAAACATTTGTAAAGTTCACAACAATTTTTTAGATAATTAAGATATAGACTGTCAAAGAAAGAAGCTCATATGAAAGATCATAATGTTAAGAATGGGAAGGAGACTTAAGAGTCCATCTTTGTACTGCCACCTCTTTGTTTTAGAGGAAACAAAACCAGGCAGTAAAGAAATTTCCTAAGGATCTTAAGAAATTCAGTAGGAGAGACAAGGTGCTAATTTAACACCAAATCAAGTCTTCTACATGGCAACAATATACAAATACTATTAGTGGTTGTATAAAAAAGTGGCAGGACCCTGGAAATAGTAGTCTTATAGTATGCCACGCTTTCCTCAGGGAACAGTCTTAGTCACAGTGGATGTGACATTCCTATTTAAAACATATTTACGACTTACTATTTATTGTTGTTTTGGGACAAACAGAAAGAAAATATGTTTGTTTTTGTAATGAAAATATTGAAAGCAAATTTGTCACTGCTTCAGATAAAATTGCTTGGAGATTAGGTTTCACGTATTGGTTTTGGTTTGTTTTTGTTTTTGTTTTTAACTAGGGAAGGACTATCTTTGGCTCTTTATAGCAAAATCAGTTCCTCTGACAGATCTTGTGAATATTTGGTACTTTTCCCTTAAATCTATTAACATTTTCTAAAAATGTTTCATATTGTTAAACAAAAAGCAGTTTTAAGTAGCCACCAATTTAACTGTAACTAATATATTTGAAGTTACATAAGCAGTTAACTATCAGATTTTTTTTTTTAAGAGAACCTTTAGCCCAGAGTTTAATGCTCCCTTATTACTTCTGCAGTTACCAACCATTAGTCGCTAAGTAGCACAGGAGGCATGGACATCTACTACCTTGTTGCACTGGGCCTCAATAAGAGCCACAAAGTAACTATGATCCTGAAACTACAACACCACTGCCATGCTTGACAAAGAATATTAATTTTGTTAGAGATATGACCTATGAGGTGGTGGTATGTGGGGCTTGCCCCACTGTGAGACAAGGACATGAAACTGTCAGAAGTCTCTATAGGAAATATAGGTTCTGAAATTTATCCCCCCAAAAGCAGGAACTCAACAACCACATCAAGAGGAAGAAAGAGGAGCTAAGCACTGTCCAGGCTGCCTGACAAAGGACAGTAATCTCTGCCTCTCTCCATACCAGTCACCTTATCACAGCAGTTTTCAATCTGTAGATCACGACCCTTTTGGGAGCCCAATGACGCCTTCACAGGGGTCGCCTAAGGCCATCGGAAAACATATTTCCAACAGTCTTAGGAACCGAGACACGACTCCTCTATCCGTCTCCAGGCGGGTCCACCCACGTCCAGATATGCCCACATACAAGTATTAAAGGGTCACAGCATTAGGAAGGTTGAGAACCACTGTCATATAAGGACTTGACCAATAGGATATAGAAAGCCCATCCACCTGCCCTAGAGGAGCTTACCTTATCTGTAGGCTGATTCAAAATAGGCAGTCTTTCTTCAATTCTATCCAGTCCTAGACAAGCGTAGTTGTTGGCAACTGCAACTAGATGAAATAGTTAGTAAAGAGACAGTGCTGAGATGCAAGCTTTGATGCAGAGTGGAACCCAATTAAGTTATCTTTGAACTTTCATCCCAACAACTTGCTAGAATTGAGTTTTTATAAGCTGAAGTTTCCCCTGAGCACCCCAATTCTCCACAAACACCCAAGTTTACGACAGGGTTCTATATTCCAGCCAGGAAATAGATAGCTTAGTTACCAAGAAAAAGGGGGAAAAGTAAATAGGAAAACTATGCTAAAGTTTAATATTAGGCTTCATTAATATCCTGCCTTACAGAGATCAACAATATTATAAGGTTTATCTTAAAGTTAAGCCAGGATTTATCTTAAATATCTTGTTCAAGAAATCTTAGGGATCAAGGAATAGGCAGTCTCAAAATCCAGTTTCCCTAAGTCTGTTTTATATTGTTCTTATACCAGTCTAACACCAATGATTAGTTTAGAAATAAAAATTTTAAAACCCCCAAGCATGAAGTGCTGTGTTTCAGGCACTGTGTTAAATTCCTGAAATTTAAAAAAAAAAAAAAAGTGAAACTAAACCAAACCAAACCAAACAAAAAAAGCTAGGTCCATTGCCCTTAAAGAGGTTCTGTTCTAATGGAGAAAATGTGATAAACACATGTATATACCCACACACACCTAGACACATGTACACAGATATTATTTAGTGCAGATGTATAATAAATTATGCATGTGCAAATATGTATACACACATAAGCATATATATGCATAGGTACATATATGTATGCATTAGAAAACATATAATACAGAAGATACATAAGGTAGAAGGTACTTTAGAGGAGACAGCTGTAGCAGCTAGGAGCTGGGAAGTACAGAACAAGAAAGGCTTCCTGGAACAGGTGGTTCTCAAGAGAAACCAAGGCATTCTAAAAAGTCATGAGGTTGGAAGGGAGAACATTCCAAGCATGAGGGACAACCAGTGCCAAGGCATGGAGAACAAGAAATGGGGAGTGTTGGCTATCGTGGGCAACTAATAGGTCAGTAGGGTAAATTGGGAATTTAAGAAGCTTTAAAATGATAGGAAATAGCCAAGAACAAGAAAATTAGTAAAACAAAAACAAAAGCAAAAAGCAAACAAAACTTTCATGTGTACATGTACCTACACCTTCACCTTCTTTCCTGCCCAAGCACCTAACATTTCAAAAGTTTTCAAAGCACTTTCTTCCCAAGTACCCAATGGAGATAGGTCTTCTAAGTAGTAACTCTGAGATATAAGTAAAATCAACTGGCGCATCACCCAGCTAGTATGTATCAGTCAAGTTCAAATCTAAGTCTCCTGCTTAAGTCCAAAGCTCTTTCCAGTAGAACATAATACTGAATTTTATGTGATGGCTGAGAATAAGAATAATCTAACTCAGGAACACAAAAGGAACATTGGTCTTCTCCAATAATTCAGGACTCCAGGTCAATTATTATTGCCCAAGTTGACTTGTTTAGCACAATTCTTGCCCCCTTCCCTCCTTGGATCTAATACAGTCTTAAGCACACAAGGACTTACTTTGAGGTTCTAATTTCTGGATGATGGGTAAAGCGCTGGTCACTGCCACCGAAGTGATGGTTTTCATTCCCTTCTCTGCTATCTCGCACACTGATCTGAGGTATGGATACTGATCTTTTGTGCTGATGTAAGCAGTTGACACCAAGTCATAAGTTGAACTCACCAAAGGAAGGTTGACAACTCTAGTTACCACATTCTGTGCAACCAAAATAGAGGATTAAAAAATGGTTAAGTCTTCCTAGGGGGGAAAAAAGTGTTGAGAGGAGAGATGAGGAAAAAAGAGATAAAAACCTTAGTCAAAAATATATCTGTTGTCCAATATTATAAAGGACAAATAACTTTGAAAGACTTTAGGAACTCGGATCATCACAATGATCAACCACAATTCCAGACGATTTGTGATGAAATATGCTGTCCACCTCCTCACAGAAAGCTAGTGAACTCAGAGTACAGATTGAGAATTTTTTTTCTTCTGAGGCATGGCCAAATGGAGAATTTGTTTTGCTCAACTCTATATATTTGTAACAAGGGTTTTGTTTTTCTTGCTTTCTCTGTTTGGGAGTGGAAGGAAGAGGAGGTGGGAAAAGAATGCAAATCTTATAAGAGAATTGAATTTTTCAGAAATACCTGTTGTGGATCAACTGCAACAGAAGCCATTTTAGTGTCTTATCTCCAGAACCTGCAAAAAAAGAAGCATTTGTTTTGAAACATGAGGTCTCTGCTCAAGATCAAGTACAGAAGCAACCTTTAATATGTCAACATTTTACCCATATGCTTTGGTTTAACCCAGTTTTCCCAGCAGTTCCAAGTAGAACTGTACTGTTATTGCAAAGTGCAAGGTTGGGAGCAACACTAAAGATGACTGGAAGGGGTCAACATACTTGATCCTGAAAGCACAAAGTCACTGAAGTCTGAGTAGATAAAGTGTTATAGTAAACCCTAAACTTTAAGAAAAGCAATTTGGTAGCTATTGGAAGGGTGGATTGGAGTGGGGAGAACATTTAGGCAGAAAATTCTGACCAAAGAGAAGACGACTGCAATAGTTCATGCAAGTAATGTTAAAGGCACAAATTAGAGTAGAGCCTATGTGAGTTGAGAGAGGGATGCTGTAGATTTAAAAGTCAACAAGATTGACAACTGCCTGAATACTGGCTAAGGGCAAGGTTTCATCCAACTCTAAAATCTACAATAAAGCTCTCCCTCAAGGAGAGGAAATTATATGTATATATATTTTGTGTGTGTGTGTGTGTGTGTGTGTGTGTGTGTGTGTGTGTGTGTGGTTAAAATTCAAGCTTGCCAGTACATTGTGCAATCCTGGTAGGAAGGGGTGTTAACAGAAAAAGAGAGAGGGACTCATTCTCATACAACTAATGAAAGATGACAGATGTTTTCAAATCCTTGGAATATTTTAACAGGTTTACAACATATCTGTTTCCCCATATTAAGATCAGGTTTGTTAAAAATTGTTTCATTCGTCAGGATAATTCCAGAGGTCACTGATCTGTTGAAAGCAATGGGGAAATAGTTCATGGGGCGGGGGGAGCTTAAATGGGATGACATTCAAAAAGGGAAACAGAAGGCACATATGAAATAAATATTTTTTAAATATCCTGGAGTTTTTAAAGAATCTTGATTGTGTTCACTAGAAGGGCTGGGATACCACCTTAGTTGTCAGTTACTCTTGTTACTTACCAGAAAATCAAATTAGTTACATCTTAAGAGCCCTGTCTTCATCAAGTTGGAAACTTTCATCAGAGAGCATTTAAACATATGGAATTGAAATCACCAAATAAAGCCATAAAATTAGTCTTCTTTTTTTAAAAAAATGGTGAACAGATAAACAATTTATTCCATTTCCCCCTACTGAGTTCTTTTCTGGGGATACTTAGGTTGTTTGGGTTTTTTTTTAACATTAGTTGAATTGTAGTGTAAGTTTACTATCCTCGATTTATATTATTTTTCCCATGTTTACTCACATTAGTTAGGAACTGATAACAAAATATTCTGTTCCATTGGCCTACCAGTTTATCCTGCTCTTCCCCAATAGCCAGGCACATAAGTTATTTATAATATTAAAAAACTGAACTAAGCATGTGTTCTTCCTGGAAAGGATGGATGCCCATAATGTATGTGTGCACATATATGTATATGTATGTATATATGGCAACTGTATGTCTGCTCATATACATATATTCACACATGTATATGTGTGTATAAGACATGTGCGTATGCACACACATATGACAACCGAGGTGGTGTCCAAGTCTCCACCTACCTTATACAATTTGAGTTATATTTGTGGGAGAAAAGGTAAAGCTTTAGTTCCAGCATTGGCTAAGAAGGTGAAGTCTCAGCTACAAGGCCTGGGAGCTCCCTAACCCTCAGTGAAGAATGAAAAAAGGTAGGTGATGACTAATTTTACTAAAGCAGTTTTCAAAACCAAACGCCACTAACACACAAAAGCAGACATTCCAGTTGCAAGGACACCCAAGAGCAACCCTATTGTCCCAACTATGATCAATGAAACCTGTTTTACGGCAGCCTAGAGGAAGAAAAACCAGTTTGTCTCAAGCCATTGACTTCCTCACCTCACCTCCCCAATTTAAGACCTCAGACTATGAGGGTAGGGAGTTCCTAAACTCGGCATTTTCTCCCCCATTACAGGAATGTTGGTGCCTTTCCAAACTATCTTGTATCTAGCCACTTTGTGTTTGCCTTTATGACATTGATCCTGCACGCCTGTGTATATTATAATATATACACAATATATGTGTATACATGTATACACAGGACCAAAAGAGGGTATATATGTGAATGTGTAGAGGACCACTGATATGTGTACATATACACATACAGGATCAATGGAGGGTACCTTCAGTGTGTACTACATACATACACACATACACTTAATATATACCCTTCTCCCCATTAGAATATAAACCCATAAGGATTGTTTCCTTCTTTGTACTTGTATTCCCATCACGGACTACATCGCCAGGCACATAGTAGGACTTGATTACTTGATTGATAGCCACTTAAGCCAGATTTGCACAACTGGTGTAGCCCATCCAAACAATCACTCCGAGTTCCAACACCACTCAAGCTCAGACACAACACCAGCCCCACCACCACCGAAAGGAGACAAACAGCAGCCTTTGCGAAGTGCCCAGAACTGAACCTACTACTGTTTCCAAGAAATCCTTCCTCTTCCTCCCCCTCCCCCTGCTCCCCAATCCGCCGCTGCCACGATCTGGTTCTGGGCAGCCCTGCGTGACTACGAACGCAGCAGGTGGAACCTCCAGCTCCCAAAGGCGCCGCCGAGACGGCCAGGCTAACTGTCCTTGAATCTGACGCTAGCCACCGGATTGGGACGCTCTCCCCAGCACTTACCTACAGTTAGAAAGGGGTGACTGGGCGGCTGGACCCGGCAAAGCGAGAGTCACCGGCAGCGGAGTGTCACAGACCACCAACAGGATGACGCGCTACGAAACGTACACTAAGTGACCCTGGGCCCCGCTAAATATCTGTACCGAAATCCCACCCATGCAGGCGTCTCCCACGCCCCTCCCCTTCTGCATTCGCGAGACTTTCCTGAGGCCACCTCCCCAGCACGTGATGTCCAAGGCTAGACGATTGCGTCATTGGACAAAGTCTCGGACACCCCTCCCCCGTCTTCGTTATTCCTTCCCATGCCCTAGTTTGAGTCGGTAACCACAGTCCAGTAGGGGAGGTCCTTGTCTTATTAGTGCTTACGGCTATAGCAGCCTTAATGCTAAGGCAGTGAGTGAAAGAAGCGACGTGTGGTGCGTGAGGCGGCAGTCAATGAATGAAGCGTGTTACACAATTACACCAAACCTCTCCGGGTTTCATTTTTCTCATCTGTAAAATTAGAGTGTTGTACTAGATGGCCACAAAGCTCATGCAGCTGGAGACCAGTGATCTTATTTAAACCAATGACTCAAATGGTGTGTTGCCCTTATTTTTCAGAAGGAAGATGAGTGTTAGAACAATTATCATTAGTATGTTGGTAAAAGTAGAGAGCGCAGTAATTACTCCAGACTGAGGAATTTTTAGAAATGAAAACAAATTCTCTTCCTTGTTGATAGATGGCAAGTTTACTTTGCAACTCTAAAATGTAAAAGTTTTCAAAGGTTTTGTTGGTACAGAATCAGTGTCGAGCATGAGAACCCCAAGCCCAATATCTATTTTTTAAAAATAAAAATATATAGATCTGCAAGAGATAAAAAGCTGTGTAGTTTATCCCTTTTCTCTGACTGGTAAATGCTTGTTAAATTGAATTAAGCAAGATCTAGACCTAAATTAGCCCCAGAATGATAGTGATACACAATCAATTTAACAAAATTCAAGTTTCATTTTAAAAAACCCCAAAACTTTGAAACTTGGCCCTTCAAGACACTGCAATATGCTTTGTGCCTACAAAGATGAAAAATAATGAAGTTCTTGCCATCAAGAAACTTAATGTATGATTAGAGGTAATGTGACTTGCAAAAATAAATATGAAATAACAGAATGTGATAAAGGAGACAAAGTGCCTCAATAAAATCTGAGAAGGGAAAATTTACTTTAAGCTGAGAGAAACTGAAAATGAATTAATTTTGAAGGAAGAGGTTGGCACCTAAGAAGGAGTTCAATAAGCAAAGATGAGGTGGAAGTTTGTCCTGAGCACAGAATATCTATGAATATAAAGACAGGCGAATGCAAGGTGTGAGAAAGAGACCAATTTGACTGGAATACAAAAATGTCTAAATAGAAGTATTGCTTTTTAAAAGACATACTTTTATTCACTTTTGATAATGTTTATCCTCTCAGGAACCTTGCAACTCTTAAGAAACCCAGGTCTTAATGAGTATTAGGTGATAAAAAGGGTGTGAGGAATATGTTGGAGATGGACAATTTTATCTGTTTTTGTTTTTAAACAATAAATAGTTGAAGGGATTATCAAAGGAAGACATAGCATTATAAAAACTGAGACAGAGTTTACTTACTAGGAGTTTGATTTTAGGGAAAGAAACCCAGGGGAAAGGATAGAAGTATGCTTGAGAATGCTACATGATTAATGATTAAGTTTATTCACTTCTAAACTCATTCTGAACACTTTTATTTTTTGCTTTTCAGCAGATGCCTGCCCTTTTACCTACAAAGTACTTCTCTCTTTTCATTTCAAAATCTCTGAGTCATTTCCCCTCTCTGTATGAGTCAAGTTTTCTAAAAGCAGTATACAACACACTGAAAAATATGACATATAGTTGCTGGACTTCAGGATGAAACCCCCTTAATTCACTTCATTATTTGTATAATCTATTATATATCATAGATACTATGTCTACTTATCTACTCCTTCATAAGTATGGGTAACTCGGGGCCTCTACGTGCTTTGAGTTGCTGTACCCTCTCCTCCTCCCCCCTCCCCGCCCAAAATGGGTATTGGTGACCAACTTTCTGGTGTTGCACTTCTCTTCTACATGAAGCAAGACTAGTCCTTTGGACCACAGGTATATCATTTGCTGTGGACTAGGAAGATATCCTAGAGATTGTGCTCTAATGACATGGCTCTCAAGAACTTAAGAGTCTCTTTCATTTCACCATGAGCTTTCAAAGGGGGTCTTAAAGGGTAGTCCTTAATAACGCAATGTTTAAATATACAACTTGCCTTCCTTTTTATATGGTATAATGAGAAAGCTGACTTCAGTTTGGAAGTATAAATTGTAAGCTTACTAATAGGATATATCTGTATACTTTATAAGGGCATTTGAATTTTCCAGAGAACCCATAAAAAATACTGCAACCTTATGCCATATGATCCTGAAGCTTAGAGGTAGAAGAGATGTTAGAGTTCATCCAATACAGTTGTTCTAGATCTGTATTGTACATTTAATAGATGAGGAAATTGAAGCCCAGAGAAGAGAAATTAATGTCCTCAATCACATAAAAAGCAGAGCTGAGATATGAAGCTAGATCCTTTCATGCTGTGTGTGTGTTTCCATGTTCAAATTATTGACCTCTGAGGTTCCTTTCCATTCTAACAGATCTAGATCTATGAATCCCTACTCTATGGAAAGCATTGTACTGAGTGCAGTGAATACAAAGTCTCTGCCATCAGTTTATAGCTAAGATAGGGAAAAAAAAGCCATCTAAGCCCTCCATGATGTTGCTTTATCTCACTCTATTCCATTTCATATACTCTCCTTGCCAGCCAAACTGTATTACTTGAACTTGTCCTTTACTTTCCCACCTCCATGGAATGTTCAGGCTTTCCCCTACGACTAGAACACACTCCTTCCTCATCTCCATCAATCGAAATCCTTTTCTTTCTTCAAGACTCAATTTAGGCACAAACCTCCTCCATGAAGACTTCACTTATCTCTACTCCCCTTCTCAAGTGAAAGTACTCTCTCTTTCTAGAATACTTTGTCTGGATCTCTCTTTTGCTTCTATTTTATTTTGTAACATAAATATGTGTGTACTTTTAAGAGTAAGTGATTGAGGGCCAGGACTATACTTTTTTTTATCTCCATATCTTTCTGCTTGCAGATAATTGTGCGCTCAATGCAGCTTCTGGAACTGAGATGCAACAAAGTATGGATCAATTCTCTGCTGCTTGTGCTAATTTTGACCTAACAATACCAAGAAAACACAAGTGCTCCATCAGCCACCATCCGTACATGGAACCATCAGTTACAGCAAATGGAGAAGTTTTGAATGCTGTGGATAAGTTCACTTACCTTGGTAGTGTACTTTCCAGGCATGTGCACATTGATAATGAAGTCTATGCATGCCTTTCCAGAGCTAACTCAGTGTTTGGGAGGCTCCACAGGAAAGCGTGGCAGAGAAGAGGTATTAGTCTGATTACCAAGCTGAAGGTCTACAGAGCTGTTGTGCTGGCTGTGAAACCTGAACAGTATACCAGAGTCATGCCAGGAAACTGATTCACTTCCATTTGAATTGTCTCAGGAAGATTTGGAAAATCACTTGGCAGGATAAGGTACCAGACATTGAGGTACTTTCTTAAACTAAACTGCCAAGCATTCAAACTCTGCTTCAGAGACCACAACTCCTATGGACTAGTCACATTGTTTGAATGCAAAATGTACACATGCCAAAAAGGCTATTTTATGGAGAACACAGGGCAAGTGTTCACATGGTGGTCAGAAGAAGCAACACAGGGACACTCTCAAGATGTCTCTTAAGAACTTTGGAATTGATTATGTCACATAGGAAACACTGGCACAGAACTACTCAACATGGTGTGCCCGCATCAGAGAAGGTGCTGTGCTCTATGAGCAAAGCAGAATTGCAACAACTCAAAAGACACGCAAGGTGCTCGAGTTTAGAGAATACATCCAAAATGTTCACATGAACTATTTGTGCCCGACCTGTGGCAAAACATTCCAAGTTTGTGTTTGGTCTGATCAGCTAGTCAGATACACTGAAACTTGACTCTAGCAATAGTGATGTCATTGTGGTCTCCTTTGAGAACAAAGGACAACAACCAAGCACCAAGGTTTGCAACCCAAAGATAATCACTTAATAACTCTTTGTTGAGTTTAATCTGACCTTGGTGGTGGTGGTTTGGAGGCAATTGACAGAAGAAAAGGTTATCTGCTCCCACACTCTTACCCCCTTCTGAACAGGGGCAGAGCCACTCTTTTGCAATATTTCCCTTTAGGCATCCCACTTGACAGGACTGTCACTTAATCAGGAACCTAAAAGCTACAGCCCTTTGGGGGATGGGACTCTTTCCTGGAATTGTCCAGGAAAGAACAATGAGAAGAGTTGCCCAAGGCTACTTTCTACTTTCCAAGCCTCCTCCCCACCAGAACACAGTTGAGTCAGGTCATGTCAAGGTTTTGGTCTGAATTTATTTAATCTTTTCACTTCTTTGAGGGACTATAATATGTATCAATAAAAATCTCTTTGGTTCATTTAGAGCCCCCAATTAGTGAGAAATCCCAAAGACTAGAAAGAGAATCTCCTTCCTCTCTGTGTCCCAGTGTGACTGAAGCCTCCTACTCTGATTCTTTTTTAAATTCTCCCAAGTACACACATAAAAAATGGTTTCTGAGAACACATGACCAATACAGAAAGCAAACAAACTTAAAAAACAAAAGGAATGAAATGTAGTTTTCCTCATTGTCATTTTCAGTAAACAGGGACTGCTTTCTACATTGACTCTGCTTGGTCCTATATTGTTCAACTATAATCTTTTCCCTTTTTAATCTTACTATTCTCTCCTCTCCAAGTTCACAGTCATGGCGGCAACTTCAGTAGCAAAGGTAACCATTCTATTCTCCCCTCCTCCTCTCCTTTGTGCCTCAAACAACCTCTTTCCTGTTTCAGAGTGCCTCCCTCAAATCCCTTTACTCCCTACTCCTGTTGAGGCAGGTTGGGTGCAAAGGGGGCAGGCAGTGGGGACAGGAGATAGGCCTTCTTGCTTCCTCTTACCATTTGGTTGTGATCTCTCTTATTGTTTGCAGCATTGTGCTCACCAGACCTTTGATAACCTCTTAGTGGTTTACTCACTTCTTACCTTTCAACAGATATCAACTTCTGCTCATATCAGAACAGAGGAGGATTTTTATCTCAAACAGCAAGCATTCATCCCAGTTCCATCGTACTTTCTTAGGTAAAAGAGTACTATGCTCATAAAATGGTAGTTGACAATGTAAGGCAGTATTTAATTGAATACCAAATGAGTAGCATAAATAATTCATGAACAAGCATTTATTAAGTTCCTACTATGTGCCAGACACTATGCAGGTACTGGGGAGTAAGTACAAAAAATGAAACAATCCATATTTTCAAGAAATTTACATTATTTGAGAAGAAACAATATACTGTTCAGTCAATTTGCAGTTGTGTCTGACTATGACTCCATTGGGGGTTTTCTTGGCAAAGATACAGGGTGGTTTGCCATTTCCTTCTCCAGCTTATTTTACAGATAAGGAAACCGAGGCAAACAAAGTTAAGTGACTTTGTGACAGGGTCATGAAGCTAGGGTGTGAGATCAGATTTGAACTCAGTAAGATGGGTCTTCCTAATTCCAGGCCTAGGCACTCCATCTTCTGTTGCCCCTAATAGACACAGACTAAATATAAATTTTTTTTTTTTGCTTTTTGGAGGGCAGTTGGGGTTAAGTGACTTGTCCAAGGTCACATGGCTAGTTTTTTTTTTTGTGTTAAGTATCTGAGGTCAGATTTGAACTCAGGTCCTCCTGACTCCAGGGCTGGTGCTCTATTCACTGCGCCACCTAGATGCCCCTAAATATAATTTTCAATTGAATAAACATTTATTAAGTACCTACTATGTGCCAGGCAGTGTGCTAAGTGCTGCAGATGCAAAAAAGAAAAAAGAAAAAAAAAGGCAAAAGACAGTCCCTGCAATGGGGGAGTCAACTATAAACAAATACATACAAAGCAAGCTATAGAAATAGAAATAATCTATTATTAGATTATAGAAATAGAATAGAATATATTAGAAAATAAATAATCAAAAGAAACAAAACACTGGAATTAAGAGGGATTAGGAAAGGTAGGATTTTAGTGAAGACTTAAATAAAGCAGGAACAGCAAGGTGGCATAGTGGATAGAGCTCCTCAAGTCAGGAGGACCTGAGCTCAAATCTAACCTCAGAAATTTACCAGCTATGTGAGCCGGAGGAAGTCAACTTTGATTGCTTAAAAAGCAAAATACTTAAAGGAAGTCTGGGAGGTCAACAGTTTGAGAGGAGGAAGGAGAACATTCAGAAAGGGGAGGTATTAGCAATTGAGGGGAATCAGGAAAATTCTTATAGAAGGTAGATCTTGAACTTTACCTTAATAGAAGTGAGGGATTCTATGTCATGGAGCTAATGAGGATGTGCATTCCAGTCATGGGAGACTGCAAGTAAAAAACTATGGAGAATGGAGATGTGGAACAGTATGAGTACACAGAAGGCCATTTTGGTGGCACCATAGAGTGCAGAAATGGGAGTAATGTACAATGAGACTGGAAAGTAAGAAGGGGTCAGGTTAAGAAGGTCTTTAAGATGCAAAAAAAGAGGACTTTATATTTAATCTCAGGCAGTAGGGAACTAATAGAGCTCATTGAGTAGGGAAGTGACATGGTCAGATATTTACTTAATGGGCTAAAAGTTCTAGAGAACTAGGAATGGCAATATTTGACAACTTTTTAAGTTAGGGTGAGGAACAACAGAGTCCAAGTTAACACTGAGGTTGTGGATGTGTAGAGATTGGAAGAATGGTGGTACTTTCAACAGAAGTATGGAAATTTGGTAGAGGAGTGGTTTGGGGGTGGGGGTGGGAAAAAAGAATCAGTTCTTTTAGACTTTTTTTTTACTTTAAGATTTCTCTAGGACATTAATTTTGAAGTGTTAAATAGGCTATGGTTATACAGAGCTGAAACAGGTGAGAAACTGAGATTGGATATACAAATCTCTGAGTTATCACATAAAGATTATAATTAAACATATGGGAGCTGATGAGGTTACCAAGAGGAAAAAACGTAGTGAGAGATGAGGGCCCAAGATGGAGCCCTGGGGGGCATCCACAGTTTGGGGATATTATGTGAATGATGAGTCAAGAAAGGAGAATAAAAGGGAGCCCTTAGGTAGTAGGAGAACCAGGAGAGAATATCATGAAGTTCCAGGTAAGACACCAGGAAAGGGCATGCTCAGCAGTGCCCAATGCAACAAAGAGATCAAGAAGCATGAGGACTGAAAGAAAAAAAAAGACCATGAGATTTGTCAATTAAAAGACCAATGATAATTTCAAAGAGATAATAGTTCCATTTGAGTGAGGTCAGAAACCCACTTGCAAAGGGTGAGTGAAAAGAGAGGCAATAAAGGCACTGAGGGTAAACTGTGGTTTTAATTTAATTTAATTTAATATTGTCCTTAGAATGATGACTGAGGAGCCAACAAACTGGATATAATAGGAAGGGGTGGAATCAAGGACACATGTAGAGGGATTAACTTTGGCAGGGAGAAAGACCTTCATATTGTCAGAATCTGGGAGGAGAAAAGAGTGGGAGGTTACAGTCAGATGGAGAATTTTTGACTAAGCAAGCAGAATATTTGGGGTTAAGAAATAATGAGACCCAATGAGGATTTTAATATCTCTGTGGATGGCTGCTGTGCAGTAGAAGAGTAGGTCATGGGAATTAAGGAAATTGAAGGACTTGGAGGTTTAAGGGAGAAGTAACATAAATGTTGAACAGCCCTATTATAAGGGCAGAAATTGGGGAGGAGAGGAAATAGTAAAGCAATATGAATTCTTTCATTCAACAAAAAAACTTTGGAAGCATTTACAGTCTATGGAGTTATTCTAGAATCTGACAGATTCAATAGGAGTTAAAATAAGGTCATTGCCCTCATGGTGCTTATAATCTAGCAGTGAACTTTACACTATTCAAATTCTTAGAACAGGATGGAGTGGTCTACCCATTTTCACCCTCTACTTCTATTACCCAAGAAAGGCAGGTCTTAAACTTGACTTTGAAGGAAGAATAGGAATTCGATAAACTGAGAGAGAAGGATGAAGAGAGTATAATCTGGGAAGAGAAACCAGTATGCACTCTGGCATTTTAGTTTAACCTCTCTCCTGGTGAAGCTATATCCCCACCCAGGTTTTCACTGCACTTCGTTGCAAGTCACTCTAGAGTGGGATTCAAACAAAGTTCAACAGCTATCCTAATGGTCTAACCTAGTTTTAGACTTTGGGCAGTCACTTAATTGCTCTGGGCCTCAGTTTCCTCATCTATAAAGTGACTGGGTTGTTTCACCTGATCTTTGAGTTCTTTTCCAGATTGAACAATCTATGGTGTTATGATTAGAAACCAAGCTAGTATATATTATTATTCTTTGTTGAAAGCAGTGCCTGGCCCATAGTAGATCCTCAATGAAGGCTTGTTAACTTGAAAAGAAGCAAAGCGACTTTTAGTTCTACAATTATAATTCTACGATCTTAAGAGAGACAATCCATTTTTTCATGCTTAGTTGAGAGTTGAAATTTGAGAGAGGGATTATTTACTTCCTTGGAATTACTAGTCCCAAGATGATCCATATCACAAGTCATGAGTCAGGAGACCAGGTGATTTGTCTCTACCAGTTCTCAGACTATATATGTACATGAGTGAGTTTCTTATCTGTCACCTGAATGATTCAAGTAGGTCACAATTACCTCCTGACCATCTGCTTCTACTGAGGAGGTAGAACTTTATGAAAACCTATGGTGAAGTAAGTTTATTCTTATTTGAGCATTTCTGGGCACCGGGTCTAAGAATTTTGTGGGAGTTTTCAACATATTCTGAAAATTTTTAGTAAAGAGTACTAAAACTTTGCTTGGAATCGATTATAGCATTTTCAGAAACATCATTACTTAAAAGATAAAAACTGAAAATCATGGCAGTCACTTAAATTTTTTTGTATTTAGTTTTTAAAATGGGTTAACTGAGCTATCTTCCTCCAATAGTTAAACACAGTGATTCTTACTTCAAATGGCCTATTAAACTCTCTTTAAACCATTGACAATATTTGCTTCCTTAGGTCAGTTAGTCAGTCAAAAAAATTTATTAAGTGGCTATCATGTGCCAGGAACTGTGCAAAGCACTGGGTATATAAAGAAAGGCAAAAGACAGTCTTTGTTCTGAAGAAGCTCACAACCTAATTGGGAAGACAACATATAAAAAACTATGTATGAGCAAGCTATATACAAGATAAATAGGAAATAATGAGCAGAGGGAAGGCACCAGAATTGAGAGGGATTGGCTTTATAGAGATATTTATAGAAGATGGGATTTTAGCTAGGACTCAAAAGAAACTAGGGAAACCAGGAGGTGGTGATGAGAAGGGAGACCATTCCAGGCATGGGGGTAGTCAGAGAAAATGCCTGAAATCAGATGTGGTGTCTTGTTCTTGGTATAGCGAGGCTGTCAGTGTCATTGACCTTAATGTGGTAGGACTCAATCACCCAGGGACAAGACAGGACATTAGTGGTCACCTTAAGGTTAATATGATAAAGGAGGTGAGTCCCGAGCAAAGGATCTTGAAGGTAATGACAGAGATAAAGGAATGAAGAATTGACGGTAGAATAGTCTAGAAAGGGGAAATAGCATAACTGAGGACCTAGAGGCCAAACAAACATGTCACAATGACCAAGACTAAACTAGGATAATTAGGATGGTAAATTTAGAACTGGAGGGCCCCTTTGAGGCTATCTAGGCCAACCTCCTTGTCTTGTAGATGAAGAAACTGAGGCTCAGAAACATGAGGAATCTTGCTTGGGATCCTATAGGTAATAAGTAGAAGAGCCAGGATTTCAATCCAGGTGTCCTCTGACTCCAAATCCAGTGGGGGGTTTTCTCTACTGTCCCACTGGCAAATTAGAGACATAACTAATATGGGACAGACAAGAGGGTGGTTCACTTCCTTCTTCTCTCTCTTAGGCTCTCCTTTTCTCAGACTGTTTCTGGGGACAACCTGCTTCTTTATGGTAAAGCTACATGCACCTACACTTCCCCTAAAATTTCTATGAATCTCCTCAAACGTGCTGTATTCATTGCCCAAACCGAGTTTAACCCAGTAACAATTTACAAACAACCAACATATATTTTTATGCATAATTTTGTTTAATACCAATTCTTGTTCCAAAAGGGAATATGGAAAGGTCGCTGTGCCAGTAATGATAAACAAATATCATGCAAAAATTGGAAACTTTTGTTTAGAGGTACAGTTGTAGTAATTCATGAATTAAAGGGAGCTCATTTATACTTACTCCATTCTCTTGAAGGAATCATCAATTGAAATTTAGTGTATTATGTATATAAATAGTAAAACCATAGAACGCCAGAGGTGGATGATCATTTTAGCCTAACTCTAATCCTTTTATACATGGGTAGGAATACGGAAGCTGAGGAGTGTGAAAGAACTCACCCACCTTACCAAGGAACGAGTGTCATAGTCAAGACTCTGCTCTGAATCTAAGACTCTTGTCACATTGCATTCTGAGAGTGTGTGTGAAAAATAACCCAACAACTGGTTAATGTAGTTGATTCCTGTGAATTTTTTTTAAATAAAATTTTCATACCTTGATATGGGCAAATAAGCCTGGTTTTAGTTAGCTTTAACTAAATTTTGAATTCGACATTGATGCATCATTTTATTTATTTATTTTTTCATTCCTAATACCCTCCCTCCCTCTGGTCCCTCATCCACCCATTGAGAAGGCAAGCAATAAGATACCCATTATATAAATAAAGTAATGTAAAATATTTCAATAGATGTGGCTTAAACATCATTAAGATTGATTACTGACAGGACCCAAAGTCTGAAAAAGGACCCACTGCAAAGATTCTAGGTCAAAGGGCAACCAGTTTGACTAGTAGGAGTAGAGAGGCTTTAGATTGCTAGACTCTTTCATAGAGCTTGTTTACTTTTTCATAATGGCCTTTGTACTGGATGATCTGGGCCTCTCTCTGCCTAGTAGGCCATAGGTCATATATATCTGTGCTGGATAAACCTATGAGGTAAGTAAAGCTAATTCACCAAATAGAGATCAAGTCCACATGACACAATGAATAATAGGTCACTGGATTTGGGATTTGGAGGTCCTGGATTTGAATCACAGTTTGGCCACTTGCTTGAGTAAGACATTGAACACCTCTGGGTAGGTCTCTGCTTCCTCGTCTTTTAAATGAGTGGGTTGGATTAGGATCATAGATTTAGCTAGAATCTTCGACTTCAAGCTTTAAGTCTTATAATTCTATAAATTCAGTTCAATTCAACAAACATTAGTTAAGCACTTAATTCCATATATAGAGCAGGAGTGAGGAAAGGAAGTGCTAATTTGCTGGACTGGGGCACCTCATATGAAGCTGGATATGTACCCTGGCCCTTTGTTGACAGGCATATACCTTTATTTGTCCCCAATGACTGAGAAATTACATCAAAGATAACGATAGATTATCTACAATGAGGTGGGGAATAAAGACACCCTAGTTTTGCTTTCCTTAGAAGAGCCTTTATAGTCAACAAGAGCTATAGAAAATGACTTCTTTTTGCTATCCTCTCCCTTTGGCAGTGCTTTCCTTCTCTTCGGCTTCCAGAGAGGATTTCTCTCTCCTCTCCTCACACTCCCAAAATAACACATTTGCTGCCCTTAAGAAAATTGCAGTCTGGTAGAGACTGGCAAATAAAACATGTTCACAAATAACTTTAGCACAATTTAGAAAACAACAAATTCCCTAGAAGAGGTCAAATTAAATTCTCCTGAGAAATTCAAGAAGAAAGGTGCATCATTTTAGCTGCGAAGATCAGCAAAGGTATCATGGAGGAAATGGCACCTAAGCTGGACCTTGAAATAGGGGGAAGATTTTAATAGAGAAGTATAGGGAACTTAGAGGAATAGTTTATTCCAGGTATAGTAAAATTCTTGTACAAAGACATGGAAGTGGGAGAGAGCAGGTTAACAGGAGGGCACAGTGAGTAATCCAGTTTAGCTAGAGGATAGAAAATGCCACAAAGTCCAGTCTATGGGAAAGTAGGCTATAAAGTTATTGATTGGTTTTATATAACTAAATCATTTGTTACAATGGAAAATTTCTATGGTTGTGTTGGTGAGTGCAATGTTAATGGGATAGAAGACCTTCCCCGTCCATGGACCCCATCCATTAACAGACCTCATGTGGAGCCAGCCCATTAAGGGAAGCTTGCTTAGGGAAGGCCTGCTTGTAGGAAGGCTTTCACACCTTTTGCTAATTTCTAATTAGGCACTGAGTCATGACAGTTGTGAGGCCTTCTGGCTCTGAGAAGTGTATATATACTCTGAGTTGGTATTTGCTTTGAGTGCTTGCTTATAAAAAGGATCTTGTGATTCCTTGTCAAGATTCTGAATGGTCATATGTTCAGAGCTCCCCAACTGCTGATATGAAAAGGCTCTCTTGATGCAGGGATGTATGTAAAGTATATAGTTGATTCAGACAATTAGAGCACTGTCTGTTGGTCTTTATTCCTTTGCTTATATTTTCTCTGAATCTCAGGGTTCTGGCTTTTCCCTTGAACTACTGAATGTGATTTTACTCTTTTTGCTTTTTTTATTTTTAGAGGGGGCAAGGCAGGGAAATTGGGGTTAAATGACTTGCCCAAAGTCACACAGCTAGTAAGTGTTAAGTGTCTGAGGCCAGATTTGAATTCAGGTCCTCCTCACTCCAGGGCTAGTGCTCTATTCACTGTGCCACTCACCTGCCTGGTGAATGTAATTTTAAAAGAAGATTGTTGACCCCTTAAAAAGCTATCTTTCCTGGTAAAGCAGATATAAGAACCTGTGCTAGCAGCCATGCTGGGTATGCCAGTGTGGTTACCCTCCTGGTGGGTTTTATTAGAGATGCAAAATCAGACAGGAAAAAGAAGAGCAAGAAGGAAACATTTAAGAATATACAGAAGATACAAAAAAGAAAATCAGAAGATAAAACAAATGGTAGTTCTGTTAGAAACTTGTTAAACTGAATATATACATAAAACTGAATATAAATATTCACACATTCATATGACATCCTTTTTTGTATATTTACATAGATGCTTGTTTATGTTTAATGATTTTAAGGTGAGCCTCTGGTTTATACCCGAATCTCTGGTGGTTTACTAACTGATCTCTGTGCTTCTAATCTATGCCTTATCCAAATCATTCTTCATACAGCTAAACTACTCTTTAAAAGGGGCAGCTATGTACAATGGATAGAGTCCTGGGCCTATAGTCAGGAAGACTCATCTTCTTGAGTTCAAATCCAAACTCAAACACTAGCCGTATGACCCTGGACAA
Organism: Pseudocheirus occidentalis; assembly: GCA_028646575.1. NCBI lineage: Eukaryota > Metazoa > Chordata > Mammalia > Diprotodontia > Pseudocheiridae > Pseudocheirus > Pseudocheirus occidentalis. Next base: position 82,397,432 of record CM053599.1, read on the forward strand.
ATCACTTAACCCTGTTTGCCTCAGTTTCCTCATCTGTAAAGTAAACTGGACCACACCATTATCCCTTGCCAAAAAAAAAACCAAACCCAAACGGCATCATAAAGAGTTAGACATGACTGAAAAATGACCGAAATAGCAATTCTTTAAAAGTACATGCAGACACATAAAACCCAAAACTTATTTTTATTGATAATCTTTTGTTTTAACAGTACCTTAATTTCCAGATAAATTCCTTCCCTTTCCTTGCCCAGTAAACCACCCTTTGTAATATAGAAAAGAAAGAGAGGAAAGAGTAGCTCAGTCAAACCAAGCTGCACTTTAGCTATGACCGCTAGTATATACGATATTTCATAACATCATAATGTAACAGGACTTTGACAATCGACTGCCATCTTAAGCTTTGTAGTCCCTAGTGACAAGCATTCCCTCTCTTCACCCAGAAGAATGATTTGGGACTATCTCACTCTTGGGTTCTGAAGAGGACTGAGTTTTGCTTCACAGTTTTAAAGAGACACATACAGTCTGGGTGAGACAAATTTGAGATGAGATGGAATGAATCTCCAGGTCTGTAGGTGCTCCTGGCTAAAAAGACAGATAATTGTTGTGGCAGGGTATGAATGAATCAATCTAAGGCGTTCAAGATTAAAGGCCTATCATTGATGCCTACCCTCTGAACTGATAGCCACACCCACTGGTGTTTCAGTAAGATCATAGATCAGATTCAGGGTTATTGTGTCTTGCCCAATATCACTCCTCCTAGTCTGTCACATTTTCAAAGAAGGAGAGTAGATTGTTTTCTCAACCCTTCTCTGTGGTCAAGGCAAGCAATCTTTCTATTGTACATGCTTCTGTTAAAAAATTTATTAACCTTTAATTCTGGCATCCAAGGTCCCCCACAGCCTGTTTCTACCCTCATCTATTACTTCCGTCGTGTACTTTATGTTTCAGTTTAACAGAACTACTCTTTGTTCCTTATTCTCATTCTGCCCTCTTCAATTTCTCTGCCTGTTTGCATACTGCAGTTATGAAAAAAAAAGTCAATTAGTTTTCTAGTCTTAGGGCTACAGTATGAAAAGTATTGATTCAGTATCATTTCTGGTCAGAACAGAAACAATTGCTATTTATGCTTTGGGTCATCAAAATCCAGACAATCAGTAAGTGGGGCTTGGCCTGGGACCTAATTTTGCACAATCAATGAAAACTAGAGCAAACAGAGCTTGAGGCATGGTGGTTAAGAAAGAAATCAAGCCTGTAAATCTCAAGATATTTTGTAAAGTTTCATCTATCAAAATTTACAGTCAGGAGAGAAGAGAGGAGGGGGTAGGGAAAGAGAGGAGAGTGACTGTGTTACCCAACTGGAACGAGCCAGTTGGGGCCCCAGTGGGGCAGCTTGTACTTCTCAAAGGTGGATTGCCTTTCATTCTCAAAGAGGACCATGGCATCAAAATGGTGATGCCAGAACTTACAAGTGAATTGGATTTAAGTGAAGGAGGGCTATGCAAAGTTACCAGAACTCACTTTCTCTTCCAGAGCCTTCTGGGTCCAATGGGAAAATATAAATAAGGAGGACTTTAGATGGCTACTGCTAGGTGCTAGGAATGCAAAGAAAGGCTCACAATCCAACAGAGGTGAAAACATGTGAACAATAGGTACAAACAAGCTATGAATAGGATAAGTTGGAAATAACATAGGAAAGGCACTAGAATCAAGAGGGCTCAGGAAAGGCTTCTCCTAAAAGGTGGGATTTTAGCTGGCACTTAAAAGAAGCCAGGGTGGTCAGATACAGAGATGAGGAGGGAGAGAATTCCAGGCAAAGGGACAGTCAATGAGAAGTGCCCGTACCTAGGAGATGGGGTGTCTTGTTTGAGGATCAGCAAGAAGGCCAATGTCACTGGAAAGAAGAATATGTCTATGGGAAGCAGGGTGTAAAATGTAAGTAGACTGGAAAGGTAGGGGTGGGCCAGGTCATGAAAGTCTTTGAAAACCAAACGGGTTTTATATTTGATCCTGGAGGTGATAGGTAGCCACTTCAACTTACTGAAAAAGGGAAGTAACATGCTCAGATCTATGGTTGACAGATGAATTGAAGATAGACTGGAGTAGGGAGGGACCTGAGCCAGGGAGACTTAACATTTGAATAGTCCAAGTGTGAGCCGAAAAAGGCCTGCACCAGAGTTGGGACAGCGTCAGAGGGGAGAAGGGGACATATGTGAGAGATATAATGAAGGCCAAATTGACAGAACTTGGTGCCAAATTGGACATGGGGGATGAGGTGGGGAAGAGTTATTAGAGAAAATGTGGAGTAGAGGATGACTGCTAGATTATGAAACTGGGTGACTAGAAGCTTGGCAGTACCTTCAGTAGTAATAGGGAAATAAGGAAGGTGGGTTTGGCAAAAAAAAAAAAAATAATTAGTTCAGTATTGGATATATTGAGCTCAGGATATCTATAAGACAGCCATTTCTAGATGTCCAAAAGGCAATTAAATACGTAAGACTAGAAATGAGGCAGCTAGGTGACACAGTGAATAGAGCACTAGCCCTGAAGTCAGGACAAATATGGCCTCAGATACTAGAAACACATACTAGCTATGTGACCTTGGGTAAGTCACTTAACTCCAATTGCCTTGCTTTCCCCCCTACAAAAAAAAAAGGATTAGAAGTAATGAAAGAGGTTAGGGCTGGACAAATACAAGAATTATGTTCATAGAGAGGACAATTTAATCCATGGGAACTGATAAGATCATATAGGCAGCAGTTGTCAACCTATGAGTTGCGACCCCTTTGGGGGTCAAATGACCCTTTCACAGGGGTTGCCTAAGACAGTAGGAAAACACATATTTCAGATGGTCTTAGGAACTAAGACACTGCTCCTCTATCCTTCTCCAGGCGGATCTGCCTACATGCATATACACCCAGATACTCCCACATGAGTATTAAAAGGTCACAGCATTCAGAAAGTTGAGAACCACTGATATAGAGGGACAAAAGAAGAAGGTACAGGACAGAATCTAGGGGATACACAGTTAGTGGGCATGACCTCAACAAAGATCTAGCAAAGGTATGTGAGAAAAAAAAGGTAGTAGAAGAACCAGGAGAAGGCAGCTTCATGAAAACCTAGAGACAACTTAAAGGACAGTGATTGGCAGTGTAAAAGGCTGTAGAAGAAGGAGAATTGAAAAAAATTGTCAAGAAAGAGGAGAACTGACTAAAGATCATCAGATTTGGCGATTAAGAGACCAATTTTTGTGAAAATCATTTAGTCCTAAAGGGGGGAGAACTAAGACAAAGCAGTATCATGAAAACATACAGACAAAACGACCTAGCCAAGGTAATATAAAGAAGAGAATGAATAGCTAGTGGCAATGTATGTGTTTAGGAGAACATTTTCTGACAATAGCGGGGACAGTTAAGGGAGAAGTTAAATGAGAGAGTAGGGATGCTGGAGGAGGCAATCTACTGGAAAAGAAGAAATGGCATGGAATCATCTGTGCAGGTTGAGGGGCTTGCCATGGCAAGGAGAAAGGCAACCTTTTCACTCGAGACAAGTATAAAGAAGGACATAGTAGTAAAATTTCATCTCTGAGTGATGCGAGATGAGGGGGAGGAGATAAGAGGGAACTTTTGGCAAATGGCCTCAATTTCTTCAGTGAAATTAGGCCAAATTTTCAGTTTAGAGGATGGGGCACCTTAAACCATGCAAGAGTTGAGGAGGGAGAGTAAGATTTAGAAAAGCCACTGCGGTGAGAGGGGTACACACAATGCTATTTCTACATTCTCAACCACTCCAAATTTGGTATAATTTTATGTTGGCAGAATTGAACTTCATACAATCAACTTCATCTTCAGATAATTTTTTTTAATTTTAATTTATTTTCTTGATTACATCATTCATTTCCACAAGGTTTTGAGTTACAAATTTTCTCCCCTTTTTGCCCCTACC
>CM053599.1:82401873-82425634 GCA_028646575.1 Pseudocheirus occidentalis
AGGGGGCATGGGGATAAGAGGGGGGAATGATGGAGGGAAGGGCAGGGTCTGGGGGAGGGATGCTGGAAGCATACACTTCAGGAAAGGGACAGGGACAGGGTAGAGAACAGAACAAGGCGGGGGAGGGATAGGAAGGAGAGACAGATGATCACTGTCACAATATGTCCACTATGAAGATGTCCTGTATAATCACACCTACATAGCCTGTATTGAATTATTTGTCCTTCCAGTGGGGGTGGGTGACAAGGGAAGAACTGAAAGTATCTAGAATTTAAAGTTCTGCAATACCTGCAACTAGGGATTAAGATATATAGGGGCTGGGATAGGGAGACCCTCCCTGCCCTACCAGAAAGTAAGAGAGCAGATTAGGGGAAGGGCTTTACAGTGGGATTGCTGTTTTAGGGTTGGGGCAGAGGAAAGACTGGGAGAAAATTTGTAATTCAAAAATGTCATGAAAATGAATGATGTAAAGAAGAAAACAAATTTTAAAAGTCTCACATTAAAAAAAAATTAAAAGGTCTTTCTCAGACCTCAGTTTATCTGAAGCAACAGCCATTTTCACTCACCCCACCCCCCACACACATCTAGTAAGTGTCAGAGACCAGATTTGAACCGTGAGAGATGAATCTTCCTGACTCTAGGCCCAGCACTCTGTCCACTGTCCACCTGGCTGCCCTTTCACCTTTGCGGCCCTATTTTCTTTATCTGTAAATGAGGCAGTTGGATTAGAGGGCCTCTAAGTTCCCTCCCAGAGGAGTCTACAGTTTAAAAGAGGATGAGAGAGAGACAGAGACACATAAAGAGACAGAGAAAGAGACAGAGACAGAGATGGGTAGATAAAAGACAGAAATGGAAAGGGGGGAAGGGAGAGAGAGATAGGTTTAATACAAAAAGAAAGAATGTCATGGTATCATAGATCTAGGGCTGAAAGAGGCCTCAGAGGTCATTCAGTCCAAACTTCTCACTTTATAGATGAGGAAAACGAGAATTTCAAGCATCCAGAGATCATCATAGGATCACAGATTTAGTGCTGGGACAGTCTTGGAATTAAATTCTCCCTGGAGGCAAAGGGTAAAATTGATGAGAAAAAAGCTGCTAAGCCGTTTGTTTTATTTTCATTCTATAAGGTCTTTCAGCAACTCTATGACCTTACCACAAAATCACTGCTTACAAAGATAGATGAAGATAGATGAATTCTGCATTTTTCCCAACCTGTTTTTATTATGTGAAACTAAAGTATGTATTGTAGGCATGAAAAAAATCTCAGCAAGTAAATCACTATCGATATGTTGTTCTTCTATTTATTCACATATACATAGGACTTACCTAAAGCTGTCATATAGAGAATGTTAAAAAAAAAAAAAAGGCACCTTAGAGATCAGTCTCAAACTGAAACTCACTTTCTATATCCACTGTTACATGACGGTGGCAAAACTGATCATTGAATCTAGGTCCTCTGACTCCAAGCTCTCATTTTCTCAGTGCCTAAATCAATTCTTGGTGATGTGAAACAGCTGGAAAAGTGCCATTCATTCTCCATTAGAGGATCATTTGTGTGAAAGTCAGCAAGTTCCATGATGTGTGCCAGAGAGTAGACAACAGAATAATCTTCCTGAGACACCACTTCAGTTAGTGCTTGATTTCTAACGTTTGACTTCTAATGCTTAGGGAATAATATAATTTTCTCCAGTTACCTGATCTCGCCCAGACTTCTCTGCCTTTGATCAGGTGACTTTGGCAAGAAAGAGTCCAAATACGAGATGAGGGATCCAGCGGTTCTCAACCTTCCTAATGCCGCGAACTGTAAATACAGTTCCTCTTGTTGTGGTGACCCCCCCCAACCATAAAATTATTTCCATTGGGCCCCGGCGACCCCTGAGCCCTGAGCCTTACCCCGAGCTGAGGCAATGGTCCGCTACCGGCACACCGGCGCGCAACGCGCGTACTCCCTGGCCCGCCAGCTGAAGGCAAAGCGGCGGCGGCCGGACCTGGACTAGATCCACCGGGACCTGCGCCGCCCGCCGGCCCCAGTCCGACGCCGAGCCGGACCCGGACCTGCCCGGGGCGGCAACCACTGCTGCCTGGCCTGCTCGAGATACTTCGTTGATACTGCCAGCCTGAAGAATCATTTGAAGTCCAAAGATCACAAAAAAAGACTGAAGCACCTGACAGTAGAACCCTACAGTCAGGAAGAAGCAGAGCGGGCAGCAGGCATGGGCTTATGCGCCCCCCAAGTTGTTGGCAGTGCCCACAGAGGTATCCACCGAAATATCTGATATGGAAGTGGCCAGCTGATGCGGTCCAAGGCAGAGGAAGCCGCTGGTGGCTAGCCATGCTAGGCTGGGCTGGCTGGACTGTATCTCTCCCCTAACACTCAGAGCAGAATCTTCTTACTCTTCCCCAATAAAGGAGCTGAGCTGCTATGTGTCCAAAAAAAAAAAAAGTATTTCCGTTGCTACTTCACAACTGTATTTTTGCTACTGTTATGAATCGTAATGGAAATATCTGATATGCAGGATGTATTTTCATTGTTACAAACTAAACATAACCCACAGGTTGAGAACCGCTGAATAGGTTGGTAAATATTTACGTCTTCTGATTTCCCCTTTAACCACCAGGTGTCACTGGCAAGGAAGCCAAGCTTAGTTGTCAATCACCCTTGAACGTAGGTTCCTGCCTGCACATGCCCAAAATGCGCCCTCCCTCCTAATTTCCCATGGACAGACCTTAGCAACCCACTCCCCTTCTAGGGTGTGAATTTCCTTTCAAATCCCGTGTACTGCTTTCTATGGGATAGGAAAATGACCAGCTACCTCAACTTCCTTATATGGCTCCATGGCAACTGTCTTCGACTTTCTGATCATCCTTTCTTTCACTCTCATCACTCTTAAATGTGTTAGCTCTGAATCCATCGCCAGTTTACACTGACAAAATATAAACCGAGTTTACAAAACCTCAATGATTTAGATCTCCTAATCCTGATGCGTTCTGCTTCCTTCCAGTCTCCTTATGTGAAATCAAGCCAGTAGTGCTAACACATTTAATAGCTAACTATTTTTAACAGTTTTAAATGCATAACAAACGAAGAATGGGTCAACTACTCTTTCCCCACCAAAGTCTTAGGACATAGCCTGAAAGAGGCCCATGTGATTTGTTCTATTGCTCCCTCAAAGTCAGTGAGACCTGGGAAGACCCACTAGAGGACATTAGCTATATTCTGTCTACCTGTCAGTTCTTTAGTCTTCGTTAGATGTAAAACATTTATTGCAAGAATGTTAGTGTGGATAGGGTTTGGATCCTCCAGCAATATATCAACTTACTGGTCTTTGGAGAAAGATTCATATGAAGAATGAGAGCAATTAAATTAAAATTCATAAAGGAGCTAACACTGATTAACACCCTTTGTCATCTTTTCCACACACTACCAACCATCACAGAAGGCAACACAAGAGTGAAGGCTCTATTATATGGGTTGCTCTCCTCCCATTTCAGTAACCGGAAAAAATAAAAATTTTGCCCTAAGATATGGTAAGAAAAACTAGAGAAGAAAAAGAAGAGAAAGGGCCTGCAAGGAGAGTAGTGACAATTTGAAAGAGCAAAAGGACACTGGAGGGTTTTGTTTTTATCTAATATAGGTATATGGCACAGAAAGATAAGACATCCTCCCTTTACCTGAGAAACTTTTGGATTGGGCTGGTTTAGTGCAGGATGCCACGGATACATTTTTCAGGGTTCTTGGGTTGGGAGTACCAATGAAAAGATTTTTGACAGTCTTTTTTGTGGTGTCAAATAAAAAACAACACAAGAAGAAAAAGGAATGCCCATCAATTGAGGAATGACTGAATAAATTGTGGTATATTAATGTGATAGAATACTGTTGTACTGGAAGAAATGAGGAAGGAGACGATTTCAAAGAGAGTTGGAAAGACATATAAACTGAGATGGTTTGTGGGGAATAAAAGAGTCTATTGTCAAGGTACATGAAAGAAGGGAGAATACTAAAGGATGGAAAAACCTTATTATTAGCCCCCAAAAGGCAACATTTAGAATATCAATAACTACCCTCTGCTACACCTACTTTCCCATCTTCATGAAATTTCTATGCAAATTATCTATACACATCAAAGGTTTCCTTGATGAGGATAGCTGAAGGGAACAGCAAGGCTTTTGTAAGCAATGTTTTAGAGAAAACTACATCTTTACAATGGCACAATTGACTGAAAGGTGTAGAGAATACAAGAAAGCACTGTGCTTATTGTCTGATTATGAAAAAAAGCATCTAATTTAATAGAGTAAAATTCCATCTTAAAGGTGCTCCTCTACAGAGCCTCTCTCATGTATATGTCAAAATCACAAATAGGGGTAGAGGGATTGTTGATCAGAGACACCATGCATTGTGGATAATGGACCTTTGTCATAAAGAAATCCCTCCCATGGATTTCTTGGGAGAAATCCCTCCCATGGTAATAGGTATTCACTTTAGCCTCTTCCTGAGGCACATCCTTTTTGAGGTGATGACACAACATCTGATTGGTCCTTTTGAGTCTCCTTAAGTAAAGAATTGTGTCTAAGATGACTTGACAATGTCAAGAAGATAAACTTTGAACTATAAAACTACTGAAATAATGCTGCCCTTTGTCTTTTTAGGCTGTTTTTGTCTGGGACTCTGACAATGCTTTCTCCTCTGTTCTGCAAATGGACAAACTGCTGAGTCTGGAATTGAATAGGAGAAGAGTAGGCTGGACTGCCTTTAAATTACAGAGTTGTTTATCTGCTAAGTTTCTTTTGGTTCAGCTAGCATCTCTACGCATCTAACTCCCAGATCTATGCATACAGCAATATTTTCTCTTCTAAGCTCTAGTGCCTTATCACCAATCACTTATTAGACAATTCCATATGGGTATCTTATGCGCATATTAAACTCAATATGTCCAAAACAAAACTCATTGTCTTTTCTCAAAAATGTCTCCCTTTTTCTTTTATTCCCTCATAGGTTACTTATTTGTTTAATTTAGTATTTTATTTTTCCCTAATTACACATGAAAACAATTTTCAATCTTTGTCTTTAAAATTGAGTTCCAAATTCTCTTCCCCCATCCCCACCCCCCCATTCAGAAGGTAAGCAATTTTATATAAGTTACATTTGTGTAGTCATGCAAAACATACTTATATATTAGTCATGATGTAAAAGAAAACATAGACCAAAATTTAAAAACCCAAGAAATATGAAGGAAAGAAAAAATATGCTTCAATCTGTATTCAGACTTCATCAGTTCTTTCTCGGGGAATGGTTACAACATTTTTCATCTTAAGTCCTTTAGAATTGTCTTGGATCATTGTGTTGCTGAGTACAGCTAAGTCATTCATAGTTGATCATATTACTGTGTACAATTTCCTCCTGATTCTACTAATTTATTTCACTCTGTATCAGTTCATGCAAGTCTTTCCAGGTTTTTCTGAGAGCAACTACCTCATCATTTGTTATAGCCAAGAGTATTCCATCACAATCATACATAATAACTGGCTCAGCCATTCCCCAATTCATGGGCATCCTCTCAACTTCCAATTCTCTGCCATCAAAAAAGAGCTGCTATAAACATCTCTGTATACATAGGTCCTTTTCTTTTTTGGTTTTTTATCTCTTTTTAGATGTAGACGTAGTAGTAGTACTGCTAGGTCAAAGAATAGACATGTTTTTATAGACCATTGGGCATAGTTCCCAATAGCTCTACATAATAAGTGAATCTGTTCACAAGTCCACCACTAGTGTATTAGTGTCTCAATTTTCTCCCATCCCCTCCAGCATTTGTCTTTTTCCTTCTCAATCCCATTAGCCAATCTAATAGGTGTGAGGTAGTACCTCAGATTATTTTAATTCACATTTCTTCAATCAATAGTGATTTAGAGCATTTTCTCATATGGCTTTGATAACATCATCTGAAAATTGACTGTTGATATTTTATCATTTGGGGAATGAATGCTTCCCTTTTTCAAGCAATGGTCTGTGAGATGAAAGAGTTCAGAGTCTGAATCTAAGGTCAGAAAAGGTCTTTATTCTTTCTCATGAGAAAGGACTCTTCCCCTGCTGCCCACAGCGGGGCAGGGAGAGAGCAACAGGTAGAAACCAGCTCATGATTATATAGTAAACCCAACTCCTGCAACTGGCCTTCAGTCTTATTGGTAGGAGAGGCTGACCCACAACCTAAGCTTGGGAATCTTTCTGAGACAAAGGACCCAGAAACATGTGGATGTCCAATGAAAGTAGCCTTAACCTTATTTAGCATGTCCTGTGCTGACCTCATTCTGGGGGAGGGTCTCCATTGCTTTAAGCCCCAGATTGCTTGAAGGTCAGGTGACCCAAACCTAGGCCTAGTGAATACTGAAGCCATTCTAGATTTGATTTTTCAAAATGGGGAAACCACTATAAATTATCCCTCACAAGGGTACTACCATCCTTCAATTCACCCAGGTTCATAACCTCAGAGGCATTTTTGATTCTTTTCTCTCCCTCAACTACCATATCTAATCAATTACCCAGTCTTGTCATTTTATACTTCCACATACCCCAGTGTACATCCTCTTCTCTCCAGTCATACTATAAAGACAAACACCATATTTTAGGTCTTTATCCCTTCTCACTTGGCCTGTTGCAAGAGCCTCCTTATTGGTCTCACTGCCTCAAGTCTCAGCCCTATCCAGTCCCTTCTCCACATAATTGTCAAATCAGTAAAGCATAGGTCTGACCTTGTCATTCCTCTGTTCAGGAAGCTCCAGAGGCTCCCAGTTGCCTCAAGAATTAAATTCAGATTTCTCCCTCTGCCTTCACAATACACTCCTCCAAGTTAAGTACACATTTCTTTTCTTCATGTGCTCGGTAGATCAGTACTACTTCATGTACTCTGAAGATCTAGCCTACTTGTTTTTCCTCACACATGATCTATCTTATCTGTGTGCCTTTCCACAGGCTATCCCCCATGCTTGGAACAAACTTCCTCCTCATTGTCCCCTTTTAGATTCCTTCACTATCTTCAATGTTCAATTCAAACATCACGTCCTCTATGAAGGCTTTCCTGATTCCCCAGGTACTATTGCCTCTCCACACCTACCCTTAAATTTCTTAAAGTCTCAGGATTAAGTACCACCTCTTTCCCAAAGTCTATGCCCTTCATTTGCTATGCCCTGCTCCTTACCAATTACTTTTATTTATATATGTGTGTTTTTAGACATACTTATGTTATTACTGGCACAGGAAGTTTCAAATGAGAACTACAGATCAGATAACTGATTAGAATACTGATTTAGATAATTATCCATTCTGAAATAGAGAGACTTAGAGTTGCCTGGAGTTGTGGGAAGTCAATTGACTTGTTTAGTGTCACACATTTAGCATCCATCCAACCATCTATCTATTTAACTTATTTACCTGTGTTCATGTTATTCCCTCCCCTAATAGAATGTAAACTCCTTGAAGGAAAGAATGATTTCATTTTTGCTTTTCTATTCCAAGTGCCTAGAACAGTGCATGTTACATAATAGGCACATAGTAAATGCTTATTAAAATAATATATGAAGTTTTTTTTTAATGATCTCCAAGTTTCTCCCTGAAACAAAGGCTCATCTTTTTAACATCAATATTTAACATCAATCAATAGGTATTGCTTACCTGGGAGTTAGGGAATACTATAGTTTCCTATGAACTAAATCAACATTAAAATAAGGAGCTATGCAGGAGAAGTAGGGTGAAGGATACCATCAGAGAAATATACCCAGAAAAAAGAAAAAAAATAGTGATAACAAGGGACAACTGATAGATGACTTCTGTGCTCCACTGGCATATCTACAATTTCAGAAGAATGTAAGGAAGACTACCAAGTTGTTAGAAGGAACTCTTAAGGGCACTTGATGGGAAGACACGGAGGAGAGTTGCACTGAGAGTGAAATCCATTAACCTATTCACAAATTAGAATTATAACACTAACATGAGCTATTACCAAAAAGTTTAGAGATTGCAGGTAGATAGCATAGTTCTAGGTATAGAAGAATATACAAAGTTGAAAGCCAGAAACTTATCACTGTCATAGTCACTAAGAGTTCAGTGGACAATATAGTCTATAAAGAGGTAATATAGAGGCAGATAGCAGAATGGATTAAAAACCATAATCCTACAATATGATGTCTACAAGAAACTCATCTGAAACATGGGGATATACACAGAGTAAAGGTAAAAGGCTGGAGTAAAATATATCATCCCTCAGCCAAAGTAAAAAAAAGCAGGGGTAGCAATCCTTATCTCAGACAAAGGAAAAGCAAAAATAGATCTAATTAAAAGAGATAAGGGAAGAAACTATATCCTGCTAAAAGGCACCATCAAAAATGTAGCAATATCATTACTAAACATTTATGTACCAAGTGGTACAGCATCTAGATTTTTAAAGGAAAAATTAAGGATGTTAGAGGAAGAAATAGATGACAAAACTATACTAGTAGGGGACTTCAATCTCCCCCTCTCTGAGACTGATAAATCTAACCTCAAAATAAATAAGAAAGAAGTTAAGGAAGTAAATAGAATCTTAGACAACTTAGATATGGTAGACCTCTGGAGAAAATTGAATGGGGATAAAAAGGAATATACCTTCTTTTCAGTAGTACATGGCACATATACAAAAATTGACCATGTATTAGGCCATAAAAACCTCACAATTCAGTACAGAAAGGAGGAAATATTAAATGCATCCTTCTCAGATCATGATGCAATAAAAATTATATGTAATAAAGGGCCATGGAAGGATAGACTAAAAACTGATTGGGAACTAAGTAACTTAATCCTAAAGAATGAGTCAAACAAGAAATTACAGAAACAATCAGTAACTTCATTTAAGAGAATGACCATAATGAGATAACATACCAAAATTTGTGGGATACAGCAAAACCAGTTCTTAGGGGAAGTTTAATATCCCTGAATGCATACATAAATAAAATAGAAAAATGGAGGTAAATAAATTGGGCATGCAGCTGAAAAAGTTAGAAAAAAGAACAAATTGAAAATCCCCAACTAAATACTAAATTAGAAATAATGAAAACCAAAGGAGAGATCAATAAGATTGAATTTAAGAAAACTATTGAATTAATAAATAAAACTAAGAGCTGGTATTATGAAAAAAACAATAAAATTGATAGACCTTTAGCCAATATGACAAAAAAAAAAGAAAGAAGAAAACCAAATTACAAGTATAAAAAAGTGAAAAGGGTGAATTTACTTTCAATGAACAGGAAATTAAAACAATAATTAGGAATTATTTTGCCCAATTATATGCACATAAATTTGACAATCTTAGTGAAATGGATGAATATTTACAAAAATACAAGTTGCCCAGACTAACTGAAGAGGAAGTAAACTACTTAAATAACCCCATCTCAGAAAAAGAAATTGAACAAGCCATCAATGAACTCCCTAGGAAAAAATCTCCAGGGCCAGATGGCTTTACTAGTGAATTTTACCAAACATTTAAAGAACAATTGATTCCAATACTTTACGAACTATTCAGAAAAATTGGAGGAGTCCTACCAAATTCTTTTTATGACACAAATATGGTGCTGATACCTAAATCAGGAAGAGACAAAACAGAGAAAGAAAATTACAGACCAATTTCCCTTATGAATATAGATTCAAAAATTCTAAATAAAATATTAGCAAAAAGACTACAGCAAATTATCATGAGAATAATACATTTTGATCAGGTAGGATTTATTCCAAGAATGCAAGGGTGGTTCAATATCAGGAAAACTGATTAGTATAATCGATCACATCAACAACAAAACTAGAAGAAACCATATGATTATCTCAATAGATGCAGAAAAGGCTTTTGACAAAATACAGCATCCATTCCTATTAAAAACACTAGAAAGTATAGGAATAAATGGAGTCTTCCTTAAAATAATAAGTAGCATCTATCTAAAACCATCAGCAAGTATTATTTGTAATGGGGACAAGTTAGAAGCATTTCCAATAAGATCAGGAGTGAAACAAGGGTGTACACTATCACCCCTCTTATTCAATTTGGTTCTAGAAATGTTAGCAGTAGCAATAAGAGAAGAAAAAGAAATTAAGGAATCAAAATTAGGCAAAAAAGAGATGAAGCTATCACTCTTTTCAGATGATATGATGATATACTTAGAGAATCCTAGAGAATCAAGTAAAAAATTACTTGAGATAATAAACAAATCTGGCAAAGTTGTAGGATATAAAATAAAGCTACATAAATCCCTTGGCATTCCTATATATCTCTAATGAAATCCAAAAGCAAGAGATAGAAAGAGAAATTCCATTCGAAGTTACTGTAGACATTATAAAATATTTGGGAATCTACCTGCCAAAACAAACCCAGTACCTTTATGAACACAACTACAAAACACTTTTCACACAAGTAAAATCAGATCTCACTAATTGGAAAAACATCAATTGTTCATGGTTGGGTAGGGCTAATATAATAAAAATGACAATTTTACCTAAATTAAGTTACATATTTAGCACCATACCAATCAATCTACCAAAAAATTACTTTATAGAATTAGAAAAAATAGTGACAAAATTCATTTGGAAGAACAAAAAGTCCAGAATATCAAGGCAATTAATGAAAAGAAATGTTAGGGAAGGTGGCCTAGCCATACCAGATTTTAATCTCTATTATAAAGCAGTAGTCATCAAAACTACTTGGTATTGACTGAGGGAGGAATAGAGTAGTGAATCAATGGAATAGATTGGGTACATGAAACTCAGCAGACAATGACTATAGTAATCCACTGTTTGAGAAACCCAAAGATCCCAGCTTTTGGGATAAGAATGCACTATTTGACAAAAACTGCTGGGAAAACTGGAACGTAGTATGGCAGAAATTGGGCATAGACCAATATTTAACACCATACACCAAAATAAAGTCAAAATGGGTCCATGATCTAGGTATAAAGGCTGATACTGTAAGCAATCTGGGAGAGTAAGGGATAGTTTACCTGTCAGACCTATGGAGAGGGGAAGACTTCATGAAGAAGAGTTAGAGAGCATTATAAAACACAAAATGGATAATTTTGATTATATTAAATTGAAAAACTTCTGTACAAACAAAGCCAATGTTACCAAGATTAAAAGGGAAGCAGAAAATTGGGAAAGAATTTTTACAACCAGTGTCTCTGTTAAAGGCCTCATTTCTAAAATATACAAAAAACTGAGTCAAATCTATAAGAATACGAGCCACTCCACAATTGATAAATGGTCAAAAGCAGTTTTCAGAAAATGAAATTAAAGATATCTATAAGCATATGAAAAAATGTTCCAAATCACTAGTGATTAGAGAAATGCAAATCAAAACAACTCTGAGTTACCACATCTCACCAGCCAGATTGGCTAAGATGACAAAACAGCAAAATGATCAATTCTATAGAGGATGTGAAAAAATTGTAACACTAATGCATTGTTGGTGGAGGTGTGAACTGTTCCAGCCATTCTGGAGAGCAATCTGGAACCATGCCCAAAGGGCCATAAAGAAATGCATACCCCTTGACCCAGCAATACATTTCTAGAGTTATATCCCAAAGAGATCAGAGAAGTGGGAAGAGAACTCATATATACAAAAATATTTATAGCAGCTCTTTTTGTGGTGGCAAAAAACTGGAAAGCAAGGGGATGCCCATCAATTGGGGAATGGCTGAACAAGTTGTAGTATATGAATGTAATGGCATACTTCTGTACTATAAGAAATGAGGAGCAGACAGACTTCATAATAACCTGGAGAGACTTGTATAAACTGATGCTGAGTGAGAAGAGCAGAACCAGAAGAAATTTGTACACAATCACAGACACAACATGTGTAACAACTAACTTCAATAAACTGGGCTCCTCTCAGCAATATAAGGATATAAGAAAAGTCCAAAAGACTCATGATTGAAAGAGATATCCACATCCAGAGAAAGAAATGCAGAGTCTGAATGCAGATTGAAACAAACTACTTGCTCTTTTTATTTTTCTTGTTTTGTTTTGTTTCCTCTTTCCCACTGACCATTCCATCAGTTACAATCCTTCTTTACAACCTGATCAATAATTAGTGGGAAGATATTTGTAGATCCTGTATCCAAGGGCACGCCACCATGATGAAGGGGAGGATAGGGAGGGGGAGAAAAGTCTGAAACTCAAGGGTGTGGAAGTGAATGTTGTAAACTAAAAGTAAATAAACCAATTTAACTTTAAAAGAAAGTTGGGCTGGAGAAATGTCCAATGGAATAAGCAGAAATTAAATATTTTATTATTAACTTCTTTAAAAAAAAGAAGTAATATGGATACAGATACCCTGTTCCATAGACTTAATGAATCAGAGACCAGAGTTAAGATTCTTACAAAGGTGATGAAAATAGTCTGTGACTCAAAAAAAGATTCTGACAGAGGAAACCACAGCAAAGATTCTGGTCCTTTCTTCAGACAATGTACCATCACTGGAACAAATGCCAAACCTCCGTACTCAGGATGAGCAAGTATGATGACCAGTAGGTTTGCCTTTAGGATAATAGCATAAAAGTTCTATTTTTGGTTTAAAGGAACATTTATCAGAAGAGAATTGGATCTATCTCTTCCAAAGTTGAATTAATGTTATAGGAGTAGCAGAAATCAGAACTTATTAATATGACATTAAAATCTAATAGAATAAGAACACTGAAAGATTTATGAAGGCAATCAGTGCTACCCAGTTTACCAGTCAATAGCTATAGAAGCCTACCATGATGATTTTACATACCTTACTCAAGAAGAAAACTTTAGATTTTGTATGAAACAGATTCTTCTGGTTCTAAAGGACAGTTTGGAACATATATTAAAACTATGAGACTTGCACAAATTATCTATAAATGATAATAGTAATTCAAATTTTATAGGACTTTAAAGTTTACAGTTTTAACTAACAACATCCCTGAGAGGTTTAGTAGTAGCAAGTGCAATTGTTGCCATTAATTACAGATGGAAAAATTGAGGCTCAGAGTAAGAAAATGATTTGGCTATGACCACACAGCTTATTTGGAGAACATATAATAGGAAACCTTTAGAGCGGGTGTGCTTAGATTTCATGTCTTTGAGGGTGGGAAGGGGAAAAAGGAAAGGAATTCAAATAAATATTTATATAACATCTACTATATGCTAGGCAGAGTACTAAGCATTTTATAAATACTAATTCACAACCCTGCAAAGTAGATACTATTATACACATTTTACAGTTGAAGAAACTGAGGAAAATAGAGGTTAAGTGACATGTCCAGGGTCTCTCAGATAGCTAGTAAGGATCTGAGACTAGATTTTAATTCAGGTCTTCCTGACTCCAAGACCAGTGCCCTATCCAGATGTACCACCTAGCTGCTGAGAAGGATCAAAATAGCTAGGTTTTAGGCATAAGCTATAGCCTTGTAGAGACTGATTACTTTATTTAATATCTATCTAGTTACCAATCCAGAATTAGGGAGCCTGCAGGTTTACCAAAGTATTTTGGGAGAAATAATGTATAGCTTCCCTGCTAGGATCCATGTCTAGTCAAGGTCAACTAAGATTCTGAGAGTAGGTTTTAGAATATTTTCTTCGGACTATTTTTCCGTTTTGAGTAACGGGGGAAAATAAAGTGTGTTTGTTTCAAAATATGCATGGGGTGGAGTTAGTAACAAAGAAACTGAAGAAGAAAGAGAAGAGGAAGGGCCTTTAGAGTAGAGGTGTCAAACACATACCTATGGCCTTCTTGCAGTTTACAACTCTTCAAAGCGCTGCAAATCAGATTGAAATGTAATTGGGAAATATTTAACAAAATAAATAATAATACAACAAAACGTTGACAACATCACACCTTAAAACTTAGTCAATATACAACTGGTAGGGATCCTAATGTACATCATTATTTATGAATTAGTGGTCTCTATTTCTATCTGTGTGGGACACCCCTGCTTTACTGTAATGGCAACCTGGGAGGAGGGCTTCTGAAGAGGCAACTCAATGTTGTATAGATAGATGGCAAAGAAAGATAAGGTATCCTAAGCCTGTCTGTCAGTCTTTGAGGTAGCTAGGTGGTGTTGGAGTCAGGAGGACTTTGAGTTCAAATCTAGCCTCAGATACTCACTAGCTGTGTGACTGACCCAGGGCAAGTCACTTAACCACTGCTTCCCTAAGTTTCCTTAACTATAAAATAGTGGTAATAAATAGCACCTACCTCCCAGAATTGTTGTGAGAATCAAACGAGATAATATTTGTAAAGTGCTTAGCACTGTGTCTGGTGGTGCATAGTAGGTACTTCATAAATGCTCTTTTTCTTCTTTTAAGGAATCCGCTGGCTAGCAGTCCTAAGGATATCATGAAGAGTAAACATCCATGTCAGACACAGCAGGGTACACTGAGGGAATGACAGGATGCAGAATGTGCTAGGGATGTCAAACCACTGTCACCACCTTCAACAGCACCCCTTCTCAGTGATTACCCAGGAGGCTGAATGCAGGAGCCCTGGAAATAAGTGCTCTCCAGACAACCAACCATGCTTCTAGTCACTGATAACCGTGAGGAGTCATAAGAAGCCCACCTTTCTCTCCAACACCAACTATTTACTAACAGCCATTGACAGTGAGATAAGTTCCAGAGCCCCAGACCACTGCTCCTGTTTCCAGACTAGCTCTCACAGCCATTATTGTAGGAAGTATCCTCTGTGTATATTCAACCCAGCAACTGCTGATGCTGCAGCCACAGTTACAGAGGACCCAGAAAAGAAAGTTTTCACCACCAAAGTCCCTGGTGCTGTCAAATGGTTCAACATCAGAAATTCATATGCTTTTTATCAATGGAAATAACATTGAAGAAGATGCAGTGTCATCTACTTTCCTGCCACCTCCTGAAGATGATGGAGCCTGTCCTTCTGACCTGAAGGTGAACCTTTATATATGTGTTGTCTCCTAAACTAAACTCTTGAAGAGCAGGGACTATCTCTATGATTCTACTTGTATCCCTAGCTGTTAGCATAATGTTTTGTACATAGTGAATGCTTAATAAATGCCATTTTATTCATTAAAAGAGTATTAACAAAACATTAAAAAACAACAAAATCTGTTCAGAAGAGAAACAAAAATAGAGCAATTTTATTATCACTGGTATAAGTTTAATATGTACTTTTTTTTTGCTTTTCATATGGGCAGGTGGGGTTAAGTGACTTGCCCAAGGACACATGGCTAGTAAGTGTTAAGTGTCTGAGGCCAGATTTGAACTCAGGTCCTCCTGACTCCAGGGCTGGTGCTCTATTCACTGCACCACCTAGTTGCCCTAATATGTACATTCTTTAAAAGCTAAATTGTATGTAACTGAAATTCATAGTTTTGTATTCAATATTTCTTTTGGCTTTTCTTTGTATACTGAGATGTTCATGTTTGCCAATTATTGTGAAGTTCATGATAAAGAAAATTTTCAACAAGAAAAGATATAGGAATAATAGCTAATGAAATGAAGGCTAGAAAAAAGAGAGGAGTAAGGGAACAGAGAGAGAATTGAGAGTGAAAATCTAAAGAGAAAGAGAATGAGAGAGAGAGAGAATGATATTAAGAGACAGAGAGGGTGTTGGGGGTCTTCAGGGAGGACTGGTATCTTGGTGTGAGAGCTGCTGAGTTCTTTTCCAGACTGTTCATTCACCTTTCAGGTCTACCTGCCACCCAACTCTCACTTATGGCTCCAAGATGCTCTAGCATGTGTGGTGGTCACACACTGGTAAACCATTTTGGTAGACGGGCTAAACAAGATTGAGGGTAACCAGTGGACTTCAAACCTGTCAGGGAGTTAGGAAGGTGTCTACCCCAAGCAAGTGTGGACTTCCCCCCAAAATAGGTGGATGTGAATAATTTGTTCCAATGAACCATGAAGGAGAGGGTAGCAGCACTTGTTAAGACATCCAAGATGCCACGATCATCCACTGCATCCAAAGTCATCACCAGTCATTTTGACTTTTATCTTGCTACTGAACTCTGATGACTCTGGAAAAGAGAGCAAGGCTGACAACTTTGAAGAACTCTGCCTCACTTAAATCCAATTTATGTATGAATCAAAAGACATCACCCATTCCATTTTACATTTTACTGTTTTATTTTTCATCATTTTATTTTTATTATTTTACTATTCAACTATTTTACCTACCTTGAAGTCCTGTGGTGAAAGGCTAGTGATGAAGCAGCAGGTACAGGTACACTGAGAGCTGTAGTCACAACCTTGCACATAGGTGGTCTGAGGCAAAGGGTCATTTTCTAATTGGATTGAAGCAGTAGTAGGATTTAGCAGTGTCATGGGTATCTGAACAGCTTTTTAAAGGATTGCACTGCTAACCTCCATGCATGAGGAAGGGGCTAGAAAAGGTGCCCTAAAAACTGACTGTTTTACCTATCCCTGGCCTGCTTACCATGGCAGGTGGGACTCCTACTCTGTAGTCAAAGCACAAAAAAAGTGCAAAAACTTTTGCAAAGACGATTTCACTCACTTTGGTACATAGAATGTGTGCATGCATGTGGACAACACAAAATCCAGTAGACCTGAACAACAAACTGTTTTGCTGTGAGACAACTGAATATGTATTACATCCAAAGAGCAGCCCTGAGCAAAACAAGGTTGGCAAATGAAGGCCGGCTTCCCAAAACAGAGCTAGAGGGAGATTTTTCCAGAGTGGCATGAAGCTGACCTAGGTTTCACAATCAAATCTAATCTAGTTGACAAGCATGTATGTCTCCCAAAAGGAGTGAACAACAGGTTCGTGGCAACGTGGTTGCCACTTGCAGAAAAGTGCCATGCCACCATCATTGGTACATACGTTCACATCATCACATCACATGATGAATGCTGATAAAGTCAAAGAAAAATTTTGTGAAGACCTGGAGACCCTCAAAATCAATGTTCTGACAGAGGACAAGTTTGTAATTCTGGGTGATAAGAGTAGGCACAAAGTATCAGACATGGCAGGGAGTCCTTGGGAGGAATGGAGTTGGAAACAGCACTTATTACTGAAGATTTGTGCATCTCGTGACCTTCCCATCACTGTCTTCCACTTATGTAAACCCCAAAAATTTCACGGATATAGCCTTGTAGCAAACATTGGCATTTAATAGTCTATATCATTGCAAGGAGAAAAGATAAGAAAGGATGAGAGTGACAAAGGTGATGTGTGATGCAGAGTGCTAGAATGATCACAGACTTATCTTCTCCAAGCTAAATATTCACATTTAATAAAAGCAGTGGCCCTAAAGCAAGATGACTACCAGAAGACTTAATGTCCACAAATTAGGGCCTACTCTGAGTCTGAAGCTTTTGTTGCTAGCTTGGAGGGAAAGCTGAACCAACACACAGTTGGCAACAGTGGAGCAGAAGAGGAGTGGGCAGCTTTCAGAGATTTGGTGTATAGCACAGCATTTACTCATCTGGGTTAGAGTAGTCATAAACATCCAGAATGAACATAATATAGAAACAGAGGAGCTACTAAATGAAAAAAAACCCCAAACCAAGAACTCCTTAGGGCTTACCAGCAGGCTAGTTTGTGTCTTAAGAAGGCAATGTTTAACTCCATCAAAAGTAAAGTGCAAGTGAAGCTTAGAGAGATTTGAGATTCTTGGCTCAGTAAGAAGGTAGATGAAATTCAGTATTATACTGAAAGTAACAATCCAAAGCTCTTCTATGATGTCCTGAAAGCTATTTATATGCCAAAGAGCTATGATGCACCCTAGGTATTCAGAGCTGATAGAGCCACACTGATAAGAACATGATGCTGTAAAGATGGCCTGAATATTTCGCCATCATCAACCAATGCCAAAGCTATTGACTGTATACCTCAGGTTGAAGTCAAACACTCCCTAGCTGAAGAAGGTTTTGAATGCCATTAAGCTTCTCTTGTGTGGCAAAGTGCCTGGTGTTGATTCCATCCCAGCAGAGATTTACACGGTAGGACTCCACTGCTCATACAAAAGCTGACTGAATTCTTTCAGATTATATGGCAAGAGGATGTCTTTACTGTCCATTTCCATAAAGGAAAAGAAAATAGGTTGTCCTGTGACAATCATGGGGTGAGGGGTGAGGGTCTTCTCTCTTAGTCATTGGTGTCAAGATTCTTAACAGTCTTTCTTAGTCAGTTGCTCCTTCACCTGGAAGATGATCATCTATCGGAAAGCCACAATGGCTTCAGAAAGGGCCAAGTAATGGTGAATATGGTATTTGCTATCCAACAACTCCAGGAGAAACACCAGGAACAGAACAGAGATCTGTACATAACATTTGCTGATCTGACCAAGGTCTTTGATACTGACAGTCATGAGCACTTGAGGAAGATCATGGTGAAATTTGATTGCCCAAGGGTCAGCTAGGTGATACAGTGAATAGAGCACCGGCCCTGGAGTCAGGAGGATCTGACTTCAAATCTGGCCTTAGACACTTAATACTTACTAGCCATGTAACTTTGGGCAAGTCACTTAACCCCAACTGCCCTGCCCCCCCAAAAAGAAATTTGATTGCCCAAAGAAGTGTATTAGTATTGTACACCAGTTTAGTTTCATGATTGCATGTTGCAGAGGTTCTGAATAATGGATGATACTCTCATGCTTTTCCACAACCAATGGAATGAAATAGGTCTGGGTGCTTGTTCCCATGTTTTCAATGATGCTGTCAGATGCCTTCAATGAGGAGGAGGATAGCATCCAGTTCAGCTACAGCAGTGATAATGAATTATTTGATTTTAAAAGGCTACAAATCAAGACTTAAGTAGGAGAGTTAGAACATGATTTTTTATTTGCAGATGATTATGCACTCAATGCAACCTTTGAGGCTCAGCTGCATAAGAGTATGGATCTACTGCTTGTGCTAATTTTGGCCTGATAATTAGCAACAAGAAAACAGAGGTTCTTCACTAGACAGCAACATACCATCTATATGTGGAACCATTGGTTACAGCAAATGGAGAAATTTTGAATGCTGTGGATAAGTTCACTTATCTTGGCTTAATGCATACCTTGCCAGAGATAGTTCAGTGTTTAGGAGGCTCTGCAAGAAATAGGGAGAGAAAAGGAATCAGGCTGCCTATCAAACTGAGGGTCTATGTGCTGACCTCATTGTTGTATGCCTGACCTGGACAATCTACCAGTTCCATGCCAGAAAACTGAATTGCTTCCATTGTAATTCTCTTAAGAAGACTCTGAAGATCACCTGACAAGGTAAGGTACTGGATACTGAGGTTCTTTCTGGACTGAACTGTCAAGCATTCAAACTCTACTGTGGAGAGTGCAACTACTATGGGCTGGACACATTGTTTGAATGCCAAACACATATTGTTTGAATGTCAAACATACATTTGCCTAAAGGACTACTTTATGGAGAACTCACACAAGCAGATATTTTCATGGAGGTTAGAAGAAGCAATATGAGGACACTCTCAAGGTCTCTCTGAAGAACTTCGCTCTCAATTGTGAGACATGGGAAGACACTGACACAGAATCATCCAACACAGCATGCCTGCAAAAAGAAGGCATGGAGGGGCGGCTAGGTGGCGCAGTGAATAGAGCACCGGCCCTGGAGTCAGGAGTACCTGAGTTCAAAACCGGCCTCAGACACTTAACACAAAAAAAAAAAACTAGCCGTGTGACCTTGGGCAAGTCACTTAACCCCAACTGCCCTCCAAAAAAAAAAAAAAAAAAGCAAAAACAAAAAAGAAGGCATGGTGCTCTATGAGCAAAGCAGAATTGTAGTAGCTCAAAAGAAATATAAGACGTACAAATTTAGACATCCCCCCCCAAATGTTCATACTGATTATTTGTGTCCAAACTGTGGTAGAGTCTTCCAAGCTCTTATTAGTTTGATCAGCCACAGTCAGACACTCTGTACTCTTATCTCAACAACATGTTGTCATTTTGGTTCTCTTTATGAAGGAACATCAATTATGGGGGAGAGAGAGATAAAGAAGTTAGTCCATCTCTCTCTGTAATTTAGAACTACTGTTAAACTCTTCCGGGAGGCTGAGACTTAAAACTCAGAATATGAAGCAATGTATCAGACTACTGAAAAGGAATTGTTACATTTCACTTTGGTTCAGCACAGCTCAAACAACTCCCTCCAAGAACATGACTTTGGAAAAGTCAAACCAGAACTTCAGGTGGTTCTAGTCAGTGACCATCTCTTATAAGAAGCACTATAGTAGCTGCTGGGACTTCTCTGAAAGTGTAGATGGCACTGACTGAAGCCCTGAGGATCTTTGGACTCCCAAGTTCATCTCCAAGTACAGACTTGCCTCAAATTCAAATTTTGTTCACTTATAATTAGGCAAAGAAACACAAAGCAGAAGACACAGTCAGAAAGCTGAGCCCATCCTGTTCCAGCTGCCACATGGGAGTAGTCAGTGTGCTGTCAGTGTTGGAGAAGGGTGCTAGTCCCTGTTCTACACCTCCAGTGAAAAACCCAAAGGTATCCACAAATATGACTGATGAAAAGAGAAGTCAACGGCAGGTCACTCTATTGGAAGATAGATCTAATAAAGGAATTGCTTCACCATTCCCCAACTCAGTCCACCTGGTTAGTTAGAAAGAAGGCAGAACAACTCTGTGTGTGCCCTTTTATATAATGACGAGGCAAAAGATGAAGAAATTACATAGCAAAAGAACAAATTTACACATTTACTATTATCAGTTTTCTCATCTGTAAAAAGAAGGGACTGAATTCCATAGCCTATAAGGTCCCTTCTAGTTCTACATCTATGATCCTATGAGTCAATGTATAGCACATTGGTTCTGGACTTACTCTCCCAAGCCTCACTAGCCTTGGTGGACTGAACTCAGTTTGTTGTTGTTGTTCACTTGTTTCAGCTGTGTCAGACTCTTCATGATCCCATATGGGTTTTTCTTGATAAAGATACTGGAGTGGTTTGCCATTTCCTTCTCCATCTCATTTTACAGATAAGGGAACTGATGCAAACAGGGTTAAGCAACTTGTCCAGGGTCACACAGTGTCTGAGGCCAGATATGAACTCAAGAAGATGAGTCTTCCTGATTCCAAGCTGGCACTCTATCCACTGCACCAACTATCCCAGAACTCAGCTACTTCTTACCCTAAAGGTTCTAGGAGTAATTCCTGAGGGATAAATTTAATGCAATCATTAATGAGCCACCATTTATATGTATCAACAAGTTCATATCTTCCTAGTATCAGCTAAACAGTGATTATTGACCAGCATAAGTTTGAAAATTTGGCCTCTCTTCAACACCAATCAACATCAATTAGTTTTTACAAAGGAATTTTTACTGGGAAGATATTGTAAGACTTTAAGCACACACACACACACACACACACACAAATCTGAAACCAGGAACATACTATTCCCTACCACTGTGGTCCCTGTGGAGACTGTTTAAACTTAAAGTGGTTGCTACTAAACATTTATTTTATCCAGTTCACTTCTGATTCACTTCTGCTCAAATGAAATATTTGTGAAGCACTTAGCACAGTGGTTGGAGATTATTCCACCACTATCACTACCACTCTTCACTTCTGATTGTGGCACAGCCTATGGACAAGTTGCTACTTTGCTTGTAGGATGAGGTACCTTGGCTATTGTGTCAATTTACTTCTGGGCTGGGTCAAGTAGGTTGCTTTTCAATGCTATCTGCTCCCTGGGCAGGTTCAGCTTCTGAATTCTCGTTCCTAGATCTCAGGTGGATCTTCTGACTGATACTCACGAAGGGGTGACTTGGTTTGCTCCTTCTCCAATGCTCATTCACCTAATATGAGGAAAGAATAAACAGAACAGGGACAGAAGAATGTTCACAGTTGCATGGTAGTTAGGGTAAGAGATAAGGTTGTTACTGTTGTGCAGAGAGTAAGAACGAGCAGAGATCTGGGTTCAAGGTAAATTTAGATATGGATTTATTGATTAAGCGTGCGACTACCCCAGTGTTCAGCACTCAAATGAGTAGAGATTTCCGGAAATTCAGATCTTGGTTATAAAGGCTAAAACCACAAAATTATAATAGGGAGGGGAGCTAGCAGAAGCTATGATGTATAGAAGCAAAGAATAGCCATTGGTTAAAATCTATGACTCAGGGGTGCAACCTTCCAAAAGGGAGGGTCTTTCCCAGAACTGGGTGGAGGGCACAGGGTGGAGGGGCAGGGGATGAGGGGGACTGGAATTTCCCAGAACAGGCCAGGGTCATGTTCCAGGCAAAGGGGGTGGGAGCCTGGCTTGACCATCGGGGCAGGACAGGATGGTACCTAGATAAGATCCTTGCACCATAATGGACCTGGTACACTATAATGATTCAGGGAGAAACTATGAAATACTGATCAGGAGAGACAGAGTCAGGGAATGCCTTGAGCAATAAGCCCAGACATGCCTTAACATACAAGCTAAAATATAAAACAGGGACAAAGACAGAAATACAAGAGGGGCTTAATGGTGGGCCACAAGTCAGGTGGTGTGCAGTGACCTGCGACATGGGTCTGGGTACAACATCACCTTTGCCTATCTGGAGGTTTATAGCAGTTCTTCCTCACTTGAAAACTTCCAGAGAAGAGAGCAATCCTTTTGTTCAATCCTTTTGTATACACATTCAGTTCAAGCTCAGTACCCAATTAGAAGATTGTCATCACCACAGAATAAGCAGATAGAAAACAATGATAATACCTCTACATGTTCTGAATTAGGGGTAAAGTCTCCCCATTAATCACTACCACATATTTCTGAAAATAGTCTTGCCAAGCCTCAACTCAGATCACCATCACCCAGGAGTAGGCCCTCATTGGACAGCTCCCTCTTTACATATTTTTATTAATTAATTAATTGAATTTGAATTAATTTATTTATTTTCTTGTTTACATCACTCATTTCCACAAGATTTTGAGTTACCAATTTTCTCCCCATCTTTCCCCTACCTACCATCCCAAACCAGTGATCCGACTGTATAGCTCCTCCCCCAATCTGCTCTCTCCTATGTCCTCCCCCATTGCCCCTCTAACTTTCTGGTAGGACAGGATTGGTCTCCCTACCCCAGTGCCTGTATATCTTAATTCCCAGTTGCATGAAGTTAATGATAATAATAATAATAATAATAATAATAATAATAATATATGTATACACATATATTTTTAATATTTGATTATAGAACTTTAAATTCTGGATTCTTTCCTTTCTAGATTCACTCCCTCATCACCCACCCCCAATGGAAGCACAAGCAATTCAATACAGGCTGTACATGTGTAATTTTGCAGATCATCTCCACAGTGGACATATTGTGAGAGACTGATTATATGTCCCTCCTTCCTATCCTGCCCCACCTTGTTCTATTCTCTACCCTGTCCCTGTCCCTTTACAGAAGTGTGTACTTCTAGCAATCCTCCCGCCAACCCTGCCCTCCCCTCCATCATCCCACGTCTCATCCCCATCCCCCTTACTCTCCTGTGTGGCAAGATACCCAGTTTAGAGTTTATGTCATTCCTTGCCTAAGCCAAATTCAATGAGAGTAAAGTTGACCCTTTACTGTTTGCCTTCCTGTTCTTCCCCTCCATTGTAACAATTATCCCTAGTCTCTTCTATATGAGATGATTAACCCCATTTTGTCTCCCCTGTCTTCTCTCATTCTAATCCTCTCCCACCTCAGAATTTCACCTTTTAAAGTATCGTGCCTTCCAATTAAATTGATCCTGTGCCCTCTATGTACACATTTATACATATACTCAGATATATATTCATATGCATATATATAT
>CM053599.1:82426134-82442698 GCA_028646575.1 Pseudocheirus occidentalis
CCTGTCTGCTGCGCTGCCTGTAGCAACAGATGTGCTTTCTGTCTTGTGGAGAGTTTTGGAGCTTGAAAATCTGTTTAGCGTCCCATTTTATGAGTTTTTTAGCGTGTTTGTGTGGGAGCTGTGGTCCTGTGCTGCTTCTATGCTGCCATCTTGGCTCCGCCCCCCAGTTTGCTGCTATTTCTGAACAACTATGGAAACAAAGGAAGTTGAAAAGCAGAGCTAGATCTTGTTAATGAATTATGATGCGCAGATATCCAAGTATTTAAATGTATATTTAATGCTTTAATGGATCCATGAGCTTACTGATGCCAGTACTGCTGCCAACGGTGCAGATTATAAACCATCCACAACTCTTTGTGCAACTCTTGCCCATGTCCTGCTGTAAATCTTTCAAGAGTATGCCAACAGGTCAGTGGTCTTCCTCTTTTTTTTTCCCCCTTTGGCATTAAGCAGATAACAAGGAAGCCCTTGGGCAACATGTTCGGATAGGAGTGCTAGATTCAAAGTAAGAAATCTAAGTTCCAGTCCCAACTCTGCTGCTTATGCCTCTATTGTGTTGGGCAAATCACTTAACCTCCCTATGGGCCTCAGTTCTTCAACTGTAAAATGAAGAGTTTGGACTAAATGAATTTTAAAGGATCCTCCTGCTCAAAATATACAAATCTTCTATGGAAGATTTCCTGTTGGAGGAGAACCCTTAAGGCTGTTATACTCTATAAAGTAATTTTTTTTTAATTTAAAAAATTAAAAAAAAACATTCTTCTCTCACTTTCAACACTGTTTCAGAATGTTGTTCTAACAAGGCAATGATCTGACTAAATTTTAAAAAGCCCTGATTCATAAAGCAGAAACCAGTCATTTATAATTGTTAAAATACATTAGATTTCATTTTTATGTTTTTCAGTGTACACCATATCTATTGTCTTCTAATTATATTCTTAAAGAAAGTATTCATGATATGAAGGCATGAAGCTTTTAGTATCTTTCATTTCTTAAACCTAAACTATTAATTTTTGCATATCTCTCCAAATTCATCCTTGGAATGAAGTCATCAAGGACTGCAGTACAAATTAACCTAAGTTTGGAAAATTGTACTTAAGTACTTTGTAGAATCTCTCCTGAATTTTCATCCTCTGAAATACACATTTGATTATTTCCACTTGACGAAAACTGCCCTGTCACCAACAGCTTTCTCTCAGATCTCATACTTCTTGAGCCTTCTGCAATATCTGACATTGCTGACCACTACCTTGCTCTTTCTGGCTACTCTGACTACTTGGGATTTTTTTACACCAGGATTGTGACCATTCCTTCTTAGTTTCCTCTGCAGGTTCATCATCCATGTCCTGACCCCTACACAGCTTTGTCCTCAACCTTCTCCACTTCTCAAATGCTCCTTTTTCTCTATGGAATTTTATCAGTTCTTGTAGATTCAACTATTAAGTCTATGAAGATGACTCACAAATGTATACATTCAGCCCTCAGCTATCTCCTCAATTCCAGTATAACTCTCCAATCACCTGTTGAGCATCCTCAAACTCATCATATCCAAATAAGAATCCACATTTCTCTTCCTCTAAACTTACTCATTCTTCTCAGTTTCCCCATTTTTGTTAAAGGTACCACAATTATTCCAGTCGTCCAGTTTCAGGAGTCATTCTCAAATCATCCTTCATCCCCCAATACCAATCAGTTATCATCAGCTGTCTATTCTAATATTTTTTATATCTCTCCTCTTCTCTACACAACTATCTTGAGTACCTCTCATCTGGCTGATGGATTGCAATAGCTTCCTAATTGGTCTCTGTATCTAGTCTCTGCCTTCTATAAGCTATCCTCATAAAGCTGCTTTCTTAGGCCTCGGGCAAGCTAGCCCCAAATGCATGTCCATAATTCAGAAAAGTTAAATCAATGAGGCAAAAATTTTAAAAACATTTTTACTAATATGAACACTCAACAAAGACATATAAACTTTCAGCAAGAAAATGCAGCTTCCACTTTCTAAGTCACCAACCACAGGGACTAACTCAGGTCAATAAGCAACAGCTCACACAGGAATAAATAGCTCATCAAATCCAAATAATTATTCACCTTCTTGATATTGTTTTACATAAGATTCTCCAAAAAGAAAGCAGGCTTCAGTTCATTTAACCTATTTTCTTTTTTTCACTTTGGAACTTGTTTATTTTGCAAATGGAAGCAGCGAGGTTTTAGGAGTCCAGAAATAGTGACACCTGATCCCAGTGGCTGCTTCCAAAGTTTGCCTGGACACCCAGCGTGACACGTTGAGTGATTCACTTGACCTCCTGGGTTCTAGGATTCCGCCTCACAGAGGCATTGCCACCTGCAAAGCCTGCTCCGGTTCCTTCCGAGCAGTGATTGGTCAAAGCCATCTTCACCTTCACTCAGATGCCTGGCTAGGCTGACCCTTCCTTGCCTCCGTATCATCTCGGATTTTTGTCTCTTTCCATATATCCACCCACATGCTAGCAAAGCCTTCTCTTGTTCTGAGATTTGGTGGGTAACAGCACTCAGGCCTTATCCATGTGTTTTCCCTCATTCTCACTGAGATGATTCGTATATGGGAAAAATGAGAATTTCATTTTTCATTCTATTTGATTTTGTTAATCTAGGGTATTAAGTTTATTACTTATATTAGACCATGTATAACTCTCAGTTGAAGGGGTCCATGTAAAATTCTCTTTTTCTCTGTGGTCTGACTTTAGTATGACTCTGAGCAACCTTTTTTCCCTAAAATTTCCACACTAGAGCTTTTTATATTAAAAAAAATAAATCAAATCTTTGTCTTAATTAGAATTTTCATGATCATTATTTTAAAAAATCATCTATTGAAAGCTTTTGAGCACCCAATGCATGAAAGACACAAGGCTATTAAAGCCCCTTGCTTTTTGATTTTATTTCACATATATACTAATATATAAGTATATATGTACATGTATATATATATATATATAGTTCATACCTACATATATATCTATGTTAAGATCTCTTGCTTGTTAATTACATTTCATATGTATATATGTGTATGTGTGTGTATATATATTATACATATGGGTATATATATGTATATATAAATAATTTTTTTACTCTGGTTACTTTTGTGTGTTGTTCTAGAGAGTTAGAAACTTGCTTTAGGAAGGTTTGTAATTGAAGTAAAATTCTCTAACTTGCAAGTTTTTTTCTCTCTAAACTTCTTTAAAGATGTTTGGAGTCACTATTCAGTAGCCATCAGACCAAAACTAGTTATGTTAAAAATATACAGCTAAGAAAAGGAGAGGAAGGCATTCATTATTTTCAAGGACCCAGACTCAGTTTTGGAGAGCCAGGTAGCACAGTGAACAGAACTCCAGGCCTGGAGTCAGGAAGACTCCTCTTCCAAAATTCAGATCTAGGGTCAAATACTTCCTAGCTGTGTGACCCTGGGCAAGTCACTTCACCCTCTTTGCCTCAAGTTTCCACATCTGTAAAATGAACTGGAGAAGGAAATGGCAAACCACACCAGCATTTTTGCCAAGAAAACTCCAGATGTGGTCATGAAGAGTAGGACATGACCAGAATGACTGAACAACAGACTCAGTTTTGCCATAGTTTGTGAACTTAGGAATCCTTTTTTTGTGGTTTCTTAATATCTTAAGCAACTCCTAAATACCTGTGGCTTGGATCTGGATGTATATAGCAACATACTTCATTTCATATGTTCTTCTATATAATTTCAAGTATTAACTATCCAAACCTCTTTATAAAAATATCATTTGTGGCACTGTTTGCCTTGAAAATCT
Source organism: Pseudocheirus occidentalis (assembly GCA_028646575.1). Classification (NCBI taxonomy): domain Eukaryota; kingdom Metazoa; phylum Chordata; class Mammalia; order Diprotodontia; family Pseudocheiridae; genus Pseudocheirus; species Pseudocheirus occidentalis. The sequence goes on from CM053599.1 coordinate 82,429,935, forward strand.
AGTTAGCATATGACAATTTGAGTGACCAACTACTAGCTACCTTTATGTAACATTTGTTATAACCTATTTATTTTTGAGGACTCCTAAGACTAAGGGTTTTTTGTGGCTGAATAATGCCTAAAACAGATGAAAAACTGATATTGCTAAATTTTAGAGCTAAACAAAAGTCATCACTTTGATAATTTGGTGACAACCCTTTCCCCTCCCCCCCTTTGCCTTTAGGACAAAATCCAAACCTTTAAAGATCTTGACAATTTGGCTCTAACCTATCTTTCTAGGCTGATTAAACATTACTCTCCTTCATTCACTCTATGCTGAAGTCAAACCAGCTAACTCGTTATTCTCCACACACATCCTCTCCCCCATTCCTAGAATAAGCTACTTTCTCATCTGCATTTCTCAGAATCCACAGCTCCCTTCAAGTACCACCTTGAGCAAGAGAGCTTTCCCAATTCCCCCAAGTGTTACAACTTCCCCCTTCTCCCAATCGAAGTGCAGTTATTTTTTATGTAATCTGTATTTACTTACCTATGAATATGTTGTACCCCAACCCCCACAGTAAGACTCCTTGAAGGAAAGAGTCCGTCTCATTTAAATCTTCAGCTACAACTTCTTCCTATTCTCTGCTTTCATTTACAATAAGGATGTTAACACTGCCATGGTTCCGTTGCCCCACAGGCCAGATGCTGGAGGAGGATCTCACATGTACAGCATAAACATGAATATTTACATGAGGTTTAAATAGCCTCTGCTCCCCTTTCTATGCTGTGCTACCACAGAAGCCAAAGGCAGCCCGCCCAGGGCTGGAGACCACTGAATTTTTGTGGTGACGTGCCTCCTCACACGTTTCTAGGCCTGTCCTGAGCCAGCAGCCAGTCTGGTGCCGGAAGTTATCCTACGGGTCTTTGGGGCCTGAGCCTTTTCCTGAGCTCGTACCTCAGCGGCCAGGGTCACAGCCGTACCAGGAAGAGCCGTCGGGAGAGCTTGGCAGGACGATTTTTAAATGTATTTTTAAAAAATAAAAACAAAACAAAAATGCGTGTGTGTGTGTGTGTGTGTGTGTGTGTGTAAATGGAGGAGAAATCCAACGTCTAAACGGTTTTCTCAGGTGTAGAGATGACGCCCGCCCCCCGCCCCCACCCATTGGAGGGCTGTAAGGAATGTCGGATTTCCTAGCGCGCGATAAATGTAAGCTATTAAAAAGGGGAGGTGGAAGGAGCACAAGGGGCCGATGGGGAGTGAGGGAAAGGGAGGTATAACGGGAGGGGAGGGGGGAGGGAGACAGGGCACAAAGGGACGCGTCAGGGGGCGAACGGAGAATCCGTACGGCAGGCCAGAAAGGGACGTCAGGAGCCAGGCCTGCCCTGGGGGGCTTAAGGCGGGGATGGGGCAGGTTGGGGTCACAAGGTCCAGGGGATCCCGCTCCGTTCGCGCTTGGATCTCCCGAAAGGCAAGCGCCAGAGGCCCACGAGGGACGCTGAAGGGAGAAAAACGGGCACCCCCGATAGGAGGCCTCGTGGTGGGCGGCCAGTACAGGGCTTACCTGCAGAGCGAACGGTAAAGACAGGCACTGGCTGCAAGACGAGGGAAGCTGGCTTGCTTTACGGCACACGCCACCGGCGTTAGGGAAGGCTGAGGTCGTACATCAAGGAGGCGGGACCAATAGGCCCCGCCCTCCCGCTTGTGTCTCCGGACCGAGATCCTCACTCTTTTTTGGAGCTGTCCAAATTGAAGAGGGTACCCAAAGAGTAAGGTTAGGGCTGCCTGAGACCCCAAAATACCAACATGCTGGGTCCTGCTGAAAGAATTCCACTCAAGTCTTCTCAGCCAAAGAAAAAGTAAAGTTTATTCAAAGTTCAAGTTCACCATATGGGGTAGACTCTTAAGGAGCCAGTCTATGCTAGGTTGTTTTATGGAGCTTTCACACAGAGCAAGTCTATGCTAAGCTACTCCACAATGCTCTCACCCAGATGGAAGGAAGATGGGTTCTTATATACAGAGGAATCTAGGGGTGGTTTAGAAGAGGAGACTGGGGAGGGTCTTCAGGAGGAGCCAATGAGGTCAGACTCCAGTAATGAGTTTGGGAGGAACTTCAGGTGGAGTTAATGAAGTCAAATTCCAGTAATGAGTTTGGGGAGGGACTTAAAGTGGAGTTAATGAGGTCAATGCAAGGGTGATATGATATTTTGATAGGCAAGGGGTTTTCCAGAGCATGTACCTCAAAGATTCAAAGAGAGCTCAAGGGGGGGGGGGGTGGTCCCAGAGCCTACACCTCATCAAATGTGGACCTGCTGGACCAGAGTGGGGCTGGGCATCCCCGCCTTGCTGCAGTCCATTGTTTCATTACGGACCATCTGATCTATTGGAGGTGGGGTGTTTTTTCTGGGATCAAATCAAATCTGAGAACCAGCGGGCCTTAGAGGTCTTCTTCAAGTCCAACTCAAACCAGGCAGGGATAACAACGGCAAAGGAGCTGGTCAGAGAAACGGAACTTCCTGGAACAGCCCCTTTGAAGGCAAAAAAAAAAAAAACAACAAAACCCAAAACGATGCTTCCCAATGATTCAGTAAGTGTCCATTAAACATCTACTATGTGTTTTCAAAAGGAGAATTTAAAAAAAAAACTAATAAGGCGGCTCCTTACCTTCTAGGATTTTGTGCTTTGGTCAGCAATACAAGTACTACCAATTGGCTTGGGCCTATGGGTATCAATAAATATAATAGATATAGATGCAAATAGCTATAGAAACAAATGCATATGCAAATATACACATATGTATATATTTCTTATTGTATATGCATATCTAAATTTTTATTTGATACTTTTTTTTACATAACTTACTTCTCAACAGTTCTTACCTTCTCTGCCCCACCTACCATAAATACTCCCTAGTTATAAATAATTAAACAAAACATATCTATATATTGGCCATATTGGAAAATGTCCAATACATTCCAATCCTATGCCTCTCTGTTGACAATCAAGATTTGTGTCAAAGTCCTCTGAAGTCATTGTTGATCAGAGTTCCAAAGGTTTGGTGTGGTCTTTTTTCTTTATAGTAGTAACAGGGAGTTGTTCTTGTTCCACTTTTTTGTTTGTCAGTCAAAAGTCTTAAATAAGGTTTTATTAAGGGTCTACCATGAACTAGGCACTACAAGGTCTGGGGATACAAAGAAAGGTAAAAGACAGTATTGATTCTCAAAAAGAAAAATGAAAGTTACAGTAATGAAGGAGGTAACAAAAACAACTGTGTACAAACAAGGTTATGTACAGAATAAAATGGAGCAGATCAACAAAATGAAAACACTACTAGCATTAAGGGGAAATTGGGGAAAGCTTCCTATAGAAAGTGAAATTTTAGCTGGGATTTGAAAGAAACCAGAGAAACCAGCAGATGAAACAAAGGAGACAATTTCAGGTTTGGAAACAGCTAATAAAATGCATAAAGAGAGAAGATGGATTGTCTTGTTTCAGGAACATCAAGGATGTCAGTATCACTATATTGTAGGGATGAATGGGAAAGTAGAAATGACTTTGAATGTCAAACAAGTAATTTTTGTTTCATCCTAAAGGTATTAGGGTGCCTCTAGAATTTACTGAATGGGGGAAAAGGGGTAACTTGACTAGACCAGACTTGAGCTTTAGGTAGATCAGTTTGACAGCCAAGTGGAGAAAGTCTTCCAAATTTATGATTCTTTCATATTGATGAATTTTATGGGTTAACAATTATTCACCAATATTCTAATACATTCATTAGGTTAAGATCTCCACAATGCAATGAACCCAAAGCTGGATCTGGAGTCAGTAAACCTGGATTCAAACTCTGGCTTACCACATACTACCTAATATTGTTATTTGTCCTTCATTTTTGAGGAGAACCAATGACATCATGGGTGATGTATTGATTCCTGCATGAATTGGATTTGTGAGGCAGAATTGCACAGTCAATGGCCTCACTCTCCCAGAGTTATTGAAGTTCAGTAGCAAGACAAAAGTCGAGATAACTCCTGATAGCCTGGAATGCAGTAGATGACCTTGGCATCTGTGGTGCCTGACCAAACTCTACAGTGCCTACTTCAGCCACCTTCATGGTCATTGGAATAAATTGTTCTCACATGCCCATTCCTCCAGGTGAAGTCTTCACATGCTTCGTGTATACAGTCCCCTAAGTCATGATGCTTAAATCCCATTGGTAATCCTCAACTTGGTTTAGCTCATCTGCCAAAAGTTTATTAGGGTGTGACTGCTGTGCATCCTACAGCTTCTTGGAGTCACAAGTGAGAGTTGAGTGTCAAGTGGACACTAAAGGTGGATGAGCAATGCAGAAAAGGGCTTGGCAAGCCCTTAGACCAGAGGTGCTAGTCCTCCTTGAACAAGCCTTACACACCATACTACCTGTACGACTGTAGGCAAATTACTTAACCTCCATAGGACTCAGATACCCCATCTGTAAAATGAGAAGGTTGAATTGCTTTTCATTTTGTCTTTGTATCTCCCGCACCTAGCACAGTGCCTTGTATGTGGGCACAATGAAGTCACATGAGGCTTGATGGCACTGGAGGATCTTAAGGGACAGGTTGAGGAGTATCTTACTCTGTAGGCCAGTGGTGTCAAATTCATATAGAAATGTGGGTTACTAAACCATACATAAGGATCCAAGTGTGCATATTACCTTAGAAAATCACATTATTAGTATTATCTAAGTTTTATTTTATTTTAATTCATTTTGTTAAACATTTCTCAAATATACCTTAATATGCATCCTGGGCACATATATTACTATGACTTGCATGTTTGACACCTCTGCTTTAGGCAACAGGGATCCACTAAAGGTTTTTGAGGAGGCAATAGACCTGTGTTTTAGGGAGATAATTTGGACAGCAGAATGGAAGATGGATTGGAAGAGAGACTAGAAACATTAAAAATAATTAGAAGCCTCTTTAAAGAGTACAGAAAAGAGGTGCTGCTGAAGGCTTCAGCTAGGGCAGTATCTCCTGGAGTAGAAAGATACAAGAGTCGTAAAGATAAAATCAACAAGTCTTGACAGCTAATTAGATACAGTGGATGAAGGAGAGGAATCAACAACGATTTCAAAGTTATGAATCTGGGTACCTGCTAAGATAGTAGTATTCTCAATGATAATAAGGACGTTTTGAGGATATGTAAGTTTAACAGGGAAAACAGAAAGAATGTAAAAGAGAAAAGGTATAAAGAATTTTGTTAATCAAGTTGGGATTCCAGAGGGCACAGTAGAAAGGGATGGCAAAGGAGGGCAGAGAACAAGGAATAGTATGTTTGAACTGGATGGGGATGAGATTGAAAGTTGTATTTATCCCTTGTTTTTAAAGAGGACCATGGCATCAGGGAAACAATGACATGACTTGCAATTGATATTGTTCTGAGTGAGGGAGAACTGTGCAAGGTCTCCAGCCTCATTTTTCTCTTCTAGAGCCATCTGGATCCGGTGACCAGATAGATGTCCCAGGATGCAATGGGATACCCTGGCCCCTTCTCAAGTACTCACTTTTAAGAGTGCCCATTCAGTGAATAGGTCTCTTTAAGAAGTGAGTCAAGGGGTGGCCCCTTTAATTAGGAAAAAATATCAAGCTGGGAGGGAAAGACCCTCAGGGGGATGCTGTTCCAAAGAGAAGCAGTTACCATTGAAATTCACTTCTGGTATTCAATATAGCATCTGAGGCTCCTGGTAATGGTAAGAATAGGCATTTGCTTATACAAACTGATGCTCAGTGAGAAGAGCAGAACCAGGAGAAATTTGTACACAGTTACAGACACAACATATGTGTGATGACCAACTTTGAAAGACTGGACTCTTCTTAGCAATGCAGGGTTATAAGACAACCCCAAAAGACTCATGATGAAAATTCAGAGAAAGAACTAGAAAGAACAGAACTTGTTTGGTTTTGTTTCCTCTTTCCCATTGTTCATTCCTTCCATTACAATCTTTCTTTATAACCTGACTGATATCTAATGTGAAAGTATTTGTAGATCCTGTACTTGATTGTATGCTGCTGGGGGGGGGGGAAGAAGGGGAAGAAAATTTGAAACTCAAGGGATTGTGGAACTAAATCTTGTAAATGAAAAGTAAACAAATTAATAAAGACAAAAATTTTTTTTAAAAAAGAGTAGGCATTTGTCTGATGTCTCAGGCTTTCCAGTTCCAGTGGTGGTGACTCAGGTCATGCTAGCCTTTTACCTAAGATCTGGCGTCATCATCTTTTCATGATGTGCATTGGGAGCAAGTGAGCTGGTTGTATAAAAAGAGTAAGAGTCAAGCAAGAGGTAAATTGATGCCCTTGAGATACTTCTTGTTGTTCATCCTTTGTTCTTAAAAAGGACAATGATATCACAAGAATGATGTCTTGATTTGTGCAAGAATTGGATCTAAGTGAGGCAGAGCTGCACAAAGTCTTAGCCTCACTCTCTCCTCCAGAGTCGTTGGAGTCAAGTGGCAAGACAAAAGTGAAGATGACTGGTGATGGCCCAGGATCCCTTGAGATACTAAAGGAATCAGAAACACAGGGTGTCTCAAAAGTCTTATTGCCCTTTTAAGCACTTAAAACTGTGCTAAGATTTTTGGAATATCCTGTGTCTCTAACATAATGGGTCACTCCTTTATGAAGTATATATGAGAAAACATAAGAATGGCATAAGAAGATATGGAAGGGATGTTATCTACATTGCTGTAAAGAATACATTTACTTAGAAAAAAGCACATGTCCAGAAAATTTTTGGTATCAACTACAGTTTATTCAAGAAACTGAGGTACAAGGAATTAACCATGAATTGATCTCTTTGCCAGAATCATGGCAAAGCTAACAATAGTGTTTCAGGATATTATACAATAGTTTCTGAAATTTCCTTCAAACTACTTCATTATGGAGTAGAAGTTATACACACACACACACACACACACACACATATATTATTTAAGATTATGGCTTAAATTTAAGATGCCATAAAAATATTCCTAAACGTTTTCAACTTCTTGAATGTTGCCAAGTTGACACACATAGATACTTCCCATCATGTTAATGAGAATAACTAAAGCTAGTGAGATAAATTAGCAAAGAGTTATGAGTTATAGAAGTGACCTTCAGTAGTCTCATCAGTCATTCTGAACAAAAGTGCCTACATTTTTAATATCCCTAACAACACCTATTATATACCTAATGCAGCATAAATGCTAAATAATTGCTGAATGTAACATAAAATTTCTAGCCTATTCTTGAGATTTTTTTTTGCTTTTTTTTTGGAGGTGGGAAGGCAGGGCAATTGGGGTTAAGTGACTTGCCCAAGGTCACACAGCTAGTAAGGTTCTAGCTTATTCTTGAATCTCAAAAGGACATTTTCATATTTCCATCTTGTGAACACATATCTTTTAGAACTACTGACAGGAAGCTGTTTCTAATATTACCGGTTACAAGTCTGCTCTTAAGTAAAAATGAAAAATATTGTTACATGATCCTCTTTTGTATAAAGCATCATTCTTTTCCAAGATAAAATACCCTTAGTCCTTCTAACTTTCATAGGCATTAATTTTCTAGTCATGAGATTTTTTTCTAAACCTCCAAAATGGAAATTCAAGAATTATTGCTAATTTAAAATTGTCTTAACCTTAAATGAAAATGGAACCCAGACATGTAAAGATAGAAATTGAGTTTCTGCCTTTTATTATAGTTATTTGTCACATTATCTACCCTATAAACTCCTTGTGGGGGGTGGAAATTTGGCCTTATTCATCTTTCTATCCCCTCACAACACTTAATAGACAATAAATATCTGTTCATTGAATCAAAGAATAAAAGCAGAGGGTGAATTTTTGGGATTGCAGAGGCGATTATCTAAAGTTAATGAAATCCTTGGTAATTCTGCACCACTGAACAAAAAGTAGGTTTAAACTTAAAGTTGTTTATTTTAAAGAGCCAGCACTATGTTGAAATCTAAATAGGCTTCCAATCATTAGGCCTAAGTTCTAATTTCAGTTTTACCAATTACTCTAAGTCTAATTAGAACAAGTCACAAACTCTATGGGTTCTGGACTCCTCATCTAAAATTAAGATAATGCCACTTCTTCTGCCTAATCCATAATGTATGTGAAAATGCTTTTAAAGTGCTAGATAAATAGGAAAATTGTATTATAAATAATAAAATGTTTTCCCTAAGGGAGTTCCTAACAAATGAGACAAGCTGCTGAAAATACTATAGTTAAAGCACTGAGTACAGAAGAAGATTGCTAGTTAGCAGAATGTTTGACTTGAAAGTCAGGAGAGAACTGGGTTCAAATCCCATCTCAGATACTCAAAAACTATGGGACTTTGAGACTCTCTTAATTTCAGTATCCTCATCTGAGGAAATAAAATAAAATAACCATAAAAATGAAGAGGGTGCCCAAAGAGGGTTAGGGCTGCCTGAGACCCCAAAATACCAAGATGTTGGGTCCTGCAGAAAGAATTCCACTGAAGTCTTCTCAGCCAAGGAAAAAGTAAAGTTTATTGAAAGATATGGGCTAGCCTCTTACAGAGCAAGTTTCTGCTAAGCTACTCTACGGTGCTCTTATAAGAGGATAATAGTACCTACCTCACAAGGTTGTGAGGAGCAAAGGAGATAATACAAATAAAGTGCTTTGCAACCTTAAAATGCTAATTAGGGTGTTGTTTTGAGGTTATTTTTTTAAAGCTTTAACAGCTTAAAGTTGCACTGAGTTATGAAATATGAATGTGATAGAATACTATTATGCTGTAAGGAATGATGGAGGAGATGACTTCAGAAAAAAAGAGAAAACTTATATGAACTGATGCAAAGTGAAGTGAACAGAACCAAAAGAATCTGTACAAAAAAAATACTGTATATACAAACAACTTTAAAATACTTAGGGATTCTGATCAACACAATGACCAATCACAACTCCAGAGGATTCATAATGAAACATACTATCTGTCTCTCAGTAGAGAAATAATGGACTCATTGAGTGCCAATTAAGGCATACATACATATATGTGAATACATGTGTGTATGTATGTACACACATATACAATATACAAACATGATTAATGGATTTTTTTTTGCTTGACCATACTTGTTTGTAATGTATTTGTGTGTGTATGTGTATCCTTTCTCAATGGAAGGCAGGAGGTTGGAATGAAAGAATTGAGAGCAGAAAAATAATTGAATCTTTTAAAAAAAGAAGTAAGTGTTGACCGTGGCATGAATCAGATTCTATAACCATACCCTGCCATCCTTAGGGAGACACACAACCTAATTGTTTTAATCTCATAATACTGAACATGTTGGAGGTTTTGAAGCTAAAATAAAAGGCCCAGTGGAGTCAACATACGAGAGTTTTCAATGGTATAGAGTCTCAGAAAGTGGAATAAGTTATGTTCAGTATATCTCCTAAGAGATCAGCCTAATTACGGCCTCAGCTCAGAAAAAAAATGATAGAAACAAATGAAAGCTTTGAATGTTGGCAATAAAAATGCTGGTCCAGTTATACACTGCAATGGTAAGTATACTGGTGCAGTGCAGAAGAGCAGTAGGTCACTCATTTACCCATGTTGTTGTTCATATTAAGGCACCCAGGAATCTAGGCTTTGTCATTTGCTGTTTATAGATTCACTGAAGAATGTTAAAGATATAGATGCTATGTTTATTAAATCTGAAGATGAAAAGGCTGTAAAAGATACTTAATATGGTGTATATCTCAGTAGCCAGAAAGACTTTAACATGCTAGAATGTTGGGCCAAATCAAATATGATTAAATGTAACAGGGATGAATGTAAAATTTTATACTTGCATTAAAAATATCAATTACCAAAGTATAAATTAGAGGAGGCATGGTGAGACATTTGTCTGAAAAATGAGGGTTTTGGCAAACTTAAAGATTAAATAATCTATGTCATGACAGCAAAAAAGCTAATACAATATTTGGCTGCTTTAAGAGGTATGATTTTCAGGAATAGCTCTACCACACAAATCCCCCATTTCCTCCCATCAGGCCACTTCTGGGGTAAAAAGTTTAGGTAACATTTTAAAACGATGAAAAACTCATAGGGTGGAGTCAAGATGGTGGAGTAAAAGCACAAATTTGGTGCAGGTTCCCACTTCAATCATTTCTAATACATGTAAAAAAATTACTCTAAACAAACTTAAGAGGTACAGAACCCACAAAGAGACAAAGAGAAACAAAGCTCCCAGTGAAAGAGGCCTGGCAGGCTGATAGGAAGGATGTATCATACCAGGCTAGAAGCTGAGCCCCATGTGAGTGCAGTTTCCTGGCCCCAGGATGACCCCAGAGCTGACTTCAGGAAAGAGAATCACCAGCAGCTGTGACAGTTTCCAGATTTATCAACCCCTAAATGTCAAAAAGAATGTAAAAGGTCAGTGTGAAACTCTGGGGAAACAGTGGGACCTAGAACACAGTCTGATCCCTGGCCCCAGGATAAGTTGCAGAGGTGTGGTTGCTGTTGTCACTGACTGACTGCCTCAGGAGCTCCTGGCTTGCAGATTTTAGGGGAACCAAGCATCCAATCAGAGGGTAATCACTCTTGCTTTAACCTGCTTGGATCTGGATTGTGGTTTTGGGTGGTAGTCTTGGGGTGTGTGACCAGTGAGCCACAGCTTGTGATATCTATACAGAGGGCTCCCAACTAATAGCTCCAGCAGCTGTGGCTCTCTCCATTCTGGAAGCAGAGTTCTACTGTGGCAAAGAGCTCAAAAGTCAAGTAATTAACAGGCAAGATGTACAAACCCAGGAAATGTAATCAAACCATAGATTCTTTTTTGGGGAACAAAAAGGATCAAGGGACAGAGTGGGAGGAAGACAGTAAAGTCAGAACTCCTGCATCAAAAGCCTCCAAGGCCAATATGAATTGGTTACAGGCCATGGAGGAGCTCAAGAAGGATTCTGAAAATCAAGTAAGAGAAGTGGAGGAAACATTGGGAAGAGAAATGAGAATGATGCAAGAAAATCATGAAAATTGAGTCAACAGCCTGTTAAAGGAGACTCAAAAATACATTGAAGAAAATAACACCTTAAAAAATAGACTACCTCAAATGACAAAAGAGGCTCAAAAAGCCAGTGAGAAGAATGCCTTAAGAAGTCAAATTTGCCAAATGGAAAAGGAATTTCAAAAACTCGCTGAAGAGAATAACGCCTTCAAAATTAGATTGGAGCAACTGGAAGCTAATGACTTTATGAGAAATCAAGACACTATAAAACAGGTCTAAACAAATGAAAAAATAGAAGGCAATGTGAAATATCTCATTGGAAAACCACTGACCTGGAAAATAGATCCAGGAGAGAGAATTTAAAAATTATTGGACTACCTGAAAGCCATGATCTAAAAAAAGAGCCTACACCCCATCTTGCAAGAAATTATCAAGCGAAATTGCCCAGATATTCTAGATCCAGAGGGCTAAATAGAAATTGAAAGAATTCACTGACTGCCTCTTGAAAAAGATCGGAAAAAGAAAATTCCTAGGAATATTACAGCCCATTCCATAGTTTGCAGATCAAGGAGAAAATACTGCAAGCAATCAGGAAGAAACAATTTGAGTATTGTGGAAACACAATCAGGATAACACAATACCTAGCAGCTACTACACTGAGGGATAAAGGGCTTGGAATATGATATTTTGGAGGTCAAAGGAGTTAGAGTTAAAACCAAGAATCACCTACCTACCAAAATTGAATATACAATTTTGGTATTGCTACAGGAAAAAATATGGTTATTCAAAGAAATAGAGGCTTTTCAAGCATTCTTGATTAAAAACCCAGAGCTGAACAGAAAATTTGACTTTAAAATACAAGAAGAGAAGCATGAGAAGGTAAACAGGAAAAAGAAACCATAAGGAACTTACTAAAGTTGAACTATTTACATTCCTACCTGGAAAAATGATAATCATAACTCATAAGACTATTCTGAGTATGATGATCATTGAAGGGAATATATATGTGTATACATATATGTATACATACATATATATGTATGTATAGGAGGGTGTATGTGTATATAAATATATAGTGTGGGCATATGTATATCCATGTATACATAGACAGAGGGCAGTGGATGAGTTGAATATGAAGGGATGATATCTAAAAAAATAAAATTAAGAGGTGAGAGAGGAATTTATTGGGAGAAGAACAAAGGGAGAGACAGATTAGGGTAAATTATCTCACAAAAGCGGCAAGAGAACAGTTACAATGGAGGGGAAGTACAGGAAGATAAAATGGAATGAGTCAACCTTATTCTCACTGAATTTGGCTTAAGGGGGGAACAATATACACACTCAATTGGGGATCTTACCCTACAAGAAAATAAGGGGGTAGGGCATAAGAGGGGAGATGATAGAAGGGAGGGCAGATTGGGGGAGAGGGTAGTTAGAAGCAAACATTTTTTAAAATGGATAGGGTCAAAGGAGAAAATAGAGTAAGTGGGGGGCAGGATATGATGGAGAGAAATAATAGTCTTTCTTAACTGTGTGTCGCTGAGAAGAGTCCTGTTTATCAAGGTTGGTTGTCACACATATGACGTGTCTGTGACAGTGTACAAATTTTTCCTGGTTCTGCTCTTCTCACTTATCATCAATTTGTATAAGCCTCTCCAGGTAATTATGAAGTCCATCTCCTTCCCATTTCTTATAGCACAATAGTATTCCATTACATTCATATATCACAACTTTTCAGCCATTCCCCAATTGATGGGCATACCCTAAGATTCCAGTTTTCTGCCACCACAAAGAGA
>CM053599.1:82443198-82459489 GCA_028646575.1 Pseudocheirus occidentalis
TCTCCTGGATCTATTTTCCAGGTCAGTGGTTTTTTTCAAGGAGATATTTCACACTGCTTTCTATTTTTTCATTTCTTTGTAACTGTTTAGTATCCTGGTTTCTCATAAAGTCATTAGCTTCTACTTGCTCCACTCTAATTCTGAAGGAATTATTCTCTTCAGAATGCTTTTGAGATTCCTTTTCCATCTGGGAAATTTGACTTTTTAAGGCATTCTTCTCCTCGTTGGCTTTTTGGGCCTCTTTTGCCATTTGGGTTAATCTATTTTTGAAAGTGTTGTTTTCTTCAGTCAGGTTGTTGACTCTCTTTTCATGATTTTCTTGCATCATTCTCATTTCTCTTCCCAATTTTTCCCCCACTTCTCTTATTTGCTTTTCAGAGTCCTTTTTAAGCTGATCTATGGCTGGTAGTCAGTCTTCACGTTTCTTCTAAGCATTTGGTGTAGGAGTTCTGACTGTGTTGTTTTCCTCCCGTTCCATGCTTTGATCCTTTTTGTCTCCAAAAAAGAAATCTAAAGTTGGATTGCTGTTTTTACTTTGCTTCCTTTTCCTACTCATGTTGCCAGTCAGTTAATTGCTTGATTTTTTTTTTTTTAGCTCTGTGGAACTCTGCTTCCAGGAGGGAGAGCTTTGTCCCAAATTGTTGGGGTTTTCACAGCTGCTGGAGCTGTTAGGGGGCTGCCACCCCCATCAGCGTTGGCTCACTGAAAACATACCCCAGGACCACCACCTAAGACTATGATCCCAATCTAGGCTGCTCAACACAAGAGCATTTGGCCTCTGAACAATTGTTTGGTCCCCCTACAGTCTGCAGGCCTGGAGTTCTGAAGCAACCTGGTCGAGGGGACTGCCAGTTCTGTTGCTTCCTTTCCCTGGGGGTAGTTTGGCCAGACTGCTTTTCTCCCCCCAAATTTAGCTGAATTCCACTGACCTTTCACTTAGTCCTTATTTCTCCTGGCTTGATAAATCTGGAAACTGCCACAGCTGTTGCTAGTATGTTCTCCTGAAGACTCCAGCTGCGGCTCCTCCTGATGCCCTGGGGCCAGGCCGTGGTTTCAGGCTGGGCTGGTTTCGGCTCCCAGCCTGCTTCTATGAGCCCCACCTGCCGAGCTGCCTTCAGCGAAGGTATTTGTTTTCTGTATTTTTGTGAGTTTTGGAGCCCTAAAATTTGTTTAGAGTCATATTTTATGGGTCTTTGAGGTGGCTATGTGGGAGCTGCAAAAGCTTGCTGCTTCTACGCCGCCATCTTGGCTCTGCCTTTTTTTAAGTTTTTAATAATTTATTTTTAGTTTTTAATATTCACTTCCATAAGATTTTGAGTTTTCACTTTTCTCCCCTTCCCTTTCCTCCCCCCTCCCCAAGACAGCATGCAATCTGGTATAGACTTGACTTAGACACTCATATTAAACATTTTCACATTAGTCATGATGTAAAGAAAAATGAGAACTAATAGTGAGAAAGGAGAAACAAAAGCAAAACAACCAAAGATAAGGAGAGCAAATAGTATGTTTCCATCTGCATTCAGACTCCCAGGTCCTTTCTCTGGATGGTGGATAGCATTTTGTACTGTGAGTCTTTTGGAGTTGTCTTAGATCCAAGAGATGATTACAAAGTCAGTCATCACACAAGTGTGGCTGTTACCTTTGTACAGTGTTCTCCTGGTTCTGCTCACTTCACTCTGCATCAGTTCATATAAATCTTTCCAAGTTTTTCTGAAGTCTGCCTGTTCTTCATAATTTTTTTAGAGCACAGTAGTATTCCATTGCATTCATATACCACAACTTGTTCAGCCATTCCTCAATTGATGGGCATCCCCTCAATTTCCAGTTCTTTTCCACCACAGAAAGAACTGTTCTAAATATTTTGGTACATCTGGGTCCTTTTCCCATTTTAATGATCTCTTTGGGATATATCTGTAGAAGTGGTCTTGCAAAGAGTATGCACATTTCTTTTCCTTTTGGGCATAGTTCCAATTGCTCTCCAGAACGGTTGGATCAGTTCAAAACACCACTGACAATGCATTAGTGTTCCAGTTTTCCCACATCTTCTCCAGCATTTTTAATTTTCCTGTTTTGTCTTGTTAGCCAGTTTGATAGGTATGATGTGGTACCTCAGAGTTGTTTTGATTTGCATCTCTCTAATCAGTAGTGGTTTAGAGAATTTTTTCATATGACTATAAATAGTTCTAATTTATTCTTCTGAAAACTGCCTGTTGATATCCTTTGACAATTTATCATTGGGGAATGACTAATATTCTTATAAATTTGACTCAGTTCTCTATGTATTTGAGAAATTAGGCCTTTGTCAGAGATACTGGCTGTAAATATGTTTCCCAGCTTTCTGTTTTTCCTTCTAATCTTGTTTTCATTGGCTTTATTTGCACAAAAACTTTTCAGTCTAATGTAATCAAAATCATCCATTTTCCATTTCATAATATTCTCTTTCTTGTTTGGTCATAAATTCTTCCCTTCTCCATAGATCTGACAGATAAACTATTACATGATAATTTATTTCCTTTGTAATCCTAACCATCTTATTTTATGCATTTAAAACGTGATTCTGAGAAGTAGTGCATAGGCTTTTCCAGACAGTTCTCTTAGTGAGAAGAAAGACCTGATTTCAAATCTGGCTTCAGATACTCAACTAGCTATGTGACTCTGGGCAAGTCACTCAACTCTAATTGCGTCATTTTCTTTATCTGTAAAATGAGAGAAGAAAATTGCAAACCACTCCAGTATCTCTGCCAAGAAGATCCCAAATGTGGTCACAAAGAGTCAGACACAACTGAAAATTGTAATCTGAGATTCTGGGATAGTATGCTGGAGTCTGGGGTCACTTACATATACCATGATAAGACTATAGGATTTTAGTGAAGGAAGAATGATGACAACAAAACCTTATATTTGTGCCATGGGACTTGCTGTAGACCTCTTTTTTAAAAATAATTATAATTCATTCATTTATTTTTAGTTTTCAACATTTTCATAAGATTTTGAGTTCCAAGTTTTCTCCCCACCTCTCCCCTCCCACCCCCGAAGGTGGCATGCATTCTGATTACCCCTTGCCCCACTTTGCCCTCCCTACTGTCACTCCACTCCTCTCTTATCCCTTTCCTCCTTACTTTCTTATAGGGCAAGATAGATTTCTATACCCCATTGCCTGTATATCTTACTTTCCAGTTGCATGTAAAAACAGTTTTTAACATTTGTTTTTTTAAAACTTTGAATTCCAAATTCTTTTCCTTCTTCCCTCCCCACCCACCTTCATTGAGAAGGCAAGCAATTTACTATAGGCTATACATGTGTAGTTATGCAAAACACTGCTGTAATGGTCATGTTGTGAAAGACTTATTATATTTTCCTCCATCCTGTCCTGCCCCCCATTTATTCTATTCTCTCCTTTGACTCTGTCCCTTTTCAAAAGTACAATGTGTTAATTTTAGTATACATATACTTAACCATGGTGAAATAAGTATTCTGATATTTCTGTTAGCTTGGATATATTTACTATGTCTCCACAGCCCCTTATTTCTTTCTGGCAATAATAAATTCTAAGCCAAATAATAGTTCATTTTAGTCTGAGTCTAGAAAGAGCCATAAAATAAGGGTCAGGAAGCACATTAGAAATTATTTTAATCCAGTATTCCTCCCAGTTCAGGAATCACCTCCACAAAATCACTGACAATATGGCACATGCTTCAATTATTAGATATTTATCAGACGTGTCTAAGGGCTAGGTGCATCCTTACTGGCTCTTTTGCTCTTATGAATCAAATTGGAGTTTGTTTGTAGGCAGGATAGGAAGTTCAGCAGTTCTTTGATTTATTTGATTTTTTAGTTTTAACACTATATTCTGTGATGTCCTGTGATGAATCAAAGTTTGACTGAATTGCTAAAACTAAATTATCTATATATCTTTGTGTGTCTATCTATGTAAATTGAGAGAGAAAATTCTATTTTGTGTTTGTTTTTATCAGCTCCTGAAATTAGAAACTCCCAAAGTGAAGATTTTCAAGATGGCATTGATCCAGATATAGAAGTGGTTCAAATGGATGCTGTGTCCAGTGACCAAACACATTCAGGCATGAACAATTTTCTTTCAGGATCAGATCTTCATAAATCTTCCTTGCCTGAGGAAAGAGGTTCCCTGAAACTTGGACTTGAAGATAACATAGGAACTAGACACCTTGACACACTAACAGGCAAATGTGCAGAAATTTTAAATAAAAGAATCTGGGAACAGAACTCAGAATGTGCCGTTTTACAAGTAGACCTTGAAGAAAAACATACAGGGTCAAGCTTATCAAGTTTAAATGGAATAGATGGTAAAGAAGAGCAAATTAATAAAAAACTAGACTTCTCATCTGCATCTTGTAAAGAACAGTCTTGGGTGCATACAACTTTATTGCGGAATTCTGACATCCTAAATGAAATTAGTTCTAATAATAGAGAGGCTGCCCATTTTGATATATTGCATGAAACCCTTCCAGAGGTAGCAGACAACTTGAGTTTTAATACTTCTTATAGCACAGAGTGCGGTGATGAAACAGAAAAGAGTTCAGTAGCTAATGTTATCTTAATGGAAGAGTCAGCAGGAAAAAAATTGACTACTGAAGAAAGAAACTTGGGTTTTGAGGCTCTTTGCAGTAGGTTTGAAGCTCTTAAAAAGTCTATGTCTGAGAAAAAAATAGAGTCTCCTCAGATTTCTCCTGAAACATTTATAAAAGATGACTCAAAATTGGATTGTACTTCAAATAACTTGGAAACAGATGAGATGTTTAATGCTCTGGGATATTTTCCTGCTGTCTACAGAGACAACATAAAACCATCTCTCCGAATGTCCTTTGGTGAAAGAAAATCTCTTTCACCACTTATCAAATTTTCTCCGGAGGAACAGGAACGAAGGTCCACAAAGCCAAAAAATATTGGAGAATTTTTACCTTATTTAAAGGGTAAGCTTTTTATTAGCTTCCTGTTTTTGTGAAAATAAGTGTAAAAATAGTTGCCTAAAGCTTACTAACTATTCCTTTTTCTGATTACTGTATTCAATTTGACAGATTACTCACCTCAAGACCATATTTCACTGGAGTATACTAGTAAGTTCTAAATAAATGAGACTAAATTTCAAAGACACTATGTCCAGGAAGAAAGATGAGAATTTTTAACCCCTTGTAGATCAAACATTTAGCAAATAGTTTCAGAAAACATTCTATAGCAGATTACATTTGAATGTTAGATGTTGGTGGCCACTTTCCTGTATAGTTACTAGTACCTTATATCTTTCAATTATCCGTACACCTGCTGTTGTTTCCTTAAAGCAAGACTGAGAGAGAATGAGCCTTTTGTTGTAAAAAATAATTTCTTCTTATTATAATTTAAAATGTAAGAAAAAAAGACTGAACTTTAAATTTTATTAGGCTGATTGTCATTAGGTCCCAGACATGTGTCTATGACTTAGAGCCATTGGGTTTTCTGCCCCAGAAGAGCTTGTTTTTCATTAGTATATGGAAGCAGTTATTTAATATATAGGAGATTTTGGGGTTTTGTTGTATTTACAAGGAAAGCTGGGGAGGGGAGGAAAGGTGTATGATTGTAGTATAAAAGAGCACAGGACTTGGGAGTCACAAGGCCTTTCACATCCCGCTCTCATTAATATTAGCTGTGTTTTTGGCACATCACTTTATCTCTAAGTCTTTGTAGAATCACTTTGAAACGTGTAGAGTGCATTGTAAATCTTAAAAACAGTATATAAATGTGAGTTGCTAATGTTGAGAACGTTAAATTTTTAGTGAAGTGCAGTCATATGACACTGACTTGATTGCTGTTATTTATGGGAAGAAGGGAGGAAATGAATGAGTTGGGTAAAATTTGAGTCTTAGGATTGTCACATCAGTCAATTGGGTATTTATTAAAAGTGTTTATTATGTGATATGTAGTGAGCTAGGTGCTGGAGATACAAAAGCACACTTAGTGGGTGTAGTAGTGTACCGTTGTGGTCTCAGCTACTGGGGAAGCTAAGACTTGAGATCAGGAATTCTGAATTATGGTGGTTAAGTGACTTGCCCAAGGTCTCACCGCTAGTAAGTGTTAAGTGTCTGAGGTTGAATTTGAACTCATGTCCTCCTGACTCCAAGGACAGTGCTGTATTCACTATGCCACCTAGCTGCTCCTGAGTCTGGCAATTGTAAAGTGAGTCCTGGCAGGGTGAGGGAAGTGGCATCAAGTTTCTTCATTAGGTTTCTTAGGATAAAGAGGTAGGCAAGTTAATTTCTGTGCCTCTTTAGACTGGGACCAGGACTGTGATTGGCCCAAGACCTAACTATTCTTTTACTTGTTTATATATGTATATACATATGTGTATATAATTAAACAACAGTGAAAATGATATTCAAGTTCAGGACATCATAATGAAAAATACAAGTACATATATAAGTATCTATAGAATAACAATAGAGATAAAGGGGAGGGCACTGGAAGCTGGTGGAATCAGGAAAGACTTCATGTAGAAGATGGTGCTTGAGCTTTTCTTTCCTTTTTTTTTTTTTTGGAGGCAGTTGGGGTTAAACAGCTTGCCCAAGGTCACAGGGCCAGTTTTGTGTTAATTGTCAGAGGTCACATTTGAACTCGGGTCCTCCTGGTGCTCTATTCACTGTGCCACCTATCCACTCCCTGTTTGAGCTTTTCTTAAAGGAAGAGCAGGATTCTAGGAGGTGAAAGTGATTTTCAGGTACAGATGGCTCATACAAAGACATGGAATAAGGAGATAGAATGTCATGTGTGTGGAACAGAGGCATGTTTGACTGGATCATTGAAGGAGGTGGAACACAATAAAGCTGGAAAGATATGGTGGGGCCTGTTTGTATGTTTTGTTTGACCTGTTTTTTAAAGAGGGCCATTAACAACACAAGGGTGATGCCTTGATTTGTTTGTGAACAGGATTTAAGTGAGGCAGAGCTGTGCAAAGTCATTAGCCTCACTCTCCTCCAGAATCATGAAGTCCAGTGACAAGAGAAAAGTTAAGATGACTAATGGTGGCCCAGGATGCAATGGGTGACCTTAACCTTTCAAAATTAGGTCTTTCCCAGGTCCCAAGTTTGTCTGAGACAACAGCAATTGATTAATTTAATGACTAAGGGCTAGGTAGGAATTGAGACAAAAGATGGTCCAATTTGCTATCCTAAAGCTATTAATTTGGGAAGGGATAGACCCTTAGAGTTTCTGGCCTAGTGTTTAAAACCTAAACAGAAGAGTTTATAATATTCCTAGAGGCAATAGGGAGTCACTGGTTTTTGAGTTGAGGAGTGACTCGATTAGAGTTGTACTTAAGGAAATCACTTTGGCTGCAGTGTGAAAGATAGACTTCAGAGGTGAGGGACTTGAGACTGGGATACCTGTTAGGAAGATATAGGAGGGGATGAATGGAGGCTGTTTGAATAGAGGAGGTGATTGTGTGTGAGAGATGTAAAGAAACAAACAGCAAGATCTGGCAACTAATTAGGTATTTTGACACCAGTAAGGAGCAGAGTTGAACTTCTTTCCCAAAGGAAAGCATATGTCTATATAGCATATATATATATATATATATATTCTTATAGCATATGTATAATTGAAAGCTTGTTTGTAACCTTTAGTTTTCTTGGTTTTGAGGATGTTACTGTCTAGTTAATGGCTTATTAGAATTGCACCACCATGTAGAGCAAACTCACTTAACTAAGTGGTGATATTATTTGTATAATTAGTACCAAAGAAAGCAAAAGACAAAACAATATTGGAAATATATACATTAATAACACTTTTAAAATTACTGTTAGTGGTGAGGTAAGATGAAGGTTATACCATCATATAGATCTTGTTATAGTAAATCTCTTATATAATAAAGAGGGCATGATTTGGCTAATAATATAATCAATTAGTAAACATTTATTAAGCATCTACTGTGTGCCAGGCACTGTGATAAATTCTGGGGATACAACAAGAGGTGAAAGTAAAAGACAGTCCCTACCCGTAAAGAGCTTACAATCTGATGGGAGAGACAACATGCAAACAAATATATACAAATCAAGTTATGTACAATATAAACAGGAAATAATTACAAGCAGGCAGGCACTAGAATTAAGAAGTTTTGGGGAAGGCTTCCTATAGAAGGTGGGCTTTTAGGTGTACAATGAACATTTCCAGAAGACTGGAAATGTAGGAGGGGGCTAGGTTAAGGTCTTTGAATATCAAAACAGAATATCTTGTATTTAATCCTAGGCCATAGGGAACCACTGGAGTTTGTTCAGTAGGGGAGTGACATGATTAGAACTGTGCTTTAGGACCATCACTTTAGTAGCTAAATGGAAAATAGATTGGAGCGGGGAGAGACTTATCTCAGACAGGCCCACCAGCAAACTGTTGCAACAGTCCAGGTATGATGTTGTTAGGGCCTGTGGTAGAGTGATGGCAGTATCAGGAGAAAAGGAAGCATATTGGAGAGAGATTACACAGGTGAAATTGGCAAGCCTTGGTAACAGATTGAACATGGGGCAGTGAGGAATCCAGGATGAGTCTTAGGTTGTGAACCTGAGGGACTTGGGAGGATAGTGTTTCACTGTATAGTAATAGGAAGGGGAAGGGAGAGGGAAAGGTTTAAGGGAGAAGGATAATGAATTGATGTAACAAAATCTTAGTATATTGAGAGGCTTTTGGACAGAATTTTACTGACTTTCCTTGGGAAAAGTGCTGCAGTATGAGAGAATTAACATAAATTTATTGATAGGCAAATATTTTTAGAAGTGTAAGCACAATTTTATCATATATATAGATTCTAGATGTTATTGCTTGGAATGTGTGATTTTTTTCTTTACTTTGTAATGTTTACTTTTATTTTTGCAGAAGAAAACTTGGATAAAAGGCTCAACTCCTCATCTAATTTAAAGGCCGAAGAAGATGGAGCAGTTGGACAATTAATTGAATTATGATGGATTTAAATTGAAGATTCATTATAGAATAAAAAACTCATTTTTAATCTAAGTATTTTTGGGCAGCCTTACTCCTGCAGATGGGAAAAAAAACCCCACTCTGAGTAACAGTATCCCAGTATTTTAGGACGAGAGACATAAAATATGCAGTTAGTGAATTCTTTAGTCTTTTTGAATGAAAAGATGTATAGCTTTTTGCCCATTTGTGAAAAATGGAAGTTGAAAGCAAAATATAGAATGCACAGAATGTTAGAACTTGAAAGGACTTAAGAGATCATTTAATTCAGTCTTCTCATTCTATAGATAAGGATACTGAGGCCCAGAGGGGGTGAAGTGATTTGTTCCAGGTCACAAGAAGACATTTTGATATCTTCAACGTTCAACTTGTAAAGAATGAGCTTTCCAAAATTAAGTAACCTGTTGGCATAGATAATAGCTTGATTGACTTTAAAGGGTAAATTGCATAAAAAGGCCATTTAGAAATACTGTACTTTCCTCCTAAGGAAATAGCCCTTGTGTTAGCTTTTGGTGTTACTTAATGATATATTAAAATCACTAACAAAAATGTTGAAAATAGATAATGTAGGGCATGATTGGAGAAAAAGAAAGAACCAGATAGTAACCAGTGTAAGTCTTAAATGTACTTTCCCAAAGTGGTACTGAAAACATAATGGAGATGAAGTTAGGTGGAGTGAAGAATGAGATGAAGAAAGATAGTCATAAGCATCTCCAAATGGAAAACTGACAATAACAGAATAAAAATGATGAGAAGAGATAATAAGAATGACTACCAAGAACTAGGAATCTATTCAGTGGGTTTAACTGGGTAGTGGACTTATTTGGTCTAATTTAGACTGGGACTATTTATTTTTCTAGTTTTGTATTTCAACATTAAAAATGTAAATAAATAATATTCACTGTTCCTTGGGTGGTTGCATTTATGCCATGAAAAGTTCCCCAGATATGAAATGAGAAATTAGTATTCACAAAAAACTGAAAAATGTAGAATAGGATATTTTGTTGGATCTGAAAAGACAAAGTATGTATTTTAGTTACTTTGAGCCCTTTTCATTGTAATAAAAATTGCACATCTTTAGCCAAAATAATAATTTTGTGTTGAGCACATCATGATGACACTGTCAGCTTAGCTTGGTTTAATGGCAGTGGTTCTCAACCTGTGGGTTGCGACCCCTTTGGGGGTCGAACGACCCTTTCACAGGGATCACGGATCACCCGAGACCATCAGAAAACACGTTTCCCATGGTCTTAGGAATTGAGACACTGCTCCTCTGTCTCCAGGCAGGTCTACCCACATGCAGATATGTCCACATACAAGTATTAAAGGGTCGCAGCATTAGGAAGGTTGAGAACCACTGGTTTATGGTATCACATTATTTTAATGGATGCCATAGTTTTTCAGTGTAAATTCATAAGTTAAACTTTATGCAAAAAAAATTGAAGAGAGGTAGAGTTTATAAATCAAATTTTAGGCTGTTTATAACTCCAGAAAGGCTTGGGTTTAATGATTATTGTATCAAAAACTATCCCGAGGAGACGGTGCACAACATTGTTATTCTACTGATTATATTGCAATTGTGATTAAACATTTAACACTTACATGTAAGCCATAGCCATGTTGCCAAAGAAAACAACTAATCTTAGCAGCTTTCTTATTGGCTGCCAGAAACTTGGTAAAAACTGGAAAATGAGGAAGTGTGTTTACTTACATGGTAGGGAGAAAGTATTGTTTGCATGTTAACATCTGTCCTAAACTACAGCATTTAAACATCTACTTTGTGCAGAGAAAGTATTGTTTGTAACATCTGGCCTGAACTAAATAACATTTAAGTATCTACTGTGCTCAGTGAAAAATACGACATGGTGGATAGAATTGATCTTGGAATGAGGAAAACCTGAGTTCAAGTCCTGCCTCAGGGCACACAAGTTTTGTTATTGCAGGCTGGTCACTTAGTCTCATGTTCTAGGCAATTCTCCCAAGACTAGAAGCTGCAGTGGAATTTGCTGAGTAGTGATTTGCATCATTGGGAGGAGTTTCCTTCCACACCAGGAATTACCTATGAAATACAGTTTGGATTAAAAAAAAACCACTTCAAGGTGTTGCGTAAGATTCAAAGTTTAGATGTGATCATTTCTACCCTCACAAAGCTAACGTAGTAGAAGAGAGAAGATGGATAATAGCAGTACACAATATTACCTGAGTATATTAAAGAACTCTGAGGTGCAAGCAAGAAAGTTGTTACTCACGTCATGGGAAGGCATAAAGCAAGAGGGGATGTATGGGATTCACTGTGGGAAGTGACAAGTCTGCTGCATTGAAGATGTGGTGAGCAGTACACATCAGAGGCACCCCCAAGTGTCTCCACTGGTAGGAGAGATCAGAGTACAGAATAGATCAAGTACCACCAAAAAAAGGAGACTAGGATAAGTGCAGCAGATGGGTAGAGATCACAGCTGAAATCAGCAAAGACAACAGGCAAACAGGCTTAGAAAGCTGGAGGATTCAGGTGCTTGAGTAGGGGTGTGGTGCAGCCATGTATTACAAGTGTGAGGATGGCAAAAGTAAAAAAAAAGGTAAGTAGTTACAGAATGGGGGAGTAAGTTTGGCCAGAACTCTTGTGTTCTGTGTACAGGACAAATGGGTTGGAGTCAGTTTCCATTATATGCCCCCTCTCCTGGACCCAGCCTACCAATCTGAGCAGAAGTTGGGGAATGCTGCTATTCTCCCTTTTCCCTTATCAAATGTGGGCCCCCTTCTTAACATGTAGGTGCTCTCTCTGCTCATAGAAATAGAATTTTGGGGTGCTTTTGTAAGACATTTTGGGGTTTGGAGCTATTTTATTTTGTAGAATATAAATCTCGGTTTTCTATCTACAAGTTTTGTGTCTTTCCTTAAATGGATAGTTTTGTGATGGTAAATTTGGCCATCTTTTGTCTCAATTCTTACCTATTCCGTAGTCATTGAATGGGCATTGCCTCAGATAAAGTCCTGGGAAAGACCTATTTTAGAAAGGCCAAGTTTTTAGTTTCCTTCTAACTCTTACATTCATATTCCTGTCATATTTGTATCACCCTTTAGCCCTTTCCTTCAGTAACAATAGTTTAACCTATTTGTATAAAAATAATTTAAGGTGTGGAGGCCAGAGCTGGACACTGAGTCACAAGCAATCAGATGGTACTGAGAAAATGGATTGTTCCTATAGACAAGGCTTTTAACAATTTTTTGTTAGATATTTTCTAATTACATGTAAAAATGTTTTAGCATTCATTAAAAATTTTTTTTTGAGTTCCAAATTCTCTTCCTCCATCAAGTCTCTCCCTGCTCCTTGAGAGGGCAATCAATTTGATACTAATTCTACATTTAAAGTATGCAGATCATTTCCATATTGACTGTTGGCTTTTAATTTTTTCCCCAAATCAACTAATTTCATTCCTCTTTCCTCCCGTTCCAAAGGTCTCTATTTTCTTTCTTTTTAGTTTTCTTCTAGAGACCTCCTTAACTTTTAAAGGTAGAAAGGTGCAACAGAATGGGCTGTCCTTGAACTTAGAGATCCGCAGCTGGTAACATGGATACGGAGAGGGGGGCGGGTCCCTGGCGTCACAAGGGCCAGGGCTGGGATCACAAAAGCTTACATGAGTCCACCCATGATCATGGGGACGTCACAGTAGTCCCTGCGTGGGACGTCACGGGAAAACCCCGCGAGTGTGCTTTGGGGAAACAGGCACGTGCAGGAGGGCCGGGTGCACCTCGGCGTCTCGGGGCAGTGCTGAAGAAGTCAGTGGTGGGCGCATGTGGGTGGGCACGGGCCTCCTACGAAAAAACGCAGTGGCAATTAGGATCAAGAACCCTGGGTTCAGCCATTCGGCCTCTGTGTATAGAGAAAAATCTACCTGATTGACGAAAACTCGACAAAGAACTGTGCAAATAAAAAGTTTAAAAAAAATTTTTTTTGGAAAATATTAAGCGACGAAAAGCCCTTCAAAAATTTTTGAGGTTGGTTGTGAGTGAAACAAGCCCGTCTGGGGCTCCCAAAGAGGTTGGAAGCAAAGAAGTGCGGGGTATGCACTGCCCAGCTAGCAGCATCCATAGCGTCAGCATCAGCACCTAAAGATGCCTCAGCCGGGGAAAAAATGCATTTGCGACCTGTGCTCCTGCGGGTAAGGTTCCGCGCAGACGCGCCCGCCCAGGGGCGGGTTTGGGTGGGTGGCGGGGTGGAGGGATACTGCTTTTTGGAACTAACCGACTGACTGGGAAGCAAAGGAATTGACTTGAGGAGGCCGCCTGCTATGGCCAATCTTGAGACTCAACCTGCGGGGAGTTTTAGCCTGAGAAATGTTTACAATAGCAAAGCCAGAGCAAAAGAGCCTCTAGAGTAGTCCAATAAATCAGCACAGATGTCTGT
Source organism: Pseudocheirus occidentalis (assembly GCA_028646575.1). Classification (NCBI taxonomy): domain Eukaryota; kingdom Metazoa; phylum Chordata; class Mammalia; order Diprotodontia; family Pseudocheiridae; genus Pseudocheirus; species Pseudocheirus occidentalis. The sequence continues at coordinate 82,456,577 of CM053599.1, forward strand.
GGAAGTATTTTATACTGCGCTATCATAGGGGTTGAGACTCACACAGTCCAATTCATTCATTGCTGAACTGAGGAAATTTAGGTTCAGGGAAGCCAATGACTCGTCTAAGTCAGGCTTCTAATAAACAGCAGGATCAGGGATTGGAACCCAAGGCCATGACTTCCGAAATCCAGGGCTCTTCCCACCACACCCAAGTTTCCTGGTTTAGAAATGAGCCAACAAATACCAGGAGGTAGGGGGTGATAGTGATGGGGAAGACCTAGCAGGTTGGTCCTTATTCAGAAGTGAATTCGTGAGGAATTTTATACCATATGCTATTTAAAATCTGCTTCTAATGAATGTCACAGGAGAAGGATGGGTTCATTTATGATTCTCACCCTGCAAAATGCCATCATTACCACTTTCTGATTTAGTGAGAACTAAGGTTCTGAAGGTTTCTAAGATAAGGCTAATGGCTGTCATTTTAAGGTTCTTTCTAAATTCTCTTGAAATATCTCCCTCATTTCCATGAACTTGTACTCCCAATCACACAAGAATACATCAGAATTGGAGAAAGCGCTTGGAAAAAATGTTTTCCTGTGTTCTACAGTCTTGCCAGAAGGACATCTAGTTTCTTGACAGACTGGGCTCGCAGAGGCTTGGTTTATTTGTGTATCAGTATAATATGTTAGCAAATAGGAAACGCTCATGTTACTGGAATGGTTGCAATGCTAAGGGACGCTTTTAATACCTATGTTTCTAAACGGACACAAAGTAGAAATAATTGCAGTAAGAAGGGATATAAGTTTAAGTGCTTGTTTTGCAAGTAGAAATTTGCAAATTTAGCTTTTAGACATCTCCCATTTGGATTCTCAAAACCCCACTTCCAATTAGCAACCAAAACTATGGTGAAAGAATAATATGCCTGCAATGTTTTGAATTGAATAAAGTTACTTGCCCAAGGTTGACCATACATGCAGATAGGAAGTAGCAACATTAGGGCTTGATCAGGGTTTCTGACATTCACTGTACTATATACTCCATGATATCATGGAACATATTATTCCCCCCTCCCCCATCACACACTTTTATTGTCACTGCAGTTTTCAGACCCTTATTCTTTCTTGCCTGAATTTTGTTATAGCCTCCTAACTGGTCTTCTTGCCTTCATTTCCCCCTCCAAACCATCCTTCTATTGCTGCCAGAGGAATATTCCTAAAGCACTACATTGTGCCACTCTTATTAAAAAAACCTTCTGTGGCTCCCCATTCCTTATTGAATAAATGATAGACTCTTACATAACTCTTACATTCAGGAATCTGGCATTCCCAACATCTTGTTTCTAACTAATCAACTATATGACTCTACTTCATGCTTTCTTCCAGATACTTACTAAATATTTAATTAAAGAATTAAAGAAATGTATCTCCATCATTCTTGCTATAATTTTCCACCTACCTGCTAGCAATTAAAGTGGGACAGCTGTGAGCCAGAATAGTAATGTTTCTATTCTGGGTATTATGCTAATAATTCACATTTATATACTATATACTACTTTAAGGAAAATCAAGTTGTGCAAAATAGGGATGAACTATTTCATGGACTTTTTTTTTCTCCTGTTGTAGCTAGTGGTGCAGTGGATAGAGTGCTGGGTCTGAAATCAGAAACTCCTGAGCTCAAACCCGGCCTCAGACACTTATAAGCTCTCTGACTCTGGGCAAGTTCCTTGACCTGTGTTTGCTTCAGTTTCCTTGTTTGTAAAGTGGGGATAATGATAGCACCTACCTCCCAGGGTTGTTGTGATGATCGAATGAAATATCAATTGTAAAATGCTTACCATAGTTCCTGGCACCTAGTAAGCAGTATATAAACATTAGATATATCATCATTATTTTGTCTATGTAAATTGTCATTTTAGTGTTTCTTAAGTTCAGAATAGAAATATACATACATGTCATATATATCACTATAAAGTTTGCAAGCCATTTTTCTCAACATCTTGTGAAGTGGCTTATGTTACATCATTAAGTATTAATGTCCCCAATTAATGGATGAGGAAATTGAGGCTCTGAGAAGGGTAATTTAACTGCCTATCATTGAACTAATTAATATCTGAGACAGGATTCAAGTCCAGATTTTCTGACTCCAAGCCCACCATTCCATATCCACTAACCCACATTGCCTTATGATGTCATATCAGCATATCAACAGAGATCTCTCTGTTGATAGACTTAAAGGCACAATAATCACAATAATATTATGTCACTGTTTATAGCTATAAACTAAGTACCACAAATGTTGAGGCTTCATTTTTTTCTTATTTTTCAATATCTAGAATCAATGAAGTATGCCAATTTGCATTTCTCTATAGCAAAGTCTGAGAATTATCCAGTTTAGCCTATATACTTATAGTATAAATGCCTATTAAAAATTACATGTCATAATTCATTTAACAGTATTAAAAAGCAAGAGTTAAAAAAATTCTGGTCATAATCCTTCCTCCCAGATTCTTCAATATATTGGTACTCTAAGCATTTGACACAGTTTATTCTTTGATAGAATATCTGAGATGTTTATATATATATATATGTCTGTTAGAAAGTTAAGAAATATTATCCTAATAAAGTAAAAGCTTTCCAGTTGCCTTCTAGGTTTTTCTGACCCAAGCAGGTGAAAATAGAAAATAGGACTTTTCAGCTGGGAGTGATAATTAAACAAACTGAAAACAACATTCCAACCTGCCTCCTTTTCACACACACACACACACACACACACACACACTCACACTCACACACAGAAAGAAAAAGAAAAAAAGAAATCAATTTAACCAAAACTCATAATTTTTTTTTTAAAGTCAGTGCCAGGTGATCTGTTTCAAAGAATTTATTTAGTTCAGATGAAGTAAATAAAACATGCTGAAGTGATTCTCTCTCT
>CM053599.1:82475340-82489172 GCA_028646575.1 Pseudocheirus occidentalis
TGAAAAAAATAAAATACAGCAGATATTTCTTCTTCACTGATTTAATTTAGTGGAGAGAAAAAAGAATAAGGGGGAAAATTTAGTCAGAAATATCTAATCATATCTCTTAAACAGTTTACCCAGCTCCTTCCAAAAGGAATTAATACTATCACTTAGAATGGGATTTCAAATTACTGTATCTTTTTGGTACCAGTGCTTTGAGAATCAATTCAATAACTATTTATTTACCAAGTTGCTACATTAAGATACAAGGCAGAAATAGATGAGGGAGCTAAAAAAATAAAACTATCATTTACTCTGAACAAATTTAAAATATAGCAGCAAAAATAAGACAAAATCAGGGAGTTTACCATATAGTATCAGTGAAAAAATAAGTACTACAAATAATCCAAACAAGTATAACTATATTCATACAAAATAACCTCCCTTCAGCTAATATTTGAATAACCAACTATAGAAAGAACAAATATTAAAAACAGGAATCACTCTATTGGCTATTCAGAAAAACCTTTAATATTCAATTTAATTTCTTCATCTTCCACAGCAGAAAAAAACAGTGCATGTATTTAAGATCAAGTCTTAAAATTAGACATTTACAGGACTGTTCAGGAGACCTTTCTCATTCATACATTTCCCATTTCAAAGAAATATAGAACTAGCTCTATCAGCAAAGGAGATTCTAAGGGAAAATGCACAAAAAACTTCATTACCATAGGAAGAAATAGCATCAGAGGCAAAGAGAATGACTACTTCCAAGACACCAGATAAGAAGGGCACAATACCAAAAAAAAAAAAAAAATCATGAATTCTATAATGTGACAAATACAAAATATGTACTCGGAAGTATTAGGGCAGAAGGGGGTGAGACGAAGAAGAGTCATGGATCAGACTACAGTGAACAAAAGATCCAGATTCAGACAGTAATGAGATGGAAGTCTGGAACTTTTCAGAAAAACTGTGACAGAGCAGAGAAGCATCCTAGGAAAAGCAGGTAAAAATTATACATAAGCTTCCTCTCCTATCATCCTAGGTCCTTAACCCAGGACTCCAGCAGTTTCTGCTAGGCCATTCCTCAACTCTCCTCCAGGGAGGTGTAAGGAGCAATGTCTCTAATGAAGAACAACAGAGAGCACTGAACTTGCAATGAAGAGACCTAGGTTGAAACCTCGGATCGAATTCTTACTATGTGACCAGAGGAAAGTCACTTCACTTTCATAGATAAAAAAACAAGTAATAATTACATGAATTCACAATCTTATGAGGAAAGTGTTTTGTAAGCATTAAGTTAGTATATAAATTCAAATTATTATTCTGAAAAATCTACAAGTCACCCTGTTAATAGTCTTAACATAGTTTCAAGGGCCTCTACCCCACAAATATTAACATTTTTCGAACTGAATTCTGATAATAATGTAGTGCTTCCCCCTTCACTTTATAAATTAGGGAAATGGAAAGTCAGGAAATAAAACAATTTAGAAGCATATGCTTTTAGAGCCATACACATAGTGCTACTGATGTCTCACTGTAGCACTGAGGTGATTCTTTGTACTTGAAGATTCTGCCAAGGAAGCTCAAGTTCTGGAAGACTGTATCATGCTGGAAAGGCTTCAAGTACAGTCTAAGCAACAGACTGTGCTTGTGCTTTCAAAAAAAACAGCTGAGTTAAATAAGGAGAAGTTCATCATCAGTAGTCTGGCCGCTTGGCAATGAATTCCTTGGCCATGGCAACCCACAAACAAAGAAAAATGTAAAACAGCCTTTATTCTTGTGTATACTCCCCTCCCCTTTCTGCAGGGACAGTGGTAGAATAGCAGAAAAGAGAGGGAAAGGTGCTAAGAATCAGGTTTTAGATCATTTATCAACTTTAACTTAGTTACTGGTACTCTAAATGTCAGATCCATGTCTAGTAACCTTGTGGTTAAATACGTGAATCTCTATTAATTGGAAAATACCACCAAAAGTCCAACAACACTAAATATGGATTTCATATAAAAGTTTAACTGATGTAGAACTGCTGTAACAATAAGAACAAAATAATTTTAACCATCATAGAAAGCATATTAATGCTTGACTTCATTGACAAAAAGCAGAATATGACAACCAATAACAACACTGATTTAGAATATGAATTTGTAAACTCCTACAGAGAAGAGTGCTGGAAGATTATGAGCCATATTTATAAAACAAGAAGCAGGATAGGGAAAATTTGGTATAAAAAAAGCTTGAGAGGCAGTTGGTGCACTGGAAAGAATTGGAACGTTGGTGTCAGAGGTCATGATTTGAATCCCAGATTAATCACTCACTACCCATGTGGCCTTGGGCAAATCACTTAACCTTTTAGTTCCTCAGTTTCCTAATCTCTAAAATGAAGGTGTTGTACTAGATGACTTCTTAAGGTTTCTTCTAACTCTAGATCTATGTCCTTAGGATCCTATGAACTAAGCAAAAAGCTGAAAGAAGGCTGACAAACATTCAAAAGACGGAAGAAACTTGAAAAGATCTCCTGGAAGGGAGGTATGGTACAGTGGAAAGGGCAGTCAGAAGATCTAGATTCAAATTCTGTTTCTGACACTACCTGTGTGACCTTGGGCAATTCATTTAATCACCAGGGCCCTAAGATTCTTCATCTGTACAATGACAAAACTGGACTAGATAGATTCTGAATTCCCTTCTAGGTCTAACTCTGAGATTTTTATAACAAACCTTTTTTTAATGACCCCCAAGCTTCTCCTTCAGATAGTCTTTTTTATTATCAATATTCCTCTAGTGATATGTTATCTTTACTTACTGTCAGTATATATGGCAGGAATAAACAAACTACAATATATTATAAATAAGAAGCATCATCAACCAAAGAAGATAACATCAACCAAATGTAACTTATAATAAAAAAAAAAAGAATATAGATTACTCATGTGGCAAGAACCGGCATTAGAGATAGATTCTTTTGTCCTTGGGATTTCAAGAGAACTTAAGGAATATTCCTTGCATGCTAGATGAAATCTCCATAAACAAATGGAGAAGTTGCACAGGACAGACTGTTGTGTATGAGTGATGTTTTGCTACTTTGGAAGAAATTCCTACATCAATGAGATCATAAATTGTCTAAATTATAATCTCAAGAATTGGAAATTACCTTAAGAGTCATATAATCCATTCCATATCAGAAAAAGGAATTCCTTTATAACAACCTAGTTGATAGCTTTTGAAGGTCTCACAGTTAATTAGTGGCAAATTTGGAACTAGAACAAAGATCTTGTCATGCTAATCCAATGCTCTTTCACTACTGCTTTGCTGCCCTCCATACCTACTTACTGTTCTCTTTGCTTTCACACAGAAAAAGTCTTGTACTCCAATCAACAAATATTTAAATATGGGCTATATGCAGGGCACTAAGGATACAAAAAGAAAATTAAATAGTCCCTACCCTCAATAAGCTTACTTTGTATCAGGGGACACAACATGTTCAGATAAAGAGATACAAAATATAGGAATTGAGACCAAACCGGTAATTTCATTGATATAGAGTTCCCAGATGAAGAAAAACCTCTACAAAAGGAGGCTATCACTTTCTCTGTAATTTATAGTCTTACAGAGTTGTCTTAGAACTCATGTAAAACAGTCACATGCGCCCACATACACACTCTTGAGTACAGCCTTAACTAGACTAAAATGTAGTTCCTATTAGATTATATATTACATATATATGTGTCATATTTTATATATGTGGGGGGGGGACATATGTGTGTGTGTGTATATACGTATATATATGTATGGTTTTCTAAGTCAACATGTGACCCACAGAGAACCTTATATATGGTTTAATGATTCCCATTTCAATTTTGAATTTGATACCACTGTACTAAAAAGTTAAGTGACTTGCCCAAGGTCATGAAGCTGGTAATGGGTCAGATGTAAGATGAACCCAGGTCTTCCTAATACCAAGGCCAGCTCTCTATCCCAAGAAAATACTAGGTAGCCAAAAAAAAAAAAAAAAAGAACAGTAATTATGGGGGTGACTAGGTGGCACAGTGAATAGCACTGACCCTGGAGTCAAGAGGACTTGAGTCCAAAACCGGCCTCAGACACTTAACACTTGTGTTAAGCCGTGTGATCTTGGACAAGTCACTTTACCCTAACTGTCCTGCATCCCCCCCTCTAAAAAAAGAAAAAGACAAGAAAAGACAAGAAAAAAGACAAGAAAAGAAAAGAAAACAAAAGACTAGGTAATGCAGAATAGAAGAACACTAGCATAAGCCTTACATATAGGAGGTGACATCTGAGTTGAGCTTTGAAGGAGGTTAAGAGGCAAAGGGGAGGAGGGAGTATATTCCAGACACTGGGAACAACCTGTGAAAAGGCACAGAGAAGAAAAAAGGAGTTTCTGGGATAAAAGAGTGGTCTGGCTAGAGTATACAAAGGGGAGTAATGTATAGGGTGTCCCATAAGTCACAGTGGGTTTCAAATCTGGAAGGGAATCTGAAGACAAATTGTGGAAGACTTTGATAAGGGAAGCTTGTCTTATCTCTGAGGCAATAGGGAACCAATGGAGTTTACTGAGCAAGAGGGGTAACGTTAGTCAGATTTATGATTTAAGAATATCACTCTGGCCAGTGGGTGTATTATGAACTGGAGAGGGAAAAGACTAATGAGAATATTACAATAATTCAGGCAAAAGTAACAAGAGGTGACTACCACCCTAAGAATGAACCAGGGTGATATGTGAGTAAAGAGGAGACAGATGCAAGAGATACTAAAGACATAGAATAAACAAGATTTTTTTTTTTGTCTAACTGGATGTGTGGTAAGAAGAAAATGAGCTGGGGAGGGTTCCAAGTTTGAAAACCTGGACAATTTATCCTTAGAATTGGGAAGGATAGTAGTAACCTTGTTAAAATAGGTCTTCCAAAGTTGTATGCTACACTGATTGATGACCTTGTCCATTAATTATGCAGATAATATGTGTCAGAGATAGGCCTTGAAACCAGGCCTTCCTAAAACTAGAGTCAATCTCTATGATCCACTTCACCCAGAAATTACCTCACAAATTAGAGATAAAAGGCTTCAAATATCAAAACCAATTGGGGTAACTTTAATTTTAATATAAATGAATTTTACTCAAAATATAATCCGAATCCCTCAACAAGTGTAAATGACTGATATCAGATCTTAACCAGCTTATTTTTTTGTGGGGGGGGGGGTGGAAGGGGGTAGGTGTTAAAAGAATAAAGTTCCTGGGGAAAAGATGAACAAGGTAAAAGTAACTTTGTAGATAGCCCTGTTCATATTCAATTCAATTGCCTCTAAGAGGCATGCTAGATTATAGTGAAGTGCTGCACTTAAAACCAAGAAGACATATTCAAATCCCATCTGTGACAAATACTTTGTCACAACTTCTTGGCCTACTTCCTACGTGGTGAGGCTCAAATAAGAATTTATGCAAAGAGTTTTGTAACTATAAATAGTTATAAAACTGTCAACTATGGAACAGCTAGGTAGGCAATGAATAGCGCTGGCACTGGAGTCAGGAGGATCTGAATTCAAATTCCAGCTCAGACACTTAACACTTACTAGCCGGGTGACTTTGGGCAAGTCACCTAACCCCAAATGCTCTATCTTCCCTCCTCGAAAAAGACCAAAAAGAAAAAAAGAAAAAACGGGCAGCTACTATCATCATAACTCACCCCCACTCAAGGAAGCAGCTTTACTTGGCATTAGCTAGACAATTTTGGGAGGGGTTTGTGTTTTTTAACTAACTACATTTTAGTTCAGTTCATTTCAGTGAGTCAAGTTTCTCACCAATTCCCCCAAATAGGACAGTTTTTTTGCTTAGCATCTCCCAATCCTCACATGTTGGCAAAGGCTGAAGGGTAAGAAAAGCATGCAGTGAAGGGCCAATACTAAATACCTGCAGGCCAACAAACAAAACCTATTCTCATATTTTTGAGGTAAATCCAATAGCTTTGAGTAGGTTATGCCTAATCAAGTATTCATACCTTCCCAAGAATTGACTTTAATCAATTTTACACACAACAGAGACCAGCAACATTAAAGGAAGAAGAATTCTGTTTAAGACAGACAGGGATATGTTTGAAATAGGTAGACTTATGTAAAGAGCTTGAACATCAAAAAAATACTGAACACTGAGGCAGAAAAAAATGAAGAAGGCAGTGTTAGGCTGAAGGAAAAAAGAAAGCAGAAAGAACAAGGAGCAATGGATCAAAGATAAACCTTACTTACTCACACTTAGTTTTGCTTAGTGCTCTCAAGGAAGTATGAATGCCAGGCAAATCATAATACCTGCTTCTCAAACATCTGCAGGAGGTGACTAACTCAAGTTTAAGATATCAAGACAAAGTTTAAAAATTGCAAACCTCAAGCTCCCTCAAACGATCTCAGACTTCTAAGTAACAAACCAAGATACTGTCACACTGTATTTGGAGTCAGGAAAGACTTGGATTCAGATTCTGTCAGTAAGGCAGTCAACAAACTTGTTGACTTATTTATTTATTAAGCCTCTACTGTGTACCAAGCACTGTGCAGAATGCTGGGGATACAAAAAAGAGGCAAAAGACAGTCCTTTCCCTCAAGGGGCCTACTACCTAAATGGGGGAGAAAACAAGCAAGCAAATATGTACAAACAAGCTATAAATGGAAAATAATTAACAGAGGGAAGGCATTAAAATTAAAAGGGCTTAGGAATATCTTACTGTAAAAGACAGGATTTTAGCCAGGACTTAAAGACAAGGAAAGGAATAACCCAAGATGAAGATGGAGAGCATTCAAGGCATGGGGAACAGCCAAGAAAATGCCCAGAGCAAAGGGATAGAGTCGGGAAGGAAAGGAGGAAGGAAGTCAATGGCTCAATCAAAGAGTATATGGCAGGAATAACTGTAAAAAGACTGAAAAGAGAGGAGGGGGCTAGGTTATGAAGGGTTTTGAACACCAAACAGGATTTCTGTATCTGATCCTTAAGGCAGCAAAGAACTAAAAGACTAAAGACTACTGAGGAGGGATATGAAATAGTCAGATTAATACTTTAGGAATCCTGCCTTTAATACTTATAGCTATGTGACCTCAATTTCCTCAAGCTGTAAAATGAAGCTAAAATGCCCTGTATGTAGCCTTATATCACAAGATTGTTGTAAGATTCAAATAAAAAATGTACTTAGTGAAACATTAAAAAACCGTATCATGTTAGTTATTCTCTCTTCCAAGCTACAATTTATGCTATTACATCTTCTGGATTGAGAAGAGGAAAGAAGGAAAAAAAAGAATACAGGGGCATAATTCTCTCAGTGACCCTCCTCCAGTTGGTCCCTAATTTACTCCTTCTCCAGCTTTACTAAGGTAGAGCACTGGTTTTCCCCATGAGGAGGGTCTCCTGTACAAAAATTTAGATGTCATCTTTCCCAGTGCCCAAATTCTAAATCCTGTAATTTCTCCAAGTATCTCAATAGTATCTTTCTATCCACACTTCCCTAGTAAAGAAATCTTTGTGATTTTCTTAAATTTACTTAAGGATATATTCAAAAGGCATTTTATAGCTAACAAAGACACCTATATTTAACATATCTTCTGCAAGAATATGTTCCAAGAAACTCAACAAAATCCCACTATGTATAGAAGTTAATGCTGAAGTTATTTGTATCCATGGAGCTAAAGCAAAGCAATTGGGTTTTTTTTCCCCCACTCTGTTCAAACACTGTCTGTTGTAACATAACACTATAGTCCAAAGCATTTCCTTGGACAGAAAAGCAGCTGTAAGACTAATCTATTTGCTGACCAGCAGCCATCACGTTACTGTAAGACTGTCTTTAGTTAAGCCTCAGATCCTATAACTAGAGCAGCAGAGTTACATGAGTCAGAACTTCCAATCCTCTTTCAATTTGGATTTAATGATCCTTATTTGGCTGTATTACATGGAAACCATTTGTTAAAGATAAAAAGGAGACTGTGTAACATGAGGGCAAAGGTATACTAGGCTAGATTTCATTTGGGGAGTGGTTGTACAAAAGAACAACAAAACACCACAGTTCCAAAGTTTCTCTCCAACAGTCAATCTACACTGTACCATACCAAAAGAAAGCAGAATTTAAAGGAGCATTAGCATTAAATCCTCATTATTATGCATATCTTCCTTTCTATTTTGTTTTTCGGTTCCTGAATACACATTTAAATAGAAATAATAGCTTGATTACTGATAATCCCTCACTTTTCCAGAGAGTGGCAGAGAGATATCTTCATAGCCATTCTATCATGTATCTGTCTATAAAACATTAACATTCCTGTTTGATCATAAAGAGAAAAATATATCTAACAAGTTCAGAATGTAATATAATTCAATAATAATTTCTATAAGAAAATCCAGATCAAGAATATTAAATATTTTTAATGCCACAATACAAAATGAATTTTCTTCTAAATAGTATGGTTTATCTGCTACTGCATAAAGTTTAATTCAATCCTGCTATACTAAAGTAGGATGATTAAACTGGTGCTCATGGTTGAATAAGAGTCCAAAAGTGAAAATTACTATTATTCTACTGTTTGTAGAATTATAGATTTAGAGTTGGAAAGGACCTTCGAGGTTAAATGACTTGCTCAGGGTTACCCAGCTATTAATCATCTGAGGCAGGACTCAAATCCCAGTCCTTCTTGACTTTAAGTCTAATACTCTACTCACTATGCTCTGTGGCCTCTCTTTGTTTAAATCCAGGATGACAAAAAATGGGCATAAAAAAAATCATTGAAGTCAAAACATCTCTTACTTAAAAAGTTACAGTAACTTGACACTAAAACATAGTTATGTTTAAAAAGACAACTTGTTTAAAAATTGAACAAGGCATAAAAATATCCAAAGCACAAAAAACAGAATATTTAAAAACCTACTTTAGAGTTAGTCATAAAAAGTAAAAATCAGAAAGCATATCCCCTAATCTCTTTTTGTTGTTGTTGCCCATATGGCAGCAGTAATTATTATTTTTCTTTTTTTAAATTAATTTATTTTTAGTTTTCAAAATTCACTTCCACAAGTTTTAAACTTTCGCCCCTTTTCTCCTCCTCCCTCCCCAAGACTGTATGCAATATATAGGCTCTACATATACATTCCTATTAAACACATTTTCACATCAGTCATGCTGTATAGAAGAATTAGAACAAATGTCCCCTAATTTATCACTGAAGATGTAAGCATACATCAACCATACTTTATTTTGTAAATGTTCAAGTTAAAAATATTTTACATTCTCAGATGCCCTTATTCAAGTCTTCAAAAATTTTTAAAACTCTTTAAACATGTTTTTTCATTGCTTTATAGCTTCTAACAAAATTACTTCAGATGTTTTTATCAATATTTTAGAAGACAATACACTAAACACTTATACTTTAGAATAACCTAGATTTCAGTGCAAAGAATCACACAACTACTGTTAAAATTGTAAGAAAACTTAAAAATCATTTAGTCAACAGTGTACTGATTTCCTCAAGATTGCACAGATAGTGACAAAGCTAGAAATAGAATAGAACAGGGTGCTTACAATTTCCTGGTCCAGTACAAATTAGTGCCCTTTTAATTCTATTTAAAGAGAAACAGTATTGGTGCTGAGCGGAAGAGCAAAGAACTTGCAGTCAAGAGACTTTGGTTCTAATCCCAGCTCCAGTACTTAGCGTATTATATTATCCCCGTCTAAGAAGCTGCTTCACTTCTCTGATCCAGTTTCCTTATCTATAAAAACAAAGATAACAACTTAAACTGGCTAAATTTAAAGCACTAAACAACTGTGAATTAATACTCTCCCCATTAATCTGTGAGCTTTTTGAAAACAGAACTTTTGATTGTTACCTTACTTCCTATTACAGTGCCTAGCACGTAGAAGATGCTTAATAAAATACTAGCTACGTGAGAGATGGGAGATTCCCTAAAAGAGGCAATGTCTTGTATAAGGAAAAGTACATAATTTGGGGTCAGAAGACCCATTTCAAATCCCTACTTCGCTACTTATAACTTGACACTGTCCTTGGCCCAGTCCTCTGGACTTCTCTGGAACTCAGCTAAGGCACCTGCCTCCCAGGATTGTCAGGGTGATCACATGAGAAAATAATTGTAAAGCGCTCAGCATGATGCCCGGCACAAATCAAGTGCCTCTAACTGTTAGTATCATCATCCCCATCATTATGACTATTATTACATCTACCTCCCAGGTTTGTTGAGGGTATCGAATGAGATAAAGCACTTAGTGCAGCGTCTGCTTCTCATAGCAAATATTGTTATTGTTGCTGTTGCAGCACCTCCTTCCCAGGTGGCTGTGAGGACCAAAGCCATGAGCTTCGTAAAGCAGGGCTTTATGGAGGCTCACGGATAGAACGATCACTTTCCCAGCAATCCCTGCCCGCCTCACGAAGCGGCAGGACAGCTACCGAAATGTCAGTGATCGCTGGAAACAAGGGTGGGGAAGGGGCTGGGCCTCGAGCCTCTGGCCCCGCCGGACAGGACACAAGTTTTACCCCAGGACAAGGACTTTCTCGTCACTTCATAGGCCTGGACCGCTCGATCCTCGCCGGGGAAACCCGAGCTCGAGAGTAAACCGCCCCCTCCCACTCGGGGCAAAAATGTCCTCGGCAAACTCTTCGGGCCAGCTCTGGGGCCCGGCCCCTTCCCGAGGCTAGGCTCGCGTGGGAGAGACGAGGGCGTGGGCCTGGAGGGCCCTCTGCCCCCCCCCCCCGGGATGCCGCTATCCTAACGGAGCTCCAGCCACCCCGCGGTCCCGATGAGGGGAAGGCACTATTGGTGGGGGAAGGGGGATGAGGAGCCCGGGGCCGTCTTCCCCTCGGCCCGGAGCATCCCTCCCCAGCCCCGCGCCCCCCACACAGAGCCAGGGGCCGGGGTGGGGACTGAAGGAGAATGCGGCCGCGCGCCCCCAAGGAAGAGGTATGGGAGGCCCCGGCAAAGGAGTTCTCCTCCCTGCCCCCACTCCACACACACTCCTGGTCGCCCACCGAGCCCCGCCCAGCCCCGCGAGCAAGGAAGGGGCGCCACTCCCCCGCCCCCATCACTTACTTTCTGGGAATCCATAGAGAGGCCTCGTGCCCGCCCGGCTCTGCAACCACAGTAGAGAGAACGAGGTAGCAGCGCCCTCGTCACCGCCGTCTCCCGGGAGACTGATGCACTGCCGGCCTCGGCTGCTGCCTGCCTAGTCCCCGCCCTCAGTAAGCCCAAACTCTGGCCCCCAGCCCGCCTGCGCACACACCCCTCACTATTGGGCGTGGAGGTCGCCTCCCCCAAGATGGAGGGGGGAGGGCGTGGCCCTCGGCGCCTGCGCACTGCCTCCTGACAGACACTAGGGGGAGGAGGGTCTCCAAGAGATTAGAGAGTGGACCATGACTGAGGAAGAATTGTAGTAGCCAAGGAAGTGGGGGAGGGGGGAAAGGGAGAAAGGGGAAGGGAGAAGAGACAGTTTGGGATACCGAGGGAGAGTGACAATCCCAAAAGTCGCTCCCGAGGCACTTTGTTCCGCTGGGAATGCGAAAATGGATGTTCCGCAGACTTTGTCAAGGAAGTCCATCATACCTTAAAAACAAAAGAATGACCACAACACCGCAACTGTGGCACGCGAGAGGTGCGGTTAAGTGCGAATGAGAAATCTTAGCAAGGTGCCTGAGACTCAGCAAGACTTGTGATGACATCCAGGGACGATCTTGGAACTGTCTTCTCCATTCCAGTGTCAACTAGCTCCATTAAAGTTGATGTCACAAGCTCAATTTTCAGTTAAGATTTTAGACTGAAACTCCAATGTAATGAGTAAAAGAAGGCACTCTTATTAGGTTAGAATAATAACCCAGGTTTCTCACAAACTTAAAGGAGAAAGGAAGGAAGGAAGAAAGCAATGCAGAGAATAGGGTTGGTATCACCAAATTTCAAAATACTTAGCAGCTATTAAATGTAAGTTCTTAGAGGGCAGGGACTGTTTCATTTATGTCTTCCTATCTCTAGAGTCTTAAGTAGATGTGTTTTGCACAGTGGTTTTTTTGCCTGTGTGCTTTGCACACTAAATAATTGTTGAATTGAGCTGAAATAGTTAAAGTACCAACCAGCAAAGATGGGACAAACTGAAAGCAATACACAGAAGACTTCAAATAAATAGGGCTTTTAGAGAAATTGGGAAAGAACAATATGTCACAGGCATCTGAAAAGGGTCCCTCCCAGAAAGGGAGCTCTGGGTTTAAATAGACCAGGATTCAATTGAATCCTGGTATCTTTGAAGACCAAAGTTTCAGGTAAATGATGACGTTAGGAACCAAGAATTAACGGGGTACCTTCTAGAGAAGGTAATGATACAATACAATAATAATACAAAGTCAATGTCAGGCATAGAACAGGTTATTTTTTTTCCCTACTCACAAAAGCTGGAAATGTCCATCTCTGGATTGCTGTTTGGTCATTTGAGCTTAGGTAAAGAAATACAAAGCAAAAGAGACAGGTAGAGATTTGAAATTTAGTCTCAGACCAACCCAGGCTTGTTGCAATGTTTGTATAGGTACCATGGCTGCTGGTGAGGAAGGGAGAAATTCCCCACACCACTAGAAGTCCAGAGGAGATGCTGACAGAACCTGGTAAACACATTGATATCAGTGATGTCTTTTTTTTTTTTATTCCCAGGGTTTTCAGGTATTGGTACTTATAAAAATGTTATTTGAATTTAATTAAAGAGAATGGAGTTGGAAACTCAGCCGAGTTTGCCTTTAGTTCTTGGCAAATTGTAGAATATATTATTAAAAGTATGGTTATCAAAAGCCCCTTGAAATTCCCGGTGTCTCTTCTGGTAGAAAGCCATCTAAGACTTTTAAATAACAGCTGAGTTATTGGATCTGTATTGGTCCAGAGAGCTTTCACTGTGGCAGCTAATTTATACCAATGACATCACCAGTCTAGATGCTAAATCAACCCCATCCCTACCAATGAAGTGCCCATTTTAAAATTAAAAGGCTTGGAAGGTTTTTGACACTTAAAAAAAATCAAATATCACAAACTATCAATCCATATGTTGTAATTTTTCCTTACCTTTCCTTATCTCAAATCCCTGTATTCTACAGTAGCTCAGTAGAGTCAGGAATATCAGATGGATCTTTTATCTACAATACTTCCCTACCTAGGCATCCTGCTTTTGTATTTGAAAATGATGTTGAGACTTTGTTGTTAGAAGGAAGCATGTTTTTGATGATTCCTTGGCTCAGAGTTTCCCTCTAGATAAAAAGGACCTTGATATACTCTATGGGATACAATACTTGGCACATAGTAATCACTTAATGGATTCTTGTTGGTTGATTAATTTCCCTTCTTAAGGTTGCCTTTGGACTTTCAGAGCTTTTTCTGTAATCCTTGATGTAAATATGGAGGAAAAACAAAATTACCATTGAGAATTATATTACTAAATATACTCTGGAGCCAAGATGGCAGCGTAGAAGCAGCAAGCTTCTGTAGCTCCCACACAGCCACCCAAATATCCATAAAATATGACTCTCAACAAAGTCTAGGACTCTCAAACTCACAAAAATACAGAAAACACATCTTTCGCTGAAGGCAGCTCAGCAAGAAGGGCTCACCGCGGAAGGCCAGGAGCCAAGGCCAGCCCAGCCTGAAAACCATAACAGCGACCAGGCCTCAGGGCAGTCCGGGAGTAACTGAGCCAAGCTGCAGCCAGTCCTCAGGAGAGAAGATCTACAACACCTGGAGCAACTCTACTTCTAGCAAGGTGTGAAAAGCAAGGACTAGAGAAAGGCAGCTCAGCAGTAGGGGCTCATCTCACAGGCCGGGAGCCGAGACCAGCCCAGCC
>CM053599.1:82489672-82529694 GCA_028646575.1 Pseudocheirus occidentalis
CCTTCACAAATAGAACAGGATCCCTCAAGCAGGGATCCCTTTCAGACTCACGACAGTTTCTCAGCCTGGTCCTTGGAAGTTCTCAGTAGAAGCTGTAGAAGCAGGATCTCAGGAAAAGGTGCAATCTCCAGGTGGTGTCTGAGAAAAAGGGGCTCAAGGTCCTCCTGGTTCTCTCCTTACATACGGTGTAGCTCCTCCCTATTCAGCCCCTTCCTGCTAAGGTGTGACCTACTCCCAAGTAGCTCCTCCCTGTTCAACCCCTTCCTGTTAAGGTGTGAATTACTCCCAAGGAGTTAACTGGAAGTAAGGAGCTAAGCCTTTGAGGTGCTAAGTGCCTTTAGTAGGTGCCAATAGAAAGGGGCATGGAAGATCTTCTGATTTCATTAACATTACAGGAAGGAGTTTTACCAAATTTATTTTATGCCACAAATGCTTTTGATAACTAAATCCATAAGAGCAAAAACAAAGAAACAAAACTATAGAAATATATCTCAGAGATCATATGCCATGAGCAGGTGAGATTTGTACCAGGAATGCAGGGCTGGTTCAATATTAGGAAAACTATTGACATAACTGACCATATCAATAAAGTAAACATAGCAATTATATGATTATATCAATAGATACAGAAAAAAAACTTTTGACAAAAAATGTCACCCATTCTTATTTAAAACAATGCAAAGCTTAGGAATGAGTGGAGCCTTTCTTAAAATGATAAGTAGTAGATATCCAAGACCAAGAGTAACCATTATTTATAATGGAGACAAACTTGAAACCTTGCTAATTAAGATTAGGAGTAAAGTGAGGATGTCTATTATCAGCACCATTATTTAATATTGTACCAGAAGCACTAGTTTTCATAATAATAGGACAAGAAAAAGTAATAGAAAGAACAAACATAGGCAGTGGGGAAACAAAAGTATCATGCCTTGCAGATAATAAAATGATATAATTAGAGAACCCTAGAGTATCAACTAAAAAAAAAATAGATGAAGCAATTCTAACTTCAACAGTGTTTCAGGATATAAAATAAACCCACATAAATCATCAGAATTTCTATATACAACCAACAAAACACAGCAACAAGAGATAGAAAGAGAAATTCTATTTAAAATAACTCTAGACAACATTAAATATTTGGAAGTCTGCTAAAACAAAATCAGGCATTATATAAACACAATTACAAAACACTTCAGACAAATAAAGCTATTTATTATAAGCAATTGGAAAATTAGTTACTCGTGGGTAGGCCAAGTCAATATGATAAAAATGAAAATTCTATGTAAGTTCATTTACTTATTCAGTCTCATACCAGTCAAAATACCCAACAATTATTTTATTAAAATTGAATTCCTCCAAAGAACAGAAGTTCAGAACCATCAAGGGAATCAGTGAAAAAATAATGTTAAGGAAGGTAGACTAGCAGTTCCAGATTTCAAACTATATTAAAATCAGAAAAGATCAAAATAATCTGGTACTGGCTAAGAAAGAGAGTGGTAGATCAGTGGAATAGATTAGGTACAAAATGTAAAATATTAAGCGATCTTAGTCATCTAGTTTTTGATAAAGCCAAAGATTCAAGCTTTTATGGGAACAGTTCCACATTTGACCAAAATTGCTGAGAAAATTGGAAAGCAGTTTGGAAGGAACTAGGCATAAACCAACAGCTCACACCATGTAACAAAATAAGGTCAAAATAGATAAATGATTTAGACATAAGGGGTGATATCAACAAGTTAAAGTAGTATGGAAAGATGTACCTTACAGATCTTTGCTTAAGGGAGAGAGGGAGAAAATTTGGAAGTCAAATGTTTAAAAAATGATTGTTAAAAATGTTATACATGGTTGGAATATATTTAATGAAATAAAAACATCCTTCCATCAGGAATTTTTATTCTCCAAAATTCCCTCACAATAGAGTGAAGTTTAATTCTTCACCTGACACCTTATGGTTGTTGGGTTACAGTGGACAATTCAAGGAAAATTGGTTATCAACAGAAGTCAGAGAATGCAACAGCAATAGAGTTGGGTCTTAGGGTTTTGGACTTTGCTGAGGTAAATCTCATTCACATTTTCAGGTGGTGGAATCCAAGAAGTAATCTGAAATCATCCAGTGGATAAAACGAAATTCTGGCTCCATTTTGTCACAGACAAAGCAAAAAATAACAAAAAGAAACTCTGTTTATAGTTATAACATATAAATAATATAAGGCAGACATTTAAACCTACTGTGTTCTTCATGTAGATATAAGAAGAATAGAATATAACATTTATAATCTATTAAACAGGGTAAAATACCTAAAGAGAAAGTATAATGTGTTATATAATTGAATAGATATTATTACAGTATAAGCTAAGGGTACGATGGAAAAAAGTAGTGATCAGAATTTGGTGTGCTAGACAAAAGAATAATTTTAACCTGGAGAACATCTCTTTCCCTCTCTGTCTGCTGAAATAATTGTCTAAAGAGCCTCTAGCTCAGGTGTCACCTTCACCATGAAGCCTACCCTGATTCTCCCTGTAAAATGAAAATTTTTGTTCTCGTATTTTCTTAGCACACCTTTGTTACAGATGTTTACAGATGCCTTGCAGAGTCTTTAAGAATATTCCTGGAAATGAAAAGAAAGCAAAGAAGTATATTGTAAGTCTAGTCTTATCTGCAGTGGACAGGAAAAAAAAGGAAGGAATTTCAGAAAGGAGAAAGAGAGAGGCACCATGAGAACATGTACGTATGGGCACTCAGGCTTGGATGATGACATAAATAAAAGTATATGTTGTTGCCGTTATTTGAGTTGTGTCTAACTCTTCAAGACCCCATTTGGGTTTTTCTTGGCAAAGATTCTAGAATGATTTGACATTTCCCTCTCCAGCTCCTTTTACAGATGAGAAAACTGAGGCAAACAGGGTTAAGTGACTTGTCCAGGGTCACATAGCTAGTAAGTGTCTGCAGTCAAATTTGAACTCGGGTCTTCCTGACTCCAGGCCCAACACTCTATCCACTGTTGAGATGTTAAGATTGGTATGGCTGGACTTTATTAGTTGTTGTTGTTGTTGTTGTTGTTGTTTTTATGGAGTAATGGGGAATGAAGTGGAAAAGATATTAGATTCAGGGAAGAAAAGATTAAGGTAGAACCTTGAATGTTAAATTGAAGAGTATAGGTAGCTGCAATAGGAAATGTGAGACCTCTGTAGATTCTTAAATAGGAAAAATGTGATTCAGTTTAGTTAATTACCTCTATGTCCAAAACAGGGTTTACCAAAAGAGAATATATCAAAAGGTACTTTATAAGATACAAGCAAACATATTTAATGTGAGTAGATTCTTCCCCTCCTCATATACTTTTTTGTATATACTCATTGACCTCTCTCTATCTCAGTTTCCTCATCTGTTAAATGGAGATGATAATACCTACATAATTGCTGAGAGGTTAAAATAAGATACCATGAAAGATGCTTCACCAACCTTCAGTTGCTTTATAAATATTACCTATCATATTCCCTTCTTTCCTAGATTACTGAAAAATAAGTATTCAGACTATCTTTTGGTCTGGGACACAGATGCAGAGTGAACACTTAGTCCTGGGAATACCAAGAGAGTCTGAGATTCCTGTTTGGAAAGGCACTAGATGTGAAAGCCTGTGGCTGAAACAGAGCTTGAGACTTCTGGTTTTGTTGTTGTTGTTTTGTGTGTGTGTGTGTGTGTGTGAGAAGTCCCACGTGAGGACACATAGAGATATACTAGGTCAAAGCAAAGTCTGTGGGCCCAAACTATGTGGGCAGAGAACATAGATTCCCTAAGGGGCAGGATAGTTAGAAGAAGAGATACCAGCAACAGACCAACTTCTGTCAGAGCCAGGAAGATTATTGATAGGGTAGGAAACAACCCTTAGCTATGGCCTACATGATCCGGAAGTTATAGAAACAGATAAGTGGATTTACCTAAGATTTGAGTCAGGTAGATGAAGTGTTCATCTTTGAGTTAGGAAGGCCTGGGGGAAATCATGTCTCTGATAGTTCCTAGTGGTGCAACCATGAGTAAATCACTTAACCTCTCTGAGTTTGAAATTTCATATCGGAAAAATGGAATAATATTTGGAACGCCTACCTTATACCATTGTGAGATTCAGAAGACATGATGTATATATGTGTGGAATGTAGGAAGAAGTACTTTATTATCTTTAAAACCTAGTTAAGTGTTAGATGTTATTATTACTACCTCAAATGAAAGATTTTATTGTGCAGGGAATCTTCCTTCCTTTCTTTTGACCTTCTTTCTTCAGTCCTTTCTTGTTTTCATCCTTTCTGTTATCCTTTCTTACAATGTTCCTTTTTCTTCATATCCCTGATGCCTAACAGTCTTTTGCAAAAGTGAGAACTGATATGGTCATTGAATTGAGTTGACGATGGACTGTGTATTAAGACAAAATCCAAGATTTCATTGATATGGCTACTCTCTTAATCACATCAGTACAGATTCCAACTACTAAGTATTTTAAGTAGATAACATTCTCATCCAAACTGGTTTGCAAACTTGTGATGATGAGCTCCCCAAAACATAGCTAGGCTGCTCCTCGGTCAGCAGTCGCACAAACTTTACCCTCCTGGAAACCCAGGCCTTTCCTGTTTAGTAGGACTTGCTGGAACTTGTGCCCTCCTGGTACAGCCTTTGAGAGTGTAGGGTCACCGCCGTGCCACAATGTGGGGTCAGAGGAAACTTTGACACAGCTGCCAAAATCATCTTTCTCAAGCAGTGAGGCAGCGCTTAGTGCGACATCTGGTCGCCTCTCTTTCTGTGCTTCTCTTGAAGAGTCCATCTCCATGACAGATTGAGTCCAGGTTGGGTTCATCTGTAGCAAGAATCATGCAGCTTTTTCCCTTCTAAGGAATTATTAGTATTTGCTTGGAGCCTTTGGTGTGGCTCCACCATGAACTTGAGTACTCCATAACGTGATTAACTATTGGGGAAATATCAGAAACCCTTAGAATGCTTTGTTTGTTACTCTTGTATGAAGTTATCCTTTAGCTCATTACTTGGCTAAACAAGGGTTAGGAGGGCTTACTATTCTCCCCTGATTTACCTTCTCCTTGCCTGACTCGTTAATCTCCTTTGCTACTTCATCATTGTCGTCCATCATCATCATCATCATCATCATCATCATCATCATCATCATCATCATCATTCTAAGTAACTGTGGGATTACTCTAGTGATCTTAGACCCTCTTTTCTCTCTTTGTAATTTCCCATTTCTTAGAAAAAGAAAGGGAGACTTTTTGGGCCTCTTTTGCCATTTGAGTTAATCTCTTTTTTAAGGTGTTGTTTTCTTCAGTCAGGTTGTTGACTCTCTTTTCATGATTTTCTTGCATCATTCTCATTTCTCTTCCCAATTTTTCCTCCACTTCTCTTATTTGGTTTACAAAATCCTTCTTAAACTCATCTATGGCTTGTAGGCACTCTAGATGTTTCTTGGAAGCTTTTGGTGTGGGAGTTGTGACTGTGTTGTCTTCTTCCTGTTCCATGCTTTGATCCTTTTTGTCCCCAGAGAAGGAATCTAAAGTTTGGTTGGTATTCTTACTTTGCTTCCTTTGCCTGCTCATGTTACAAGTGAATAACTCGACTTTTTGGCTCTGTGGAGCTCTGCTTCCATAGGGGAGAGCTCTGTCCCAAATTGCTGGGGTTTTCGCAACTGCTGGAGTTATTGGGAGGCTGCTTCAGGCCCCCACCAGCTTTGGCTCCCTGGTCACATGCCTCAGGACCACCACCCAAGACTATGATCTGGATCCAGGCCATTCAGTGCAAGAGCACTTAGCCTCTGAATGATTGCTTGGCCCCCCTGAAGTCTGCAGGCTGGGAGCTCTGAAGCAGCCATGTGGAAGTGGCTGCAGACCCTCCACTTCTGCTGCTTTCTTGCCCTGGAGGCATTTTGGCCAGACGGCTTTTCTCTCCCCAGATTTAGCTGAGTTCCACTGACCTTTCACCTAATCCTTGTTCCTTATGGCTTGATATTTCTGGAAACTGCCACAGCTGCTGCTGATCCACTCTCCTGAAGGCTCCAACTGTGGCTTGTCCTGACTGCCCTGGGGCCAAGCCACAGTTTCAGGCTGGGCTGGTTTCGGCTCCCAGCACAGTACGATGAGCCCTTCCTGCTGAGCTGCCTTCGGTAGAAAATGTGTTTTTCTGTTGTGAGCTTTGGAGCCCTAAAATTTGTTTAGAGTCATATTTTATGGGTATTTGAGACCTTGCTGCTTCTATGCCACCATTTTGGCTCCGCCCCCTGCTCATCATTTCTTATAACACAATAGTATTCCATTACATTCATATACCACAACTTGTTCAGCCATTCTCCAATTGAGGGGCATCCCCTCAATTTCCAGTTGTTGGCTACCACAAAAAAGAGCTACTATAAATATTTTTGTACATGTGGGTCCTTTTCTCATTTCTATGATCTCTTTGGGTTATAGATCTAGCAGTGGTATTGCTGAATCAAAGGTAAAACACTGTTTTCTAACCCAGCCAGACTACTAGCTGTTGCTTGAACTCTACCTGGTATCTTCCTAATGAATCCATTTTTCCTCTCCCTTTCTTTTTCTAAGATCATCAAAACATAACAAAATCACTTCTTTGTCCTATTTGTCCTATTTAACTCTTTATATAACCCCTGTGCCATTAGGTTTTTGGCAAAACACTTGTGTCTTCCCCTTGCTTTGAAATATAAATACTTAGACCTTATAGAGTCCTTCCTGAATGGACACTCTTGTCTAAAATTTTGTTTCTCATGTCTCCCCTGTTTATATTTTGACTTTTCTACTCAACTTTGTTCTTTTTATTAGGAATACTTGGAAGATCTCTTATTTATTTTAAACATCAATCTCCTTAAGTCCAGCATCCAACTCCCTACCCTTGTAGGAGTATATTAAGGTTTACTGGGTAAGTTATTCTTGGTTTTAAATGCGTATCTTTTGACCTTCAGAATATTGGAGTTCCATGATCTCCACTCCTTTTTAATGATGTCTAATAAATCTTGTTTGATTCTAACAATGGTTCTTCTATCCTTGAACTCTTTCTGGGTGCTCACAGTATTTTGCTTGTACCAGGAAGCTGTGGATGTTGGAGGTGATATTCCTGGGGATTTTTACTTGGTTATTTTTTTTTCAGTAGGTGATTGATACATTCTCTCTATTTTACCCTCTTCTTCTAATCTGTATGGGCAGTTGTGTTGGCTTTAAAGTAGTCTGTTGATTCTTATTTATCTCTCCTTGATCTGTTTTCCAGGTCAGTTTTTTTTATGTGAGATACCTTACATTTACTTTTTTTATTACAAATTTTCTACTTTAACTTTTCTTGTAGTCTCATCAAGTTATTTACTTATTTTTTGCTCATTCTTATTTTTAACTTGGTTAAAGTTTTGTACCTCTTCTTATAAGCTGCTAATTTTCTTTCTAAGTCTTTCTTCCTTTATTTATTTTGCATTTCCTTCCTCCATTGTTCATGTTTTAATTAATAATAACATTTTAAAACAAAACAAATGGGAATTCATGCTTTGTTTTTAGAATTATAATTGATTGTATGGCCAAACTGTGCTTTTCTTTGAAGCTTTCTTTGATTGTTGGAATTAGAATTATTTTCCTCTTTGAGGTTTGTGTGCTATTCATCTCTAGTGTCACAATAACTCTTTAATTTTTCTTTTTTTTTTTGCATATTCAGTCTTCCAACTTTACTTTCTGGATTGGGATTTTGCATTAAGTTCAGGCTGTGGGTGCTTCTGGCAAGACTTGTGGCATTGTATGTCTATGGCTTGTCTTATATGGGGGTCCACTACAACCACCTATGGTACTGAATGCTCTGTTTTTCACAGATCTCTGGGAAAGATTGAACTTTTAATAGACTCTATGTGGTCAGATCAAGAGCATAACCTAATTACTGCCTCTTTGGGGAAAATGGGGCCCAGACCAATTTAGGGTCTAGTCAGTGTAGCTGAAAACTTGTTCCTGAGTGGTGTCCCAGTAGATAGTAATTGGCTCCTGCTCCTCTAATCTTTTTAGAAGGCTCAGTAAATTCAAAGTGATGAGGTAAGAAAAGAAATCAGACAGAACAGTGTCATGAAGTACCTAGAGAAAAGAAAGAATCCAGGAGAATGGCTTAATTAGGAATGACAAAGGCTATAGAGAGGTTAAGGATAAAGATTAAGAAAAAGCTATTCCTTTGACCCTTAAAAGAGCCTTTCTAATTTTGACAAAGCAGTTGAAATTAAATGAAGCAATAGGAAGGTAAACTAAAGATTTAGAAAAGTAAAAGAAGAGGAAATAAAGACAACTGTATGGATGACTTTTTTAAGGGAGTTTAGTAAAGATAATTAGCTGAGATATCAGAATAAGCGAGGGCTTCTTTTTTTTTAAGGATGGGAAAGACACGCATATTTGTAGGTAGTAGGGAAATAGCCAGCAGAAAAACGATTAAAATTTACTAGGAGAGTAAGGATGATAGATTCTCTGATGGAGAAGATAGGATAGGATCAGATCAAGGATGTATATTTAAAGGCTTGCCTTAACAAGAAAGAACACTTGTTGCTGTTGGATGGGGGCATTAAGAGATAGTCAGGGTAAGGTTTTAGATTAGAGATGAAGGAGAAAGAAGAGAAAGCTTGATGAATGGCCTTTTTTGTGAAAACAGGTGAAATCTTCAACTGAGAATGTTGGGGTAGGGAGCATCAGAATGATTAAGAAAGGAAGAAAAGGTTTAGAATAGTCACTGATGAAAGGGGTAGCAAATTGATTAGCGGAGTCTGAATTGCTTTGTTTCAGTGAGGACCCAGTTGAAATTATATAGCAAAAATCTGTAAATGATCAAGTTTTATAGTATTTATTTATTTTGTTAAATGTTTCCCAGTTACATGTAAAAAAAGTTTTTAACATTCAGTTTTTAAAATCTTGAGCCCCAAATTCTCTCCCTCACTTCCACCCCTCCCTTACTCCTTGAAGATGTAAGTAATATATAGATTATACAGTGAAATAGGTATATGTAAATGAAATATGTATGAAATATACAATATGAAAATTTCATATTAGCCATATTGCTGAAGAAAATGCACAAACATGCATACATGTGCTCACACACACATGAATAAATTTTTTTAAAGTATGCTTTAGTCTGTACTAAAGTCCATCAGTTGTCTGGAGGTGGGTAGCATTTTTCATTATGAGTCCTCTGGGATTGCCTTGAATCATTCTTTTGATCAGAGTAGCTAAGTTCTTCACAGTTCATCGTCCTTATGATGTTACTGTTACTATGTACAATGTTCTCCTGGTTCTGTTCACTTATAGTTTATAGAAGACTTCCCAGATTTTTCTGAAGCCATCCTTCTTGACATTTCTTATAATATAAAAGTATTCCATTACAATCATATACTACAGCTTATTGGGCCATTCCCTAGTTAATGGACATTTCAGGGGACCAAATTAAAGTTGTTTTACGATTTTTCTCTGTCTCCATTCTGTAGCATGTGAATAGGAATGAAGGCAATAGATGGAGAACTTATTCCAAGGTTGGAGTCTGCTAAAGTATAGACTGTGATAAGATAGGGAGACAAAATGTCTGGAGGATGGTATAGAGTTGAACTAATCCACTAAGAGATCAAGATAAAGAAGAGAGGAAGGACTATACAATGCAGGGACAATCACCTGAAAAATCCCTTGTGTGCACTCTGTGCTCAGACTGGTCTGTCAACTATTCCTGGTGTACTCCATTTTATCTTTTATTTCTGTACCTTTATAGAACATGTGTGTTGTATCTGGAATACACTCACTTTTCACTTCTGTTAGAATCCTTAGCCTCATTGAAAGTTAATCTCAGGGACTACTCCTACCACAAGGCCTTTTATGGTTATTGCACTTATCAGCACCATCTCTTTCCTGAAATTACTTTTTTATTACTATACATATATATATATATGTTTTGCTAGAGGCAGCTAAACGGTGTAGTGGATAGAATGCTGGTCCCATAGTCAGGAAGATCTGAATTTAAATGCTAACTCAGATGGTTACAACCTGTTCAACCCTGGGCAAGCCACTTAATTTTACCTGTCTCAGTTTCCTCACCTGAAAAATTGAGATAATGATAGTTCCTACCTTCTAGGATTGATGTGAGTCTCAAATGAGATAATATTTGTTACAAATTTGTCCCAGTGTCTGGCATCTGGCTAATAGATACTTAATAAATGTACTTTATAGGTACTAATAGGTACTAAATAAAAACTTCTCCTCACTTTTGTTTCTCTACATGTTGAATGTCCCCCAGGAGAATATAAGTTTGCGAAGATCAGATACTGCTTTATTTTTGTCTTTGTGTCTTCAATGCCTCATACAGAATATGACCCATAAAACACATGGACTAAAATTTAAATGGCCTTCCTTGATAGATCTGAGAGCTCCTCTAGGAAAACTATAATCATAAGATAGATCAGAAGGGAAAATAATAAAGCTTCTTGGTGTCAGAAGACATGAGTTTGTATTCTGAGTTTGCCACTTATTACCTGAGTCACTTCAGACACATCAGTAAATATTCTCTGCATCTTAGTTTCCTCTTCTGTAAGATGAAGACATTGAACTAGATAACCTCAAAGATCTTTTCAAATTTAAAATCTATGAATTTATTATTTCTAGTGGCCTAATGTAGGACTCTAGTTCCCCCACTTAGGTGATGAGGGATATGAGTTAGAAAAAGATACCAGAAGAGCAAAACATATCTGTGGAGAGTGTTGAACATACCACCATAATAGAGTGACCATGGTCCTGAACTTTGTAATGACAGGGACTCTCATATCATTATAAAAATATTCTTGTTCCAATAGTCATAACTGAGATTGAGAAAAACTCATTGTGGCATAACTAGTAAGTGTGGGATATTGTAGGGCAGTGGATTCATTTATTGATTTTCAATTTGCTTCTCATGAAAGCAAATTTGTTATTCTCCCTTTCTTTTGCAGAATTTTCTTCTAGTCCTTTATGACCCAGATGCTTGTAGAAAAGGAGGAGTTCATGCCAGTCTGTTAGACTGTCCAATAGAAAGATTCTTCAAGGTTTCTGAGTTGAAACTTGAAGAGAAAGAAGAGGGACACATTTTAAATGTTAACTAGTGACATCAATAATTCAATGATTATATAAAAATTTTAAAAAGATTTAAATTGAAGTACAAGACAATAATAGAAGAAAAACATCAAAAGGTAACTTATAATGAACAGATTAATGGAATAGACCAAAAGTAGCAGCTCACAGAAGCTTTCTATTGTTTATCAATACTTTCTATACATTACCTCATCTGATTTTTTTAAGCAACTGAATGAGGCTGGCAGATATGACCTCACCAGTTAAATAGTTTAGAAACTAAGATGTGCCCCATAGAAGGTGTGATTTGCCCCAGATCACACTAGTTAAGTAGAAGATTTGGTACTAGAAACCAGATTTCTTAAGTCTAGCATCCTATCTATTACACCATAGAAACCTTCAATAGTTGTTACAGTTTAGAGAAGGAAAATACTACTTCTGACTAGAGTTGACTATCATTTTTTTGCATGAAAGGGAAGAAAGGAACAGTATTGCCTAATTTAAAAATTCATAACATTTAATAGCCACTTTAACCTTGATCCAATTTAACATTTGTTTGATGCCAAATAAAGGGCAAGCACCGTTTAAAGTTTGGGGAATTAAAAAAGAAGAAAGATGTAACCCCTTCACTCAAGGAGCCCATCTGGGGACAAGGGTCTAAAGTAAGGAAGAATGTGATAGGAGCAAATGAACACCCTAAATAAAGCACTCTTGAGCCTCATTGGAGCTCCACAGCTCTGCTGCTATAGCTCCCTCAGCCTTAACCAGTTCAATCCAATAAGCGTTTGTTAAGTACCAGCTATGTCCCAGATTCTGTGCTAAGCACTGGGCTTAAAATTAATAAAAAAAAAAAAAAAAAGACAGTTCCTGCCCTCAAGAAGCTTACAGTCTAAATGGGGAGACAATATACAAAGGGAGGCAGGAAAGGGGGTGGGGTGGAATTGAAACCAGGCAGGGAAGCAGATTCAAAGTGGAGATATATTCTCATTCTCCCTCTCTCATTCTCTCTCTTTCTCTCTCCGTATATATGTATGTATATGTATGTGTATATATACACACAATAGGGATAGACAGATATCTTAAATTACCTCTAGAGCCTCATAGAATTGAGGCATTTTTTTTCTTCAGCAGAACACTCCGTACAATAAACAGTGATGCTTTTTGGTATATTCTCAGGTTTGTATTAGTTCTGAACTTGCATCTTCTGGCAAAAAAAAGCCATTTAGCTATCATGAACTCTAGGTTCCCTCTTTTCCTTGGATGGTCCCAGCTCTTACTCTCAGCTAAGTTAATATGGCTGACTAAGTTCTATTCTTCTCTGATTCAGAATGCAGGCTATGTGTGCCCCATACACAGTGGATCCCTCCCATTAAGTCTTTTTGAGACTAGGAATTCAAAGTCCTTTTCAACTTTGGTCATCTTTTCCTTCTCCCCACTGGTACTAAGCCATGAACATTGTCTTGAGACTCATGTAAGCTTCCTCTACCCTCAGAGTAACTAGAAATTTGGAATAGATGGAGGCAAAGTTTATAGATGTTGCCATCATTTCTGCCACTAAGGCAAAAACCCACATCCCCATTCAACTAGAATGAGAGATGACTAAAGGCAAGAGATAGATATGTTATAGATGAAATTTTAGGTAGGTGAACTCCTAGTGAGAGGAAGGATTTCACCAGTTTCCCTTTTCCCTTTGAGTTCTTGCAAGTAATTGTAAATAATCTGTAGAGAATGATTTGTTATCATTTTCAATTCTCTTTTTCAATTAAATAATTGGTTTTGTTCTTTTAAAGAAGAGGAGTCTGTCCACATGTATCATTCAAGTCAATGAATAATCAGTAAAACTTATCATTTGGCATCATGTAAACTGGAAAGAAACAATAAAGGAAGACAGAAAGAGAAAGAAGGAGATTGAATGGAAAAGGGAATAACAATGAGAAGATGGATAAAATAATGAAGGAGGGAGGAAGAAGGAAAAGAGAAAGAAGGGAAGGGGAAAGGAAGAGAAAGAAGGAGAGAATATAGGAGAATAAAGAATGGATGCAGAGATTTAACTTTTGAACAGACAATTTTGGCATCGTGTCATCACAGCCTTCTTTCTCATAACTGCAACTGACCAATGAAACCCCACAACCCTCTACTCAGCCCTGCCAGTAGGTCTTCTCTTCATTAGTCCTCAATCCGTCACTCTTTTGTGCATTATGGAGCAAAGATGCTTCAAGTACAAATCATTTGGCAATCCATAAGGGCATGAAAAACAACTGTTTGTGTAGCAGAATATTTTCCCAAACTAGAAGCATAGAAAGACTCTGGCCTTCTTTGTTAAAGAAGAAAATATTTCTCAGACATGACTCTCTCAGCTTTTTGCAGTAAGGTAATTTCAACTTGAAAAGACCTCTTCCCTTTGCTCAAGCCACTTTTTCTTCATTTTTGCACCAACACTTGGTTGTAGCCATGGCTGTCTCTTGCCAGGGCTTTCCACATTTTATTGACCAATGGTCCTCCAACCCTGGGCCTGGCTGAAGTTGAACATTCTGGCTACACAGAAATAAAAAAAAAAACGGAGAGACTGGCTCCCCCAATCCTGGTGCAGGAGCCCTTGGCATTGTTTTTTGCTGCCAGTTGAGGTGCCTTTGTGTTGCCTTTGGAAGCCTGTGATTTTTCTGTGGCTTTTGTGGTGGTTTCCATCAGGCAGTGTGGTCCCTTTTCGAGGCCCTCGCATGCCAGACCAGCCTATTTGAATCTGTGCCAAGCCACTTACTGGGGAGGTGAAGCCAAATACCGTATATTTAAAACTGTAATGCTTTGCTTGTCCACCTAGCTCCTGTCTCCTGAAGTCATTAGTTGTGGTTTTACTTTACTGTTAAAACACTCTTCATTTTTTTTTTTCTCTCTCTCTCTCAGTCCTGGCTATTTTCAGCTCTGTATATTTAGCAAGTTGTATGTAGGTAAAGAGATTCTGCTGTTCTCCTTAAATTTCTTTATTTTTTCTCTTTTTTGTGTCCTAAGGAAAGAGAATGTGTTTCTTATTAAATGGGGGGGCAGGGTGGATGGGATAGAGGGACCCTATATTTGAATAGCATAAAGATCTGACTTCAACCAACCAGAACCAAGAAACAGAGAGAACACTGGCAGTCTGTCCCCTAATATATGAACAGGGAGAAGGCCATTTATACATATAAAGGGCAGAATATCATCCTTGATCTTGAATTTCCTCAGTAAAAACAAAAGGTTTGACCATTTGAGAGAGCCTTTGGGAGTTTCATTTGACTAGTAAGTAAACATTTCTTCAGAGATTATTATCACCACCACTACCCAGTTCATCAAGGGATATCAGACATTCATAAAGTTTGCATGATATCAAAATATGAGGCTGCTAAATAAGAACATTTATATTTTATCGTTGTATTAGGAGAGCTAAGTGTTTTGTCTGAAGTCACACAGGAAATTGGAGACCCATTCAGGGCTACAATCTACGAGCTCAGGATTCCAGATCTTTCCTGAGTAGCTCTACCTACCTAGTCTATATTTATGTTCCAATCCTTCTCACGTGTTTCTCAAGTAAATATTTGATTCAGAGAAGATTTAGGAAGAGGAAAAAAGGCAAACTTCTGGCAGTTAAAGACTCTGGGAAAATGGATTAAAGCTTGCTATTTATCACAAAGTAGGTACAGTTTAAGTAGCAGCTGTTCAAGTCTCCCCTACTGGATTCTCTAACTGTGGCTCAAACTGAATAGAACCCTCATTTGCCCAAAATAAAAAATCCCCGGTCTGCTAATTAAGACCCTTTATACTACGGTCTTACATATAATATCTTCCTAGTCTTGTTCCTTGTTACTGTACTTCATGCACTTTCTATTCCATTTAAAGACCTACTCACAACATAGACCCATGTGCTGCCCCTGCATCTTTGCACAGGTCTTCCTTATTCCTTCAATACTGTCCCTCATCACCTCTTCCTTGAATCCATCAAAGCAAAACTCAGGTGCCAAATTTTCCCCAAGACCTTTTATGATCCCCTTTGTTTTCAATGATCTCTCCCTCTTAGACTTTGTATTCCTTGGTATTTACCCATCTAAGATGCCTACTGTCTCCCCATAGAATCTAAGTTCCTTAAGAGGAGAGACTTTTTGTTTTCTCTTCCTATTCTTAGGATAGTGTCTGGCATGTAGTAGGCACATAATAAATGTCTGTTGGATTAAGTCAAAGAAAGGATAAAATAAATTTGGTCCATCATACAATGTATACAACCTGACAAAAACCTCAATAAAATGAAAAGTTAAAAATAATCATT
This sequence comes from Pseudocheirus occidentalis, assembly GCA_028646575.1. Taxonomy (NCBI): domain Eukaryota; kingdom Metazoa; phylum Chordata; class Mammalia; order Diprotodontia; family Pseudocheiridae; genus Pseudocheirus; species Pseudocheirus occidentalis. Next base: position 82,505,061 of record CM053599.1, read on the forward strand.
TGAGGTCAGCTCTCTTAAAAGTCCTTGATAAAAGGCAGATTTGAGGAAAATAAGGGAGACAACTTTGTCTGCATTGTATAGCTTCTGATAGATTCACACTTCTAAAAAAAATAGATTTTTAGTATGCCCATCTGTCTGGCGCTAGAGGAATCATGATGTAGATTAGAGTTTCATAGATGTTAATGTTTGTACTAAGTAGCCCTATGGAATTCCATGTTTGTGCAAACCTTCCTGAATGTGTGACTTTGAGAAGGAGGGTGAGAACTAAGTGAAGGAAAGTTAGAGCTCTTAGAAGAAATGTAAAGAACATGAGAATAGTAATTAGAAAAGAGACAGAGCAACTTGGTTGCAGATCATCGATCCACATGGGGTAGTTAGAACATATGCACATTAGTTTGAAAGAGTCTAAAAAATAGGTGATGAGGGAGGCAATTCAGAAGATTTGATTCAGAGGCTGTGTCCAGAAAAGATACCAAGGGCATATTGCCAGTAGTTTGGAAAACTGATGAGTGAAGAACATTCATACAGAGCTGAATTAGAAGGTTAAGAGCCAGAAGAGATATGTAGACAAACTTCCTCATTTTAAGTATGGAAAAATTAAGGTTCAGAAAGGAGCATGGATGTCTTCAATATAATAAAAATGTCAGATTTTGAACATAGAGCTTTGAAATTCAAATCCAATTATTCTCCCACTGTATCATACTGTGTTAGGTGGTCTTGGTGTTATGACTGGAAGTATTTCCCAAGGGACTAGAATTTCTGAGAAAGAGAGTATATTAAAAATCTATGCCCTATACTTTTGTTTACTCTTGGTACCATTCACTTCACTCACCATCAGACTCTACAAGTCTTCCACAGCTTCTCTGAAATCATTCCCATTATTATTTCTTACAACATAAGTGTTCCATTATATTTGGATACCATAACTTGTTCAGTCATTCCCCAATTTGTGGGTACATCCCCTGATCCCATTCTTTACCACCACAACAAGAAATATAACAATTTTTATACATCCATAATTTGCTTTACTTAAGACTAACATGTCTCTTGATTTACCCTCCTTCCAATCCCCCTTCTCTCTTTTATCTCCTACTTTCTTGTTAAGTGAAATATATTTCTATACCTCTGTGTGTGTGATTATGTGTTTATATGTATTTCCCCCTCTTTTGCTAGTTTATTTAGGGTTATCAAGGGTTATCAGATCCTCCAAGGATTTTCCTTTTTATTTATGTGTTTATGTCTCTGTGTGTATAATTTATACACACATGTGCACACACATATCTATTTGTCCACCCTGATTATGAGACAATTTTCCCTAATCTTCTTTTCCTTTCCCCTCCTATTTTCCTCTTCCTTTTATTTCCTCTTCCCTTCCCCTTCCATTCTTCAAGGAATGGAACAAGGAATGGGATAACTATTTAGTATCACTCTACAAGCCCTAACGATGATCACAGTTCAGAGAGGACACAACTATTATGTATCCATATTTGAATATAAGCAGTTTATCCTTATTTAGTCCCTTATGCTTGCATATTTGTGTTTACCTTTTCATGTTTCACTTAATGCCTTTGTATTTCAATATTTTTATTCATCTCTGATATTTTCATCAGCAATACTTGGAAGCCCTCTATTTCTTGAAAAATTCATTATTTTTCTCCTATAGGATTATATTCAAATTTTCTGGGTAAAAATTATCTTTGCTAGGATATGGGTTGGCTACAAGCCTATATCCTTTGCTTTATGGTATATTGTATTTCAGGTTCTCTTGTGCTTTATTGTAGTGGTTGCTAAATTCTATGTGTTCTCAACATTCAGTCTTCAGGACTTGGATTCTGTCTTTCTGGATGCTTGCAATATCTTTTCTTTGACCTTGAAACTCTCTGACTTTTGGACAATAAGGTTCCTGCAAAAATGATTTTGACTTCAGTGTTTTCATTTGGGAGACATGTTGTTTCTTCCATTAGATTGTGAGCTCCTTACGGACAGGGACTACCTTGTACCTTCTTTATAACTACAGTACTTAGGAGAGTACCTGGTACATAATAGGTGTTTAATAAATACTTACCAACTGACTGACATGATGAGTTGAAGGAATACTTTGAGTTTTGTTTGACTGGAACATAGAGGGCTTAAAGAAGAATAATGTGAATCAAGGTAAGAAAGGTAGGTTAAAGTCAATCTCTACTCCTTTACACACTAAATTTCAGTTAAACTGTCCTATCAGGTTTACACTCATGTCTCCCTACATTAGCACATTGATTTCCTGTGCAGCCATTGTGCCAAAGGTTCACATCTGGTACAAAGGCCCCACATCATTTTGGGGACCTTCATTACTTTATTCACCTCCATCTAAATGGAACCTGTCAACTTTAGTATGTGATACTTCTCCCAAGGGTAATTCTCAGCTACTTTTGAAAGCATTAAGGCTTACAAGGTCTTAAACAGTGAATAAATAAAAAGGAAAGACTTTTACTCAAGGCTGCAGAGAATCAAATATAGCCTTCTCCCTAAGATGACTCTCTTTCTGCCCAATAGAGAATTCTACCATCTGTGTTTTATTATTGTCCCAAGGGGAAGTGCCAGCAAAAGACAACTGGAACTCATCACTGAAGTTTTTTCTCCTATCATTCATTATCATTATCCCACCTCCCAAGAATTAACTGCTCGTAAGTTGTCTTTCTGAAGATACAGTTGTTCTTTATTTCTAGGAGTTACATCAGGATAGAGACTATATTGCATTTCTTACATTGTAAGGGCAATAATGACTGCAAGCTATTTATGCTTTCTGTTATTTAACTTTGGACCCTCAAAAGCCCATCCGACAAAGGGTCTCTTCAGGTACTGTGGGCACCTTTTCCCTTATCCTGAACAACCAAGAGCCATAATGTCCCTATCCTAGCTGAATTTTGGTGAATTGATCACATTCCTCTTTACCCTACCATGCTCCACTAAGTGGTAAACATGACTCCCACTAAACCAATGCTCTTTACTAAAGTCTTTTGGTGGTTTGAAATGGTGCTCATGGTCCTTTTCCTTTTTCTACCCCCCTGTGGACTACATAGGCTAGGCCAAATTAATTTGTTCTAGAAGATTTCAAGTATTAAAAGTAAAAGTGAGAGAATGTCAGGGTTAGTTGTTTTCAATACATGTGCATGTGCCTCCTACAAATAATTGGTGGAAGTGGGAAGACGTGCAAGGCAAGAAACATACTTCTATCTCTATAAAGTCATTCTCCTGGAAGAATGCTGTCACCTAAAGAGTAAAGAAGAGATTATTGAACCCTTGAAGGTCTAGAGTATCTGTTCTACAGAAACTGACTATCCCATCTGCATACTTGGTCACAGTTACTTTCCCCCCCATATTTGCCTTGTGGCTCCAGGCTATTTTGGGGGGTGGAGGAGACACTGCATTAACTCCTCCTTAGCTGTGGCTTCCTGGGAAGAAAGCGGTAGGACCTTAGAATTGGAAGCAGTTCTAAGAAATTGCTGACAGGTGCTTTTCAACATGCAGTAGGATTACAGTAAGTCTCTGTCCAAATTATGTTATGTAAGTTTTGTGAAGTGATTTGAAGAATGTTAACAATTCTTTGTTGCTCTCTCTGTCAAAACTTCTCTCAGTCTTTCTATTTCCCTGTCATTCTTGTGTCTGTCTTTGTGCCTTTCTCTTTCTGGGTATGTCTGTCTTTGTATGTATCTCCTTGTCTTTACCTTTCTACCTCCATCTCTTTCCATCATGTGGAAGAAGGGATTTATCTTGCTCTCCTTGGTACCCAGGGAGCAAAACTAGGACAAATGGGCAGAAGTTGCAAAGAAGGATGGATGTCAAGTAAAAAAAAAAACTTGCTAATAATAAGAGTCATGTAGAAATGGAATGGGCTGCCTTAGGAGGTGGCAGTTTCCTGCTTATTGAAGGTCTTAAAATACAGCCTGAATGACCATTTATCAGGTTTATTAGAGTGGGGATTCCTTTGGTTGGACTAGATGGCTGCTGAGGTCCCTTCCAATTATAAAACTGTGTTTCGGGGCATCATTCTGCAACTCACTTCCCCAAAATTTATCCAGATTGTTTCAGACCAAGTTTAATGACACAATCCATGTTGGATTCCATTACATTTGGAAATCTTTTGATCATCTTTATGAGAGGGATATGCATACAGACATTTCCTTTATACATTGTCCTGTAAAGAATTTTCAATTACATGTATGGTATCATTTTTAAAAGTGAGTTTTGAATTTGAATCTTCTATTATTCTTCTTATGAAGTATCTGATGAGTGAAAGGGTCCACCTAACAGTGACCAAATTTGATTTAAATTAGTTGGTTCTTAGACATTTTTCAGAAACATCAAATAGAACAAATAGCAGGAAATGTAAAATTCCTGCATTTGCATGCTTCAATGCATGGTTTGAGCCCATCATTATTTTCAGACCCATAGTCTTTCCCAGTTGATTAAGAGGCAAGCTAACTCAGAAAACCTCAAAGACGCATACACTAAATTCAAATGTTTTTTCAGTAAACATGGAAAGAACACAGTCTATAACCTATCTTTATGACTGTTATTTTGTTATAGTTTTAATTTTATAAGAGCACAGAGATTTGGAATTAAAGGAGAATTCTTTTATGGTATCTATCTTTGACTTGGATACATCTATCTGTGCCTCTCTTTTTAAAAAGAAATATATTCATATGTCAACCTTAAGAAAGCAAAGAGAAGAAGAACCCTTTGAGATTATAGGCCAATACTTTCTAATGGTGTGTTTAAAGAGCTGTTATCTTGTGGGATGATCCCTTTTTAGTTATCTTTATTCTTACAAGAACATTAATTTCTCATAATTAAATTAATTATATAAATCCAATTAATTGAAATAATGCATATAAAGCACTTTGAATGCCTTTAATACAATATACATTTCTGTTATCAATGTTATTTCTAATACCTATATAAAAATAAATTCTGAGAGTGATTCACTTCTAAATGGTGCCTTACCAAAAAACAAAAAAGCTATCTTAACCTCAATTATCTCAGATGAAGGGTTACAGATTACTCTTGGGAAGGTAGAATTTATAATTATTTATAAAATTTTATAAAATGTCATACTAGGAGGGTATGAATCTTGTAATGATAAAATATGTCATGATGATAATAATAATAATAACAATAATAATGATAATAATAATATAGCAAAAACTAGCATGTATATAGCACCAAACATTGGTGCTGTTAAGCTCTTTATAGCTATTATCTTCTTTGATCCTTGCACTAACACTGAGAGATAGATGCTAGTTTTGCAACCATTTTACAGATGAGAAAATTGAGGCAAACAGATGTTTTGACTTACTCAAGGTTACATAGTGTCCAAAATCAGATTTGAACTCAGGTCTTTATGACTCCAGCCTCAGTATCGTGTCACCTCCCTATCTCATTGTCCTAAGGCCTTTAAGTATCTTCTGTCATATAGTATTAGCTCTGAGACTGAGTAGTAACCCAGAATTTTGGATCAGGATTCCTTTTGTTCATCATTGTAAACATTTAGCTGTTGAAAAGCATATTTCTCCTTCTTCAGAGAAGTCCACATTGGATAGTGTTACATCATCACTAGAGCAGTGAATTTGAGATGGGCTCATTGGTACCAGAAGCACTTCTGCTACAATAAAAAGCTGTCACTTAGCAAAGACTAACTAAACTACCTGACATGCATTGAGGAAAATTTTACTGTTAAAATTTTTCTTCTTCTCTTGTGAATTTCTTTCTACTCTCTCTTACCAAAAAAAAAATTAAGTTAAGGATAGCAACACAGTCCCAGAAAGTTGTTCATGTTGAGACTTTCCTTTTTTGTGTTGCTTAGTAAGATATTAGTCATTTTCAAACATTTTAGGGGGAGGAGGAGAAGGGAGTAATGACAAGAAACTTCTCTGATATGCTTTTGAAGCCTTCATGTCCTCTGTGAACTAACAATACCTCTATTCATTTCTCTGTGCTGTTGGGAATACTTTCTTGCTTTCTTCCCTTCCTCTCCTCCCCCAACTCCTTTGGCCCTCCAAAAAGGGGTGGGTGGGTGGGAGAAAGAAAAAAGAGACAAGGGCCATGTATGGCTATCTCTAAATCATCAAATACTCTTTCAGCTGGCAGACTGACTTATTTTTACTGTATGTTTTAGAAAGAGAGTTGGAATCATTTATTCTCTAACATTCGCCTATGGTGTCTTTGTTTAAAACACATTTTGTTCATTATTAACAAATAAAAATCCTAAAATTATTTTACCTAAATTACAATCTTCTTTGTGTAGTTAAGATCAGGTCTTCAAATTGTGAAGTTACCTCAGTTCTATGATTCTTTCAGATGCCTTGTGTGCACTTTAGGTCTTCTATATATTTGTGTAGATTTAAGGAAGGTAGAACAATAGATTTGTGTCAAAGTACTTTGATTTCCTAGGTTTGGGTTCTTACTGAAAAAGTAGGGCCTCCCATGATATAAGTATTGACTTTTCAGAAACTTTTCATTTGCTTCCATTTTTCCAGTGCAAGAGATAAGAATATTCATCTTCTTCATTGCATAATATTCTTCTTCAGAATATTGCAAGGTTTCAGAATCTCATTCAATCAATTAGTTGCATAAAATCCGTAAAGAAGAATATCTGGAAGACTTTTATTTTTAATAAGGAAGACATCTGTGGTTTATGTATTACCTCATATATTTTCCATGATAGTGGCAAACACTTTAAGTGAACATGTAGTTTTCTATTAAAATCTTACTCTAGTGCACCACTGTAGTTTGGAAATATCCTTCAGTAATATGCAAATTATTTTAGATCAACAATAATTTTAATGCATTTTCATTTTGTGACAGCAGAGGTCATACATTTGGGATTTTAAAGACGCTATATGCTGACTCAGAATGTATGATCTTTACCAGATGGAAGCAGAATTGAGCTGGTTTCCCCACATTTGGTTGGTTTTTGGTCTATTGAGTTGTAGATTCCATGCAAAACATTTTTTTCTTTGATCTCATCTTTTGTTGTTGTTGTTCTAATTTTGGGGTTTTTAGTATAGCTATCAATCCAAAACTTGTCATACTTGAAACCCTTAAAGAGCACACTTCAGTGACTGTTAATGATATTTCAGCAACTGTTGTTGTGAGTTCAAGCATTCAAAAAATCATTCAAGCATACAATGAAATAGGATCACCTGAACTGAAATCCAAAGGAAAGTGTGGTAGAAAACAAAAAACAGTGCCAAGAATAGGCAAACTATTGCCACAAAACATCCTAATTAAACTCAGAAAACAAACAAATACCTTCAGAGAAAGCTGACAATTGGAGAAGAAAATTGTTTTCTTCCTTTCTTCTCTTCTCTTTCTTCTTCTGCCCCTCCAAAAAATAAAAATAGAGGGAGAGACAGAAGAGAGGTCTTTCTCTATATCTAATTCATCAAATACTCTTTCAGCTGACAGATTGACTGGTTTACCTTCACTGGAAAAGAGTTAGAATCATTTACTCCCAATAATGACCTTATTTTATCTCAGATACAATACCTAAGATTATTACTGAATCTTCTACAGTAAAGCAGATTTCTGAAAATTGGAAAAATAACAAAAGAGGAATTTTTTAAATATAGCTATTAATGATCATTATTAAGGAAAAAAATATGACATGGGCAAGATATTACCAAGACTGAAATTAAGAAAATGTAGATTTTTGTAATGAAGTTCACTTTTAAACTACCAAATATGTATAGATGAAAGTCTAGGTAAGTTTATAAAGCTTGGACCTTTTTATCAGATGGTTAAAAATACAATAAAAAATGTGGATTTAATTTTTTTTTACTTCTAGTAGGCCTGGAAGTCTTGTCTCCATTTGGGAAAAATGATGAATTCTGATAAATATATTGATGTTCTGAGAAACAGTATCACAGAAATTCCCAAATGGAAATGAGATACTGCAATACAACCTTCAATCATATGAATTATGTAAAGGATTAAGAAATTTAAGAGATTTTGATAAGGATTTCAATAGCTTGTGAACTCACCTGATTTAAACTTTAAAAATGTTATCCAGTATATGAAGTTAAACATTTCAGTGGTTCATGAACTTAACTGATTTAAACTTCTTGGAAACCTATGGGATTATAATAAATGTAGACCATAGTTTGAAATGGAAAATAAATTTTTCATCAAAGATATGTTCAATAGTGAATGTGATAAATATATTTTTTCATATTAAGAATTGAAGGATATGTTTTGAAATCTAATAAACTCAGTACCAAATAATGTAAAATAAACAATTACAGCAAAAAGAAAACATTGCATAAAAGGTTTTTTTAAATAGATGTAAAAAGTTATAAGACATCATTTAATTTAGTGGAGATTTTTTGACCCAGTTATTTTGTCCATCACTGTACATTCTTGAATGTTGTGTGCCAGAGTGCACTGTCTAGCACATTCTGCTAAGGGGAAATGACTTTGAGCATAAGCCCCCAACAAAAAAGTATATCTGTTGTAAGACTACCAAGTTAATTAAGTGAAGCAATGGTGAGACATGTTTATAATTTTTTTACAAAGCAATTCATAAAATGGAAAGCATATGTCTAATGTTAATAATTTTCATTCCTTAAAAACTAAAATTTTATTTAATATGACTGAAATCAGAGCATCACAATAATTTTTTTAATTCAGAAAATAATTGATAAAAGAAGATATCTTTCTCTTCTTTGGCATACCTACTTTGGCTTATTCCCAAAGTTTATGAAATAAAACTTAGGCTGGTGATACTACAAGGTTTTATAAAGTACCAAATAAACACAATTCTGAATTTATGACTTACACACACACACACATACACACACATGCACAAATGCTAATGGGGAACAGTGGCATGTACTAGATTTAAAAGGATAGATATTGTACTTCACAAAATATATGATAATATTTTTCTTTTAAAATATATGGACACTTTAAAAGAATGAACATACTGGTCTCTAATTAATTGGGCAAACATGCTTCCTTTCACTTTATGGTCAATATACTTTGAACAACAGTGTACCATAAAATACTATCTCCATGAAAAAGATTATAGGAAGTTTGCTTTGGGTAACATTCAAACCCAAGCCTTCTAAAACTTTCCAAGAACTTGGAATAAATTTACATATTACCACAAACCAAAGTGGGGAAAACTGTGGAGAAATCATTTCCACTCCATTCTCTTGTCTTTTAATGTTGTCTCCCAATCATGTGTGTAAATGTATCCTGTTTTCCCATGAACATATATATTTTTCCTGTGTAATGAATCCTTATGTACTGTATGAAGTTTTTGATGGAGCACATCCTAGGAGTATTGTGATCTTGCCACTGTCCAAACTTTCAAATCCTTGATGCTGACAGATTAGGAGTGGTTTTAGATGATTTTCCAAGAAGAATACTGAGGCCCCCAAAGGACAAGATTATCATGTGATATTAATCTTCACTCAGGTTCAAAGGTCTTTGTCAGTGAGAAGTATCTATGGTAGGGTATTTCGTAAGATGATGATTGAAGTTAAATGGATGGGAATTTAAGAATAGGAGTATTCATTGTGGAATGATTCATTCCCCTGCAACATTCAGTACAAAGTTGTAGTCTAATTCTTTTTTCTTATTTTGTATTCTAATGATACTCTTTATAGAAGTAAAAATGTTTAAGCATTATTAATGACCTAAATATTAAGGACATGCTTATTAAGCTTTTGCTATGAGCATTGTTCTCTCCTAAGAATTTGGAAGATAATACAAACATTTTTTAAAAAGTAGCCTCAGCTCTCAAAAAAGTATCATTTTGTAAGAGTAAGACATCCCTACATATAAATATAGCACAAATCAGAATATGACAAATGTACAAAAGGACTTCAAATTGCCGTATAATAGGGGAAAGAAATGATTTCCAACAGGGTAGATAAAAGATAATTTTCTAGAAAGGGTAACCTTGCAACTAGATCTTGAAGGATCTTTATGACACCACCAAATAAAATTATCATAAAAATCAAATAAGATAATATTTCTATATCACTTTGTACAATGCCTGACACATAGTAGGCACTTAAGAAATTACTGTTCGCTCCCTTACCTTTCCATCAGGTAAAGCTTGTGGACAAGAGAGGATGGGAAAGAGAACAGTCAGAGGCATAAAGGTGAGGGGCCATTTTTATGACTGTAGGTAAATTGATCTGACTTGAGGGTAGAGTAAAATGTAAAATGCACCATAAATTCTATTATTCAAGTTTCAGCAAACATTTATTGAATACTTATTGAATGCCAAACAATCTTCTAGATGTGGCAGATATAAAATTTAGGTAAAACGTGGTTCTTGACTTCTCTAGAATAATAAATTTAATGATAAATCATTAAATGATAAATGCATTAGAGAAACCCCAAACAAAGTGTTATATGAGGTCTTTATTATAAAGTCATAACTGACCAGGGAGATAAGAGAAGTCCTCCCAGAAAAAAGTAATTTTTGAATTGGTCTTTAAATTATGGAATAAAGTTCAGTAAGCAAAGAGGTAAGTAAATGCCATGAGAAACAATATGAATTCTATTCAGACAGCACTAAGTAATAGCTAAGAAGCTGGAATTCAAGTCAGGAAGACCTGAACTCGAGTCCCTCCTCTGACATATCCTGGCTGTGTGACCCTGGCTGGATAGCTTAGTCTCTCACTGCTCTAAAAGAGAGGTGTGAAACATGAGACTGCATTGCAGCCTGCAACATTCTTGACTTCTACCCAGACCAGATTAAAATGTAATTAGAAAATATCTAACACAATAAATAAAAATACATTAGAATGTAGATGTTATTCCATGCAGTCCCCAGAAATCATATGCACAGTTTAGCAGCCCTTGTTTCTATTTGAATTTGAAGCCTCTGCTCTAGATAACTCTCTAAGACTGTTTCAAAGATGGTGCTGATTTGCTTTGATTGAGGTACATTTCTCACCCAAGTGAAATCATAGGTCTAATCACTATAAGTAAACCTATGAATGCTCTAGCAAACACTCTTTGCTAAAAATATGAGATCACAAAATAGAATTGAGCCTTAAGAATTCAGAGATTTAAGAATTCAAGGGTTTATGTTTCTGAGGTCAATGAAGACAAAGGCTCTGGCTGGCACTTTTATGGATGTCTTGTAGTATCTAACAAACTGTATATTCATGGTATATGTTTAATAAATATTTATTGACCATCTAAGTGAATGATAACATCATGAAACTTAGTTCAGTGTCTAATAATGTGGTCCCCATAGAAGCATAACACCCAACTCCTCCAACATGGCACTCATAATCAGGGCTTAGAGCTTCAAAGGATGACTTCAATCTAGATGTAATCCTGTGGGTGGCTACTCCTGAAGCACTAATAAATCATGAGCCCCCATCAGTGTGTTTCTCATTCATAATTAGCCAGTAGACATAATTAACTCTTGATCATGACATTTATTAAGATGTTAAAAAGAAGGAAGATCAGTTGGTTTGCAAAAAGTCCTCCTTGTAGCTTATTTTACACTTCCTTCATCTCCCCCTCCCTTACCCCCCAGCTCATGCACATAGTTGTCATGGACCCAGACTTAAAGTACAATGTAATGAAGTAGACATGCCTGGAAGTCCTTTCTCTCTCCATAGAGTTTTCATGCAGCTCCCTTTAGGGAGCTCAGCTGAGATTCCAGAGTCTGTTCCTTTTAAGCTTATGGCTATAATTCTTCTTTGCTGCCAGGAGTCATGTTCTTTTGATCCAATTCTTCCTCTGTTAGATGACTATGTCTCTGTATCTATGTTTATCCTCTGGTGAATATCTCGGTTCTCAACTAAATACATTATCTTATACTGGTCCAGTAAGCTTCGATATGGTTAATAGAAAGCAGAGAAGAGAAAGACCCATGCTGTTTTCAGTGGTCTGCTCAACAACATTCTCCTGAGCCTGGATTCCTCCAGTTCCCAAATTCTAACTGCTGAAATTAATTCAACTATTTAAAGCTACCAGAGGTTTGGTAAGCAAATAAACTCAAGAAATTATTTGGATCCCTCCATGAACAAACCAAAAGGGGGTGCTACCTCATAAAGATATCCCACAAAAGGATTTCCTGCATTCAATCTCTTCTTTATTCATATTACCTCTCTAGGTTCTTATCCTATCTTTCTCTCCAAGTCTATTGCAATTGATTTCTCTGTCTCAAATCTTACTCTGCCCCCAGTCAAATCAATAAACATAGATTCGCAATTTATTATTTTTTTCTAAAATACAGGCCTTACCATGTCACTTTCCTTCCTAATAAAATCCTTGCTTCCTGCTAACTTCTAGGATCACATACATGGTATCCCAAAAGTCTTCATGCAATTTTAAACTTCTGTAACTGAAAACTGAACAGAGACTTTTGGGACACGCTGTATGAATTCTTCTGTTTGGCATTTAGAAAGCCTTCACAGCCTGGCTCCAACCTATCTGTCCAAGTTTATTATCCGTTCCTCCCCTTCTTGCACACTATGTTCCAGCCAGACTGGCCCTCTTGCTGTTCCTCACATATTACATTCCATCTCCCATCTCATGCCTTTGTACTGATTGTCCCCCATGCTTGGAATGCAGTTCTTCCTGGCCTCTGCTTCTTAGGATCTCTTATTTCTTTCAAGACATAGCCAAACCACCACCTTTTACATGAAACCTTTTCTGATCTCCCCCCTTCCTTATCAACTAGTTCCTTTGGTTTGTATTTTTTCACATTTTCTATTTGTGTATATGTACGTATGTGTGTATATCTATACAATTAAACCTTGACCATAATGTAGATATTAAGATATTAAAATAGGAAGATCTGTTGGTTAAAAATCATACGTATGTATGTACATACATACACATATCTATACCTATATGTGCATATATGAATTGATACGTGTGGTTGTATCATACACACATGCACACACATATGAATATATAAACAACATGTGTGTGTTGTTTTCTCTTATAGATCAGTAGCTTCTTAGAGTAGGGATTATTTCATTGTTGTCCTTGCATCTCCAGTGCCTAAGACGGTGTCTGCTAACCAGTAAGTGCTTGGTAAATGTTTACTGATTGATTAACTGATGTCATGGACTTAAAAGGTCCTTCACCACCCTGGTTATTTTCTTCAGAAAGCTTCCAGTTTATCATTATTCTTCCTAAGTTGTTGCATCTAAAATTGAAGATAATGTTAGTTGTGGTTTGCCCTAAGCAGAGGATAGGATTGTTGCCTCCTTATTCCTGGGCATTCCATGCTTCTCTTAATGAAGCTCAAAATGTAATTAGCTTTGGAGGTGGTCACATTATACTGTTGCCTCCTGTTGAGTTTGTGCTTTACTAAAATCTATTTTTTCTGGCAAACCAACTTTGGTAGGAAAAAAATAAAGATTTCTCTGCAAAGCCTGAGTTGTAGTAAAGTCACTTTAGTAAAGTCACTCTACAATCACCTCTCCAAATGGAGATCACATTTTGATTTCCAACCCCATTCATTTAGAACCTGGCAAGGCCACTTTTGTCTGCCAATAAGGGTGTTAATTAGCACCCATACAACATTGGCAGGTTATAACATGCTGATCCAACCTGAAAGTTGAAACTACAGATTTATTTCATTCACTGTGCCAACAACTTAATAGCCACTGGACAGTAACATTTTACACTTACTGCTGACCTGGCCTGAATTTGAATTGGCCAAATAGATATGGAAGGCTCCACATCCTGTTACCAACCTTCTGAGCTATTCAGTCCCCCATTATTGAGTATCAAATGTCTACTTTTATAGTCCCAGATCTTAATCATTGTCAACTATGTGGAAAGACCCTTAGAGAATTTAAAATGCGCTAAATTCAGGAAATTCACAGTTATGGTTCCCACAGCCAGTATAACTCATTCCCTGTGTGCACACACGTACAAAATCTAATAATTTGAAAGACCTTCTGCAGACTGTAAACCTTGTGTTATTAACCATTCAGTTTAAAAATGTGGAGGGCGTGACCAAGGTAAGTTATAGCAATCCAAACTGTGGATTTCTTTATTGAACATCTTATATTTGCTTTACAAAAAGAAAGAAGTATGATATCTCATTAACTCATGTAAGTCCACCATATTTGCAAAGATCTCTTGGGTAATGAGATTTGAATCATCACTGAATTACTCAAATTGATTTTTGAGACATACTAGTATACATAATACCTAATTTTTATCAATACCAATATGATTAATATAGAGTAATCACACACTTTTCACTATTGGCTTAAGTTCAAAATTCTATTCTTACTAAAGCACTGTCTTGTGTGAAAGGAAACACATGAAGGCCCAATAGAAGCCTTTTTTTTCTTAAAAGTAATAGTCCTCATTGAGATTCCTGCTATTCATATTAATATTTTTATTATTTTCTAAGTGCTTAAATGTAAGACTTAGAAGCAATTATTTTCTGGCATTAAACAATTAAAAATAGACTCTGAAAATGAAGCAAATTCACACAGATGAAGGAGAACATAAAGGATAGGAGCTCTGTTCACCATTTATTATATCATCCTGTTTGCAAAGTTGTATTTGAAGTTGTGTCAGCACTTCCATTATAAGCCTGTATTTTCAGGAATTTGGAATCAGGCCAGAAAAGATCACTCTGAACGAAAAGTTGGCACACGCAGCTTCCTCCCATGAGCAAAAGTTGTTTTCTTTTTTTCCTCTTTTTTCCTTTTACAAAATTCCAAAAAAACTTCATCTGTTTGCTTTTAAGTTTGGAAACCTGAACTAAAAGTGAAGTGTCAGAAAGCCAACGTAGTGGTTTGAGGGCAGCCCATCGTGCATTCAAGCATGCAGAAATTGGCACTTGGTGTTTTATTGTAGAATCCTGGTGCTATGTCAGATGGAGGTACATAGGAGAGAATTCAAGATTGATTTCAAATGGGCTCCAAGTTCCTACCTCCACTGGTAAATTTTGAAAGGGGGTAAAATCAGGGTAATATTCTGGAGAGATCCTAGCCTTGTGAACTGAATACTATTATGTGAACTGACCAATAAGGGAACATGTCATATGATCCCACATTTCAATACCTGGCACACAGTAAGTGTTTAATACATGTTTATTTATTAACTGACTGTTTCTTCCTTTGCTTTATATACATAACAAGTCTATCATATCTTAACTGCTTTAACACATCCACTTTCTGATAACCAACCTTTTGGTGATTAGGTCCTCAGAACTCAATTAGTCTGGTTCTGAAAAGTGTGATAATTGAAGGGTGAGGGAGTTTGGGAAGAGGACAGTGGACATAGAGGAATCTAAAGAGACGTATGTATTTCTTCATGAACCGTCATCTCTTGTGTCATATCTCATAACAACAATAGCAATAATAATCGCACCATTTATATAGCACCTTAATGTTTGCACAATGCATTACAAATATGTTATTTTATCTTCTCGGTAACCTGGGAGATAGGTACTGCTATTATTCCCATTTTATGAATAAGGGAACTGTAGCAGAAAGAGATTAAGTGACTTGCCCATAGTTAGTAAATGACAAAGGCTACATCATACAGCTAGTGAATGACTAAGGCTGGATTTGAACTCATGTCTTCCTGATTCCAAGTCCAGTGCTCTATGACTTGATGCCTCTAGTAAATGGACAAAGTCACATGGAGCTCTGGCTCTAAGGACAATTCAGTCACCCTTGTGTCAGGAAGCAGCTTCTCACTAATGACTTGTTGCTTTTCAACAATTACAGAGATCCTAGGGACCTGTTAAACATATGTTTAAGGGTAGGGATTAATAAAGTTCCACCAGCCCTTAACCTGATATTTTAATCACTTGAGAACTATTCAGTCAATCATAAGTTTTAAATTAAGTATGGAAAGAAGTTCTGATCAATTTATATGTCCTTGAAATCCATTGGATGAACTGGAATAACTTTTCGTATGAAGTCAGTTTGTATTGGTTGAGAGATTTGATTGCATTTTGTGACTCTTGAATAACATCAGTTTGAAATCAACAAATCACACACCTAGGAGCCTAATGATAGAAGCATCTAACCAAACTCCTGAGTGAGAATTGCTTTGGGGTATGGACGAGAATACCTTGAACTCCTCCCCACAGCCCAGGCTTGATTAGAAGAGGACCTTGGAAACTTTTGTGGGGTAGAGAATTTGGCATTTTTGTTAAAATCCTAGCAGCATTCTCAGAATAGTTGTGACAGATGGGAATGTATGCATCAGGATCTAAGGATAGACTGGAAACAATGAAGAAAGGCCAATTCAAAGCTCTACAAGGAACCTAGTATAAAAACTTTACCATACATAAGGGAAACATCCTGAGAACTCTGTCACCTATTCTTTATCCATGAACCCATTTCCCCCTGGACTTTGTATATACATGTGAGAGAATGTATCATAGACTTTTCAGAATGGGGTATATTTGCCAACTGTCCATACTATGCTTTCTTAGTAAATTACACTTTCTAAAAGCTAATTTAATCTAGTTGGCTAAATGATATTAATTGATCATCATGGGTATAAAGAACACAAGTGGGGACTTATGAACAAAATAGTTTTATAAAGCAACCCCCAAGCCCCAAGGGCTTTCCCTGGCATTCTCAGGGGAAATGCAGCATCTACCCTTTGGAGACTTAATCTGCCAGAATGAGTGGTGCTGAGAGAGAAGCCCCAGAGCCTTTGCTACATGTAAGGAACTCCCAGAATTGAGAGCTATACAAGAGTGGGGCTGGATTAGGTCAGGCAATAATGGATTCCTCCTCACTAGCTATCTTGAAGGAAAGGGCAGATAACCACTTCTATCAAGTATTATAATAATAAATTATTATTTACATATTTATATAAAATAAATACAAGAGAGCCAATAAAGGGTAGTCTTATTTAGATATGGGTCCAATAAGTTCTCTAAAGTGTCTTCAAATTCTATTATTCTTCATGTCAAATGTTGTTCCACATGTTATCACTTTTCATCCTTGGATGATCCTAAAGCTACTTAGCAAACTTCTATTATCACTCTTACTACCATTGACATAACTCTTAGAGAGGAACTAAAGCAATTTCTCCTTCTGTGGACCCCCAAGAACTAGGGGAACATGGGAACATCCTCTCTGGTCCTTCATCCTGTATTTTTCTGTTCTCTCTCTAGCTTTCCTTGTGTGTTGAAGCTTGAGTCCTCCCTGGCAGTTTGTGAAGTGGTCACAAAGGGGTATCCCATATGAGTCTGGGAGAAGCATAAATGTTGTCCTCCCTATGGTGACAGCCCATGGAGATACACTTGGAAGGCTTAGGTTGTAATGCTTTTTTTTTTTTTTTTTTTTTGCTTTTTGGAGGGCAGTTGGGGTTAAGTGACTTGCCCAAGGTCACACGGCTAGTTTTTTGTGTTAAGTGTCTGAGGCCGGATTTGAACTCAGGTACTCCTGATTCCAGGGCCGCTGCTCTATTCACTGCGCCATCTAGCCGCCCCTGGGTTGTGATGCTTTTAAGTGAAAAAAAAAAGCTTTAAAGTACATGGGAAAACTGCATCAGGATTGCTCTACTGTTTGGCCCTCTCCACCACCATGCCTCGTCCATCTCACCTGCAAATAATAGATAATATAAGTAACATCTTCATGAATCTTGTTATACAAAACACTTTGCAATTTTTTCTCTTAACTGTTATTTACAATAGCTGTGTGTGTCTGTGTGTGCATGAGACAGAGAAAGAGAGAAAGAAAGAGAGAGAGAGAGAGAGAGGGAGGGAGAGAGAGTATTGTGAATGTGTTTGGAACAGGACAAAACTGTCCCCAAAGTGATAACTGCTAGTACGGTGCAGATTGGGCCCTTAGACTTTCAATAAATGACTGATTTGCATTCACTATGTAAATGGTTCATGGGGAAAGACTTTGACTTGGAAGCAAAGGGCTTGAGATCAGTTCCTATCTCATCTGGGCAAGTGACCTTTCTCCAACTTACATCTTTAAAATGAGAAGGTTGGACTTTAGAGACTTTAGCGTGTGTAAAGTGGTCCACAAAGGGGTATCCCATATGAGGCTGGGAGAAGCATGAGTGTTGGCCTCCCTATGGTGGCAAGAATGTGGCCCGTGGAGATACAATTGGCAGGCTTGCCATTTCTTGCAGTCCCAAACCCATGATCTCATGACCTTTTCTATTCCATTTTTTAAAATGAGCTATAGGCCAGGACTATGAGAATGAAAGGTTTAGCTAAGCTGACTAAAACATTACTGAACTCACAGAAGAACTAGAGGGTCATAGCATCTAGAGTTGGAAGATATTACTTAGTCTGACTCCATTTCACAGAAGAAGAAACTGATGCTCGCTTTACTGGGAATACTTTGTATTCCCAGTGTTAAGTACAGTGTTTGACAGATAGAAAGCACCTAATAAAATACTTTAGTCCAGTGCAATGCTCTAGTGTAATGCCAAGCAGGAGCAGCTTTCCAGAGAACTGCTGCTGTGAACAGTATCAAGATTCTGATTACATAGTATAGTGAACTCTCTATTTATTCAGCAATAAAAACATTGACTGAAATCAAAGTACAGCATTCACATGTAGTTTGTACCAAAGTGGCCACATAGTTTTAAACAAAGTGCAATCATTCAGTAAGTCCTTAATTCAATCATCCTTAAGAAGCAGGCGTCCTTAAGGGACACAAAGTACAAAGGTCAAACTTTTCCACCCCTAGGTCACAGTAAATCATGATCTTCTCAATCAATACGCTATATCCAAATAAAGCCTTCTTTCATCTTGACTCAAGGCTAGCTCACAGCTTCTGTGGTTCCTCTTCCATGGTTACAGTTAACAGTTCCTTCCAGAATCTACCCAACTGTCACCAGGATTCAAAGGCAGGCATCTCTCAGCTCTTTGTCCAGCTCCTTGTCCAATTCTTCATCCAGTTCCTTGTCTAGTTCCCATTCCATATTGAAGTTCACAGTGTCTAGTCCACATAAAGTCCTTCACAGTTTCTGTTTCTGGGAAAACAAAGCTCAACAGAGTCAAAACAACATTCATAACTTTGCAGGCACCATCATCAATTCACTATCTACCTGTGAAAACAACAGAGACCCACAAACAAGGTCCAAAAAGTCAACACAAGTCATCAAAATAGAAATAACACAGACCCACAAACAAGGTCTGAGAACTCAACACAAATTGTCAGTACAATCCCAGGACCTCTGAATCCCTCCTCCAGGACTTCTGTAAACAGACAATCAGAAAATCCTCTTTCAGGGCTTCCAGGAAGGTCCCAGGGCTTGTGTACAAACTATCACAAACATCAACACAGACAGAACAGACAGAGTGCCAGGATACCACCAGTTTTCTCCTTCTTAACTCTAATACCACAAGAGTTCTTTTCTCAGTTCTTCTAGGCATCAAGCAACAGGAGTTCACAAGTCCTAGGGTTCACAAGTTGGGTTCACAGGTTCTGCTCCTCAACAAATACTTGATACAATCATGGGCAATAGCTGAAACAAGGTGTTAACTACTTCTTTGCTTGCCATTACATCTAGGCAACTCTCTAAAATTATAAATTGCTGAAAAGCTGTTGACATAGCAAATCCTGGCCCTGAAGAAGAGGTGAGAAAATTCACTTCCTTTCCTTCTTTGCAAGAGGAGATAGAAATGATGTGGAAATGAAACATGTATTTCAGACATAGTTGGTATGTTAGTAAATTTTTTTTATTTTACTTTTTTAAAATAAGGGATGGCTTGA
This sequence comes from Pseudocheirus occidentalis, assembly GCA_028646575.1. Lineage (NCBI taxonomy): Eukaryota > Metazoa > Chordata > Mammalia > Diprotodontia > Pseudocheiridae > Pseudocheirus > Pseudocheirus occidentalis. The sequence goes on from CM053599.1 coordinate 82,524,767, forward strand.
TAAGTAGATGAAATGGAGAATGCATTCAAAATGGAGCTGATAAAAAGATGAATAAAAATTAACATTAAAAATTAATCTTCAGTAGACATGGTGGACCACACCTGTAATTCTTGTTACTGGCAAAGCTGGAAGAAGAATAGATTGCTGGAGCTTGGGAGTTTTGACCTGTAGTAGGGTTAAAGTTGATTGGATGTCTTTACTAAGTTTGATTCCAATATGCTGACTCTCCAGGAGTGGGAGACCCCCAAACTGCCTAAAGAGGGGCAAACTGGCTCAAGTGAGAAATAGATTAAGTCAAAGCTTCCATTCCAATCAGCAGAAATGAGTAACTCTTAGACTTCCAGTCTGGGTGAGAAAGGGTAACCTAGTTTCAGATCTGTCAATCAGTCTACTCTTTAAAACAAGTGACTACATTGAATCTTGATGGATCATCTGCTAAATTTATGCCTTTCACAGGAAATTCTCATTTGTTATTTAAAGATAATTACTAGGACAAACCCCTCAGTTTCAGAACTGACATCTAAATCCAGTCCTGAGTTCTGCACCATCACTTGAGACCACAGAAAGTTATGAGCATCTTAATTGTCACTACAGCTATGGAAAACTAAGACCTGGCCATAGCTGGACTATGTGTACCATCATTATAAAACTTTTTTTATCTTGCACAAAATGCATTATTAGTTTCTGCCCTAAGGACTTAGAAAAAGTGAAAAGGTTGGAGGACAATCCCTCTGTATTTTTTAGATCATTGGGAAAAATGAGGTGTTCCTCAAAATAATTGTTGATGATTGGAAAGAGTTCTGGCTCTGGAGTCAAAGGACCTAGGTTCAGATTCTGACTATGATTTTACTTGGGTGATGCTGGTTAGTCACCTCATCTCTGTATGTTAAGGTTTAAGGTTTAGGGGTGTGCAAGACCCCAAAATACCAACATACTGAGTCTTGCCAAATGAATTCAACTCGTCTTCTCTTAGCCAAAACAAAGCAAAGTTTATTAAAGGTTCACCATAATGGGTAGACTCTTAAGGAGCCTAGTTATCTGTGACGCTTGTATTGGACAAGTGGGCCAGAATAATCTAATAGAGTGAATCTGTGCTAGATAATTCTTGGTTCCCTAATGGAGGCAAGATGGAGCTTATATACAGAAAGATTGGGGGAGAGTTCTAGGGGTGGTCTAGAGGAGCTTGAGGAGGGTATTGAGGAGGAGTCAAAGGAGTTCACACTCCAATAAGGAGACTAAGGGTGGGAAATAGCTGGAGGCTACCTGGAGATGACAGACAATGGAGGGCTAGGTTAGTTTAAGGATAACAGACTTGGGTAAAGATATTTTGGGAGGATCAAGGGTGGGAAGTAGCTGAACAATAGAGGGCTAGACTAGTAACAGAGATTTGGGTCTAGTGATAATGAAAGGCTTATAGACTTAGGCAAATGCTTCATTTGGTGGAAAGATTCAATCAGAGTTCAAGGGGTTTCCCAGAAGCTAGCCCAGCATTTGGACCTCAGTTTCTTCATCTGCTAGATAAAGGAGTGGGATGAAGTGAATTAAGTTAGTGATCCTATTATCCTAAATATTTTAAGAAAAAAGAAAATGAATTGTAAGAGGCAGAATGAGTCAGGAGGTCAGAGATTAGAAGAATATAACACTAAGAAGGAAAAGATTATGGAAACTTTGTGTTGGGACTGGACATTTTTAAGTGGAAGTAGCTTCTTATACTCCAGAGAATATTATTAAATACCTATAGATGCTACCAGGAGAGAGAGCAGAAGGCTCAGTTTTGAGGAAATTCTTCAGAGGAAAAAGAGAAATATTGGCATTTGGTGACTTTATACAGAGGGATATTACAGCAACCATATGTTGATCTGACATAAATAATTGGGAGGAATGCTGTCTTCATGGGACATTTATCAAGCAGGTAATAAAGGGCCTCCAAAGAATTGTCAAATATGATGAAAACTATCTTCTTTGATTGATTCACATTGGGAAAATGATACTTCCAGATGGAGCCCAGAAAGAATTGCTAGGGACTAGGAAGTCCTAGGAAAGGAATTAAAGACATCAGGAGTATGGGTACTGTTTTTCTCCCTGTCAGGTGAAGACATGGACTTTAGAGGAAAAAGATGGGATTTTGGAGTAAATATCAGGTTAACAAGATAGTAATTTTAAAATGTGATTTGGATCTCTAGTCCCCATTTTAATTATAAAGAGTTTCTTAGGTATGGAGTGCATGTAATAAGGGCCAATAAAATTGTATTTGTCTGAAGTCTTATAAATGTATTCTGAATATAATTAAACTGAAAATGTAAATCAGGGGAGAAAGCTGCCTGCATATAGCCTTCTAGCCAGATATCACAGAAAGTAGCATTTTGTGTAGCAAGACCCTAGATTTACTTTCCTAGAATGAGGTCATCTATATGTCTCCCCCAAGCTCTAGAGCAGTAGTTCTCAACCTGTGTGTCACAACCCCTTGGGGGTTGAACAACCCTTTTACAGCAGTCACAGGGGTCTTCTAAGACCAGCAGAAAACACATATTTCCAATGGTCTTAGGAACCATGACATTGCTCCTCTATCCATCTCCAGGCAGGTCTGCCCATATGCAATCCACCCATATACAAGTACAAAAGTGTTAAAGGGTCACAGCATTAGGAAGGTTGAGAACCACTGCTAGTCTAGAGGTACTCCTGAGGTTGAGAGTATCTTTCTCTAATGCTATTGACTCAAGCCCCTGTTCTATTAAAGGCTTCTTAGTTACTTCCTCACTATTATAAACCAGTAATTAGCACCCAAATTCCATATAACCATTAACATCAATTCACTTTTACAAAAGGATAGTAACTATGAAGATATGGCACAAACAAAAATATAGACACTTTCTTCCACTGGTATTTGGGGACATACCCTCTTGGCCTTGGGGAAAAGTAGACTCAAACTTAAAGCAGTTTCTACATAACATTGGTCTCAATGAGTTCACTTCCAAATATGGCACTTGCACTGAATGAGTCCACATCTCAGCTATCGGCAGTCTGGTTCAAGCAAGTTTTTCAATATTTTGCTCCTCAATAGCTAACTTCTATCAAATCTCCAGTTTCTGGATTTCTTACGGCTTGCTCTTGTGATCTTTCAAAGCCCAGAAGTTCATAGCCATCTTCAAAATCTGGAAATGAGAGGCAACAGAGATAGAAACAATAGAAGGGCCATCCTCCTATTGTGGTTAGGGTTAGGGGTGCTCAAGAACCCAAAATACCAACGCACCGGGTCCTGCTGAATGAATTCAACTCAAGTCTTCTCTCAGCCAAAGAAAAGTGTGAAGTTTATTAAAAGTTCACTGAATTGGAGAGACCCTTAAGGAGCCTTGATATCTGTAAGGCTTGTATTGGAAAATTCTTATGGGGCTCTCACACACACATGAGGGCAAGAAGGGGTCTTATATACAGAAAGGTTGTGGGAGGAATCTAGGGCTGGTCTGGAAGAGGAGTTTGGGGAGGGTCTCAAGGAGGAATCATATGAGGTCAGACTCCAGTAATGAGTGATTAAGCGTGGGAAGTTACTGGAGGCTACCTGGAGCTGACAGACAATGGTGAGCTAGGCCAGTTCAAGGATGGGAAATTACTTGACAAAGGAGGGCTGAAGACTTGGGCAGAGCCACAATTTAAGGCCCATGACCTCAGACAAATGCCTTCCCTGGGAAGATTCAAGGAGAGCTCAAGGGGGCTCCCAGACCCTGCACCTCATTACTCCTGTGTGGGTCACATTGTGGTGAGCCAATAGGGGAGATAATGTGTTTATCTGAAAACTTGGAAACCTCAGTGAGAGATTTTAGTGCTTCAAACTTCTTCATCCAAACAGCCAGGAAGAAATGAGGATCCCTGAACTTTTACTGATTGGTGCTTTTTGAATGTACCCCAATTCTAGCTACATCCCCAATCTATTGATTGCCACTCTATCCCATAACTAGACCAGAATCAGAAAAAGTATATCTGTGCATGATCCAAATCAAGGAACAGAGAATTTCCATTATATAACATTATGCCTTTCCAAAACCAGACCCCATAGACCCTTCCAAACAAGAATATTATCTGCTAAGCATGCTTTGCATGCTCACCAATCTCCCCACTCCACCGTTACCACCACACAAAGAGAATCAATGGAAAGTACCATTAATTCACAGGAAATGTCAACGGGAGAGACAATAATAAAATCTATGTTTTCAGATCTATGGGCAATGTGCAAAGTATGGGCAATTTAAAAAAGTGAACAAAGCTCTTATCAGAAGGACGTAAGTTTGTCATATTTATCCCACAGGTACAATAGGATGGGACTCATAACTGCACTACTATGTGAGCTGTTTCTTATGTAAATAAGGCAAGTGAGATAAAAGTGGTAGTAATGTGTGTGTATATATATATATATATATATGTATGTACACACATATATATGCTACATATATGTGTATGTGTGTATATTTGTATAATAGATATAGATTCCTATGACAATATACATGACAATAAACAGAGAGGAGAAAATCTGAGCAGAATTTAGTGGAGAAAGAAACTATATCAGAATTTTGGTGGGACATCTCCTGGCCAGAAAGAGGAAAAAGAAGATGGACTTGGAAAACATCACAAACCTGACATAGTGGTACAAACTAGTCATCATGTATAGCTTTAATTGTCCATGCCAATGCTGGAGCTCTTTCTTTCTATCAAAGGCTGAATGGCTAAAATAATTCTTATTTGCCTTAATGAAAATTTTATTCTTCTCAGGGTACACGAAGTGATAAAGTGAAATACTGATATGGACTTTTTATGATTAACATGGAGAAACTGAATGCCAGATTAGGAATGATGAGAAACTTGGAATGTTTGTAATAAAAAGAAGGGAAAAGCCAATCATTGTATACTGCACAACCTAGATTTGGGAAGAATATATA
>CM053599.1:82530194-82554350 GCA_028646575.1 Pseudocheirus occidentalis
TCATCTGGCCAAATCACACAACTCTTCTCAAAGTGAGCCCCAAAGCAAAGCCTCACATCAGGACGTGTATATATAGGCTTCTCCTGGGTCAGCCCTATTGACCCACTGTCCAATTACAAAGCAACAAGGTGTGGCCATTCCCCCGCAAAAAACAAGCTTCGCACCACAGGCTCCACGTGAACATTCTCGGAACCACTTAAGCAAAGGGGCTAGGGGCAGGAAAGAGCTTCAGATTTCCATTACAATATGTGCATAATATTTTTGCAGATATAATATGTAGACATGTATTGTAACATGTATAAATATGCACACATAAATTTAATATGCATGTATATGTACAAATTTGTTTATATGTAATGGTGAGGCTCAATTATCCAAATTCACTTAAAGATAATTTTCTTCATTAAGCAAGAACTCTTTGTCTTAATTGATTCTCTCCATCAGAATTGAGTGTGAACAGGGCCTATAAACCTCCCTAAATAAATCAAAGCCATTGTATGAGAGACTTGGTCATGGCCTAAGGAACTTGAGAAAAGGGGAGATGTATCTTAGAAACAGAGAGACATTCCAAGGATCTTGAATCAGAGCATGGCATCATTCAGAGCTAAGAATGAAGAATCAAGAGCTCAGGGCAAACAGCAAATGAAGAAAGAGAAGTCTGGGTACAGCTATGACAGAGAAAGGAGGTATAAAAACCTGAAGTGCCCTATGCTTCTCACACAGAAAACTCATACTGATGCCACACCTTGTATCCACCCACTCAAATGCCAAGAGAGGGAAGTTCTAAGAAAATGGTTTCCTCTTTCTCCAACTTCCCCTCCAAGGGCTTATCTACAGATAGTAACTTTAAATAAAATTTATTTCATTACCCTAACATTTCCAGTAAACTATTTTTTATCTCAACTACACAGACAAAATGGATTAACTAGAGACAAATATAAATGTAAATTAATGTAGAAAGCCCAGCCTCTATCTATATGTTAGAATTTTCTAAGCTGTGAGCTTAGAACAGTAGGTATTAATTTGTAACTTTTTATCTAAAACAAATTCAATAAAGGTTCTGAGGAGGGAGTCACATGGACCCTATGCATACTTCATTTTTTTTTAACAAGAATTAATTGTTTTTAGAACATATTGCAAACTCACACATACAATAAAGACTAAAACAAATTCTGTTTTGCCACTTATTCTCGGGTTCTATTGCTTTTTATTTTGTATGGTGGAATTTAGTTGTTTGTGTTCTCCAACATGGTTAAGTAAGATATACAGCTCAACTATTTGCTAGTCCTAAAATGTGTGGAGGCATAGCTTCTAGTTCAACTAAAAATTAGGGAGAAAAAGTGAGATCTTGTAATGCTCATTTTTTAGCCACATAAGACCTGAAATAACTAGACACATTTTTTTTTTAAATACCGAAAATCCATTACCCCACATTGAGTCTTAGTTGGTCTTTAGATGCATGGGCTTATTATACAGGTGAGTTCCTATCCCAAGATTTTCATTATGAAGAGCATCTGTTTTCAAGTAGTGCTAGATGACCAACAATAAACCAAGTATTTTTAATTTCCAAGGAAGAATTGTACCTGATAATCTGGATCTTGGGTTGCTGAGAATTAAATTTTTTAAAATTCAGAAAATGATACATTGTGAAGTGTGGGATAGATGTGTATTTGTGTGTTTATAAATTTGTACTCTCTCGTTGCCTCCAAGATAAGAAAGAGAAGGACAAGGAACCTATTAATTGTATTATTTTTCTCAAATCTACCTAAGTTCTTATGTTTGATGTGCTAATAATAATTATTCATATTTCTAGAAGATGTTAGGTGATTTTCTCATAACATCCCCCTGAGAGAAGTGGTGCAAATGTTATCAAACTGATTTTACAGATGAGGGGAATAAAGCATTGTAAGGTTAAGTGACTTGCCCAGGGTTGCACATCTAGTAAGTTACCTAGACAAGGAGTCAGTTACTCTGACATTAAGATCAGTATTATTTTTAGCATACCACACTGCCTCTTCATACCCATCTTCACAGGAAGTACCCTAGTCACCTCCATTTCCCTTGATCACCTCTGTTGCACTTCTTTGAAAAATATCTACCTAAACCCACAGTTAATGGTAAATCTACATTATAGATACTAAAAAGATTAGTCTACATGGGCAACGGTATTATTTGCAGGACCAGTGTGCACAGCATGCTCTATTAGACTGAGGACAAGGAAGGGATGGAGTTAAAAAAGAATAGAAGTTGAAATCTTACCTTCTGGAAGTTTATAATCTGGCGAATAAGACAGAACAAACATAAGTGCTTTATACGTGGAAGCATAGATAACGTCAGACTGCATGCAGGCGTGTAAAACAAAATAAAATACAATGACAATAATAGTATTTAGTTGTATTGATTTCATAGTTTCGAAACCTGATTTGTTGGTAAGTTAGGATACATGGTCCGATTAATTCACATAGCCAACTCTCAGGATTTTATAATAGGGATTGTACAACCTGGATTTCAAAAAAAGTATTTTCATGCTTTTTGCTTTGCTCATTTGTATAATGTAAATGCAATTATTCATAGTGTTATTTTATCATAAAATAGCTCATTCATATACTGCCTTTGTAGTTTATAACATACTTTCCCTGTGAGGTAGGTGATGTATTTTCATCCCCATTTTACAGTTATGAAAACTGAGGCTTACCAGTGTGACGTGACTTGCTCAGTCACATGGCTAGTGTCAGAGATAAAAATAGAACTCCTGCCCCCAAGACCAGTGCCCTTTCCAATCTGCTTATGGTGAGCAAGCCTCATGATGCAATGTTGCTTTCTAGGGGACCTTATAAAGAGAAATAATGTTGCAGATCCCCTAATATCTATGTAGTAGTGACTGGTTTTCATGACCAAGCTGCAACTTACTACAAACAAGGGACTGTAGAAGAAACAATGTACTTTGTGATGGGAAAAAGATGGGCCAATCACAGTGAGTGGAAGAAATAAGCAGTGGAAAACTCACACGTTCCATTCATGGTTATGAGGCACTTAGGTGGTATAGTGGATAGAGTGCTGCATATGGCGTCAGAAGACTTCAGTTCAAATTCTGCCTCAGACATTTCTTACCTGTGTGACCCTGGGCAAGTTTCTCTCAGCCTCAGTTTCTGCATCTGTTGAATGGGGATAAGTATCACTTAACTCAGAGGGTTATTATGGAGCTCAAATGATATGACAGGTAAAGCGCTTTGCAATTCTTAAAGTGCTATAAAAAAGCCAGCTATGGTAGGAAGGCTTCTGGAATTTCAGGTTAGTTGCTTATGGGAATATAAAGGTGAGAAACATACACACTGGATGATCACTTATGAACAGGTAATAATAAACCTGTATCATTAAAGGCAATATCTATGTTGATCCGCTGATATATTAGAGCAAATAACAGTAGCATTTTGCTTTTCAAAAGCAAGCCTAATTTACCTCCACTGAGTTTTCCTGTGCTAATAGAAGGGGACACATGAAAGATAAGGGTGTCGTCATTGCAAGATATTATTATCCAACTGGTATTCTCTAATAGATAGCATCAGACTTGATATAATCACATTTTGTTGGCAAACCCAACTCTAATTAAATCAGCCCAATTATCTTTTCTGTCATGTGCACTGTACTGCAAGATATTCTCAGGGAATTGCCAGCAACTTACTGCAAAACATTAAATTGCAAGTAAGAAGACTTTGGGCCTTTTTTTTTTTAAAGAATAGACTGGTTTCAATATGTTTTAAGGCACCATCATTTTACTCTCACTGGTTAGTTCATCACTAGCTTTTTTTTTTTTATGTCCTGAAAATAACTTAGCGAAGATTTGTCATTTCCTGCCCAAAAAAAGTTCTGGACTATTTGTGAATTTTATAAATATCAGATGTGTAATCTCAGATGTGAACTTATTGTAATTAGCCCCTAGGCATTGGGAGCCACAAGCTGCCACACTAAAATTAAAGGGGTTGATTTCCAAAGAGATACATGTCACAAAGCTTTGGTAAAGGGTAGAAGCTTACTTTCCATTTCTCAGATGAACCTGCGTTCAATGCTGTCTATGTCATTTGTCTTCTGGCATGTGTTAGACACCCAGATACCTTTTATAGGCCCTCCTAGTAATGAATAGTGTCCCCTGGGCTCAATTGGAGGAAAAAATATATGAAGTTGGCTGCACTTAAGCAAAAAGGAAGGGAAAGAAGTGTTTAAATGACTTACTATCTCTTGGGCCTTGCTGGCCCATTTTAAGATTATCTGGCCTCCTATTTCAGAAAAGAGAAAGCTTTGAAGTTGAATTTTTTAAAAAGTCTTTCTTTAGTCATCTGGGACCTCTTGGAGAAGGGGGCCCAAAGCTATTGTTTTACTGGCAGTATTTATCATTTAGAGCCACTTCCTCTTTTACCTTTCTCTTTAAAAAAGTAGAATGATATAGTAACATCATAAAAGCAATCCACAGGTTTGAATTAGCCTGTATTCAGCTGTGGCACTGCTTCCCAAGTGAGCCTCAGGAGGGAGTTCTTAGTGCTAATAAGTGCTCCTGGGGGAGGGAGAAGTCAGGAATTAGCAACTATGATTGGGTCAGTGATTAGAGTAAAAAGTAAAGTCTTCAGGGGGTGGAGTAAGGAGGAAAGCAAAAGGAATGGCAATTACTTGAAGTTAGGAGGAGGTAACAGAGAAAGTGCTAGAGACTGGGGATATTGTAAAAGTAAAGAAATATGGACTTTGAATCACAGAGGGAGAAAAAACAGATTTTAAAGTGAAAGGGATTCCAGAAAATATGGTCAGATGGTAGAAAAGGTTCTTAGTAACAGGGGTAAAAAAACAGAAACCACTAATAAAAATGTTCTCAGTCCATATCAAATATGTGTGGTCCATTTTGAAGCAGGGTGGGAAGAATTGCTAGAATTTCAATAGTTAAGTGATTATCAGATGTTTAGGGGGCTTGGAACCTGCCTGTTTTTGCAACTGCTAAAGCCCTGTTTTAGATTTGATTTTAGGACAAATCCTGATGGCGATGGAGGGAGATGAAACACAGACTGAAGAAGTCTATAGAATTGGACTCTGAGAAACATATATGGCATTTGCTTGATATTGTATATGATGACCTATAATTTATATTTTTCTAGGTAATGAAGAAAGACATTGGGCTGCCCTTCTGTGGGTCTCACTATCATACAAATTTGTGTAGCCTCATAAGTAGGGACTTAAACTGAGGTCTTCTCATGTTAAATCTAGTATTCTGCAATTTAAAATAGGTACCAGGCAAAGTGGAGAGCTTCACTAATTGACTTCACTGGTCAATTTGCCAATTAAGCAGCAAACATTTGTTATATCTGCTATATGTCTGGCGCTATGCTAAGTACTGAGGGCACAAACATGGAAACTAAATAGTTCTTGCTCCAAAGGAACTTGTATTCTTTTGCAGGAGAAAACATACACACACATATATGTATACATGTAAATATTTCTATATATACATTTATACACACATACATACATATGTGTGTATATGAAAACAAACACACAAAAACAAGATGATGGAAGGAGGCCCTAGTAGCTGGGAGAGATCAAGAAACTCCCCATGTAGGAAGTGGTTCTTGAGCTGTGCTTTGGGAAATTAAAAAAAAAAGCCTGAGGATTCCCAGAGGCAGGGGTGAAGAAAGTTAACTGTATGATAAAGTCCCAGCCTGTACAAAAGTCCACAGGTGGGGGGTGACATGTGTGCAGAAAAGTAAGGACCAGTTTGGTTAAACTGAAGAGAATATGTGTAGGAATAATGTATAGACTGGAGTTATACAGGTTAGAGTTAGGTTATAAAGGGCTTTAAATGCAAAACAGAGAAGTTTTATTTGATCCTAGAAACTTTAGGGGAGCCCTAGAGTTTACTGAGCAGGAGAATAACACAGTTTGACCCTGTGCTTTAGGAATATCCTTCCTGGAAACTCTGCAGAGGAACACTAGAGAGAATGGAGACTTGAGGCAGCTAGTCCAATAAAGAGGTTTGAGAAAATAGCCTGAATTTTATGTGATGAGAACCTTTACTAGGGTGGTGGCCATGGGAGGGAACAGGAGACAAATTCGAGAGATGTTGTAGGGCTAAAAATCAGCAAGAATTTGCCACTGTGTGAAAGTGCATGGTTAGGAAGAATGAAGAATGAATCCCAGGTTGCAAACCTAGGTGACTGGAATGATAGGTGGTATCCTCAACATAAAGACTTAGAAGAAGGGGAAGAGATAGATAATGAACTCTGTTTTGGATATGTTGAATTTGAAATGCCTATGGAACATCAAGCACAAGATGTTTAATAGGTGGTTGTGGTATAAGACTGGAGTTCAGGAGAGAGAGACTAAGATTAGAGAATCATCAACATGTCCATAATTTTTGAATCCATGGCAGTTGATGATACTGCAAAGTAAGTGAGTATAGAAAGGGAAGAGGGCCCAGGACAGAGCCTTGGATGACACTCACAGGTATTCCTAGAAACTATGCATTTTGTGGTGCACCCCAAGAATGAATTCACTTTTTTGGCTGCCGTATCCAGTTGGTAATTCATTGTGATGAAAATGCTTTTGAAATCTTTAAAGTGCTATGGAAAGGAATTATTATTAATATTATTATTTCTTCTCTTACAAGGTTATTAGGAAGAAATGATATAATAAATGCACAGTGCTATTACAATCTTAAAGCATTATGTAGAGGCAGCTAGATGGTACAGTGAATAGAGCACTGGCCCTGGAGTCAGGAGGACCTGAGTTCAAATCTGGCCTCAGTCACTTGACACACCTACTAGCTATGTGACTTTGGGCAAGTCACTTAACCCCAGTTGCCCTCCAAAAAAAAAAGCGTTATGTAGGAAGCAGTTACTACTAACATTGCATGCAAAGCATATTGTAAACCTTGATTTACTGTGTGAATCTTAATTATTACATCCATTATTTTTTAAAAAACAATTTAGATATACTTGAAAAATTTTTGATAGTCTGAGATTTCACAGAAAATTTTAAATGGCAGTAGCTTAGTGAGTACCCTCTCAGTCCCTATGAGTTTTCCCCTGGGGAAAGGCCCTTTAAATTCTATTTCCACAAGAGCCAAACCAAACTATTTAAAAAAGAAACAGTCATTCATTTCAAACTTTGTCCAACTAATTTGCCATGACTGCTTGCTCTACTCCATTCCTTGTGATGTGATTATGGAATATCACCCATCCTGATCTTGGCTTCAGAATAGAATCTTGGCTCTGAGCACCCTTGGCTCAGCTCTTGACCCCTCTGGCAAGTTATTGGTCTGCCTTTGATCTCCTTTGAGTTCATGAACTAGTGTTTTGTGACTCAACTCCCCTATTCCATTCCAACAGATCAAATAGTGTTGGCTCTTCATTGCATCTTCTCAGTTACATCTCTATCATATACTTTGGTTTCAGTGAATTCTATGCCAACCTGAAACCCTTTCTTGGTCACCATTGCAGGTGTTATCTAGCCTGTAATGAGTACTTCCTTCCATATTAATAGGTATCACTTATTTCTGGATCTGAACAACCTCATCATCCACCCCCACCTACTCCAAGAACCCCCTCCAGTACCCACTGGCCATGCTACTCCATCTTGGGTAGCTCTTAGGTAAATCTTTATATGTTAGAAATAGCTGCCAGGAACAGATGGAATCAACCATGTACCGGAGAAGTGAGAATATTTTATTATGATGCTGCCAAGGTACAAGGAATAATGGAAAGAATAATCATAATAGCTCAGATACTGTCTTATACATACTTTCCTGAAAACAATTCTGTAGTAGTGGTAGTATTATTATTAATAACAAAAGCGATTATAACAAATCGTATTGTATGTAGTGTTTAAAGTTTGACAAAGTATTTTCTTAACAGCCCTGTGAGGCAGAAGACATATTATTGCCCATTCTGCAGATGAGGAAACTGAGGCATAGAGAAGGTGAAATGATCTGCCCAGAGTCTCATGGTAGAGGAGCTTGAACTTGAACACAGAGCCCATCTATGTCCACTGTTCTTTCTACTACATCCAAAAGCAGAATCCTAAACTCAGACTAAGAAACCACAATTTCTAAACCTCACCAGGCCATTTACTTGCTGGGTGACCTGAGGCAAATAAGTCTCAGCTTTAGTATGGTCTCTTCTATAAACCCTTTAAGGGTTAAGCCCTCTCCTTCTTTAAGCCCCAGTGATCACTTCCTTCTCTGCACTCCTATTTTGTACTTGATTTCATTCATAAATACACACCCATGCATACGCACAATGTGTACATAGTATAACACACACGACACATATATCACACATGCATAATGCCAGCTGTATAACTGCATGTGTGTATAGGTGCACATGTATGTATGTTTACACGCACATGTGTGTGTAAGTGGTATTATATAGTGGAGAGTATTCTTGACTGACAAATCAAGAGATCTGAACTGTAATCCTCAGTCTACCTTTAACTAGCTGTCTGATCTGAAGCTCAGCATTCTGCCTTTTGGGGTCTCAGTTTCATCTTACCAATGATCACATTGGGGTAGATAAGCTCTAAGTTCCCATCCAGATTTTCTATCCTTTGATTTCTTACTTGAAGCCCATGCCCTCTTTTCATTGGTAAATTCTCCTTGGGCCTTCAATTATATAGAGGGGCCCATGCCAGCCTTCATTGCCCTCCTGACTTTGCTCTGACTTTGAGGTTTCATAACCTTCATCTCTACCTCCCCACCAGCTACCCTTTGTGTATTGTCTTCCCCCATTAGAATGTAAGCTCCTTGAGGGGAAAGTGTTGGGTTTTTTTTCTTTTTGCTTATATTTGTATTCCAAGTGCTTAACACTGTACCTAGTACATGGATAATAATAATAAATAATAAATGCTTGTTTCCTCCTTCCTTCCTTCCTTCCTCCTTCTTTCCCTCTTTTCTTCCTTCCTTCTCTTCCTTCTGATTTTCTCTCCTTACCTCCCTAACCTTTTTCCTTCCTTTTCTCCTTCCTTTCCTCCATCCATCCATCCATCCATCCATCCATTATCTCTTTTCATTTCACAGGGGAAAATGAGACTCTGTCTATTTACCAAGGAAGGAAAGGACCTGTCTATTTACAAAGGAAGGATTGTATAACCATAGAGTTTAATGTATCAAGAGACCATAGAGATTATCCAAATTTGACCTGCCTTAATTTTATAAATGAATAAACTGAGACCCAAGGATACAAAGAAACTTGCTCAAGATCACATGGGTAATAAGTAGGCCTCTGAGTGGTGAGATTTCCCCAATTTTGTCATGAGCCAGACTCACTACACTGATCTTTCCCAAATATCTTTATACCATTCCTACTGTCCCTAAGCTCAGACACCCCAGGGAAGCCATTCTATCAGCCTCCTCATAGGCAATTAATGAATGGTTTGTGTCTTTGCCTATTGCCCTGTAAGATGGGATGTAGGCTGCACACCCACAAACTCATGCTATCCTTTCTTAATAAATGATTAGACTCCACTGACCCAGGTAGTCCTCCTTTCTCTGATCTTACCTGGGCTAGAGCTTGGTCTACTCTGCCATGCCCCCTTGTTAGAGAAACCCAGAAGACAGAGGGGAGTCATGTCTAAAAGGGATGCCCAGACAAGAACCTGCTCCAGAGTCCTTCTCAACATCCTGAATCAAATTTCTTCTTGCCCTAGAATGGTTTCTTCTTTAAAGGCATTCAAGTGCCACAGAATCTCTCTAAAAGTCATCTTCTGGGGCAGATTTCCTAAGGCTTGTTCATCTTAGTTCCACCTTCAGTAATGGTATTTTTCTAGTAAGACTACTTGGGCATGAGTATAAGGATTGAATTAGTAAGTGGATAATCTAAAACAGAGGACTATTAAAATAATCTAAATAAAAGGAGGGAAGGGTCTAAACTAAGATGATTTTAATGAGCAGAGGAGATGAGAGGGGTCTAAAAGAGACTTAAGCAACTCATTGGATATGTAAGGGGAGAAAAAGAGAAGAGTCTAAGATAACTTCAAGGTTAGAAACTTGGGACGCTAGGTGAATGGCAGTAATGTTAACAAAAATAGATGTGTGTGTGTGAGAGAGAGAGAGACAGAGACAGAGACAGAGAAAGAGAGACACAGAGAGAGACAGAGACAGAGAGGCAGAGAGAGAGATGGCTTTAAGAGATGATGAGCTGTGTGCAAATCTACATTTTTGAGACTCAACTTACTCATCTGTAAACTAAAGATAATATTTGTACTACCTACTTCACAGGGTTGTTATGAGGAAACCACTTTGTAAATCTTAAAGTGCAATAGAAATGTGGGCCATTAATGTAGGTCATTATGAGTTCATTTTAAGACGATTTGAATTTGAGGTGTTGGCAGGGCAACTAGTTAATACGAAGTGTTTAGAAATGAGTCTATGTTTTGAAATGATTTAAAAGCCTTTTCTGGGGAAAGAATGCTCAATTAACTGGGGTGATTTAATGTTGGAACAGATACACAGAGTCCACTTCTGCCCTTTTTCCTGCTGCTAAATATTTTCAAGTAATTATCATGAAATGCATTTTGAAGATCAGGTTTGACGTTCAAGTGAACCAAGGAAATATCAAGGAAAATCCATGAAAAAAAAAATTAAGACATATAGCTGGGATGAATTCTTTTTTCTAAAGAGTTGCCAGCTTTCCCACCTCAAGCAGGAATGCTTAGCCCAAGAGATCTGTCTCTTGCCTTCACTTACCTCCCACCAAGCTAAGCTTCATTTGGGCTTTATAGCTTCAACTCTGAAATGATATAATGGTACTTCCCTACTAGATCTAACACCCACTACATAGCTCCAGCACACTGCATGCACGCGGCGCGCGTGCAGACACACACACACACACACACACACACACACACCTAAAAGTTTTGCAGTGTAAGGAATCAGAGTTCCTAAGTTCCACTTAGCAATGCTTTTGGTTATCACTTTCTGTCTTCTTTTTTAGTAAGTCAAGATTATTTTATTCTGCTCCTATTAGAGTAAACAAAGTAACACCCCCTTTCATATTTAAAAGTTGCCAGGCCATTCTTGCTTAAGCATCAGTTTGGGAAAGACAGGGGAGTCCCTGAAGGGAAGGGGAGGAAAAAAATACAATGATCAAAAGAAAAACAAGGAAATTTAAAAAATCAAAGAATGAGGTTGTGAAATGGCCAGTAGTGTGAAAAAGGAACTAGAATAAGGGTATTGTCTCTGTATGATAAGGGAATTGTGGAGATTGTATGACTATTCATGAATTTAACAGCAAATTTTGAACAGAAAATAATAATGGAGACCATTCGAAAGTCTGTGCTTGAAATCTCCATCCTGTCCTTTCCTGTAAGATGTTCTATTTCATCACTCAAAGGGTTCATTCATTTCTAATTTCTCTGTGAACTCTTTTCAGATTGAGAGGGAGAAATAGCAGCTTCTCACAGCCTTTTCCTCTTACAAGCTTACTTTGGTCTCCAATAATAAAGTAGATGTGCCCATGTAGAATACTACATATGTATGTATACATATATATATAAATGTCCAATGTAGAATATTACATATATGTATATATACATATATATTAATGTCCAATGTAGAATATTACATATATGTATATATACATATATATTAATGTCCAAAGTAGAATATTACATATATGTATATATACATATATATTAATGTCCAATGTAGAATAATTCATTTTTTGGCTCTGTTAATTCACCAAAACCATCTTGAGTGCCTCGCTTGTGAGATAACTTTCCATTTACTCAGTATGTGTCTTTTATTTACAAAAATGTTTGCATGTTGTCTCCTCCATTAGAATATGAGGTCTTTGAAGGCAAGGATTGTATTTTTACCATTCTTAGTATCCTCAGTGCTTAGCACCATGCATGTTATATGTTAAGTGCTTAAGAAATATTTGTTGACTGGCAGAAGGAATTGGGAGGTCATGACCTTTGTCACTGGAGGGAATAAGCGAGCCAGTGAAATCATGAGTCCTTGATGTGCTGAAATAAAGTTTAACTAGAAATGATTTTGGATGCGGGAAATTCAAACAAAAGCAACACTCAGTTCCTCCAGGATTAAGAATAAATTCAGTGGCCAGCTCATTCCACTTGAGAACACTGACAGAACATAGAACAGAGAGTTCTATCACATCATTTTCCTTTCTAAAATTGCTAGAATTTGTCAGTGATTCCTTGAGTTTTGTGTAATGTTGAGCTCACTATCTGCATGACTTACCTCTCAGGATTGCCCAATTCATGCCCATATTCAATCTATGCTGATATAAACACTCCAAGGAGTACCTCCACTCTAGTTAACTCCATGCTTCGTCTAAGCTGTAACTGGCCTGATAGGCAAAATATCAGAGGAACACTCTTAACATTTTAAGGAATCTATTTACATATAGATTTATAGCCACAGTAAAAAATCTTAAGCCTTGATATATCCATTACCAATAATAAGATTTTTCTTGGTTTGGACAAACAGGATACTTTAGATGAGCATAGACTCCAATATGTTATTTCCAAGGGAACTCAACAGTTTCCATTCAAGCATTTACTAGAATAAAGGATCCTGATTTTGTATCCTCAATAATTAAACTACAGACAATATGTCTAATGGTTAGAAAGCCTACCTTGGAGGCAGTGAGACCTAAGTACCAGGTCTACCTGACATATACTGGCTATCTTTACCATAGGCAGATCACTCAACATTAAAGACATAAACAGTTCTCATAAAGACTACAAGTTGCAGGAGAGTTCCTGGTTTGTTTGTTTGTTTTTTTTATCAACAGAGAGAGCCACTTCATCAAAAAGTTATTTATACCAATGAAATATCGTGTTCTCACCAAAAACAATAAAACAACATGCCATGTATGTGAAGGAGAATTAAAAAGTAAGGAAAATGAAATGAACAAGATCTATAGGAGATACACAGAGGGCCGCTTACTGCCATTTCCAGTTTCCAAAACTGGAAATTGAGCCTGGATTCTAGTTCAGATCCATCAACAATTTGCATTGGGAATATCACTTAACCTTAGGTACCCAATTGTTAAAAAGATATGTGCTGCTAAGGTGTCTCCTTTTGGTGTTTAAACTCTTTTTCTGGTAACAACAGAAGGTTTCTGTTCAAAACCTGGAAATGTGTAAATTGGTAACCATATTTTCACTTTCTGTCTGAAAATAGAGAAAGTAAACCTTTGGGCTTCCTGTACCTTGTCTCTCCCACTGTGATAATATTCCTTAAGATTGCCCATCATACTGAAGTGTTAACTTTAGACAAAGGTGATCCATTCTTTGTTGTATCCACAATGGAACTGTCCACTGATTTTCAGACTCAGCAGTTTTTTAAATCCAGGCTAATATGATAATTGAGGACTCCATCACTTCAATTGGCCTTGGCATGTCTTTTCAGGCAAACCATTTTAGAATACAAACTTGTTTGCAAAACATTATAGGATGATGAAACTGTATGGCAGTTTAATCTCTTAAAATAGCAAAAGGCAGTTGCAGTAATAAGGCTAAGCAATAAGTAATAAGGTTGTAGTAATAAGTAATAAGGTGGCTGGGTGGTGCAGTGAATAGAGCATCAGCCCTGAAGTCAGGAGGACCTGAGTTCAAATCTGACCTCAGACACTTAACACTTACTAGCTATGTGACCTTGGGCAAGTCACTTTACCCCAATTGCCCACAAAAAAGCAAAATAAAATAAAAAAATAATAAGCCTACAGAAAGATTGGCATATAACCAAGTAAAGTCACATCATTCTAGGTATATCTGTAGATGAAACTGGAAGGATGACAATAAATAAGAAAAAACAAAACATTTATTCTAGAGTTTCTTTCTATACATATTTCGATGACACTATAAGATTTAGGTCCTTGCAATTCAGTCACCAGTGTCCTTTTTTTTTTGAGAGGAGAAGGCAGGGCAATTGGGGTTAAGTGACTTGCCCAAGGTCACACAACTAGTAAGTATGTCAAATATCTGAGGCTGGATTTGAATTCAGGTCCTCCTGACTCCAGGACCTGTGTTCTATTCACTGTGCCACCTAGCTACCCCAAAGTGTCCTTTTAGGGGAAGATGAGATATTACTTAAGGCAAAGTTGAGAAGGGCAGGTGGATAAGACCAAATAGACACCAAGTAAACATATGCTGGATTCAAAACAATCTTGAAAGTATTACAATTTTATTTTTATGATATCTGACCAAGGAAAAAAATGCCAAAAGAATAAAGGAAAGGAAATCACAGATAATATTTGCACCCCCCAAAAAAAAAGAAAATGCAAGAAGACAACCATACCATAATTTATTATTTTTATAAAAAAATTTTGAGAATCACCTCTACCATTGTTTAGGATATCCTTGATGAAAATACAGTGGACACTGTAGCAGGTAACATCTTTAAAGTCATAAAGTTAGAAGAAAACAAAATTTGTATGCTTTGTAAAAAAGACACCAAGCATTTGATTCAGTAGAGTTATATCACCTTAAAAACCCTCTTCCTCAGTGGCTAGGTGGCACAATGAATAGAGCACCAGCCCTGAAGACACAAGGACCTGAGTTCAAATGCAGCCTCAGATACTTGACATACTAGTCATGTGACCTTGAACAAGTCACTTAACCCTACTTGCCCTGCCTTTCCCCCTCCAAGAAAAAAGAAAAAAAAAAACCTCTTTTCCAAAAGGGAGTTTCTCATGCACATTTCATGATCACAGTAAAATCCTTGATAAATGAAATTATAAGTAAATGTAGCTTTCTTAAATCTCCCTCTGTTCAGTATTACATACAGTGCATAAAACAGGAAGATATATGCTTGCCAAAGCTGTTCGACACTATAATAGAGGATATCCTGCATAGAGACATCCTAAAAAAGGACTTTGCTATGAATGTTGAATTCTTCTAAATCAATCTGCTATAGATAATTTTGGACTGATCTCAATAAAAGGAGAAAACAAGATATGACAGATGAATAAATCAAGGCCTGTGCTGGTATTAGTATTGATGTTTTTGAAATGTGAGCTTTTTGTAGTAAGGAGTAACATGGGATCATTAAAATAACTGGGCAATTTTCACAGGAATGCTTCATTCTGTACCTGTGAGGCCCATTTGTGCCAGCCATTCTACATGGACTATCCCAGTGGGCCATATCCATCCAACCACATGTCCAGCTGGACTGTACCCATAATATTCTTGGGTTTTCTTCTGTGGATGAATAGACTGCTCTTTAACACAATTATAGATTTCACTTAGGGGGCTTTGTAGTATTCAAGGGCTCCAGGCAATCAGTAAAATATCATCTGCAAATTAGAATATTTAGAGAATTTCTGCAATGATAGGGAATCCTTCTTATACTTGAATTCTATATTTATTGATCTCCATAGCACTAGTAAATAACCTCCTCTTGACTGTTTGTTAGAAATCAAAAGTAACATTAAATTTTAAACATATTTTGAATCTTTTCAGTGTTAGTAAGTTACAAATAATAAATTTCCACATGCTTCCTCTGCATGTTTCTTCTTCTCTCAGTTGTTGAGCTCAAATGTGGGCAATTATGACTTTTTTTTTTCTAGTTTCCCTATAGAATTACAAATTATTAGAGGTTGAAATGAACTCAGAGGTCATCTAGTACAATCATTTCACAGAGGGGTAACTGTGGTTCAAGAAAGTAAAGATGATTTAATTTCACAAAACCAATTATTCATAAAGATGGGACGACTACTGAGAAGACTTCCTAATAATGCTCTTTTTACTATACCTTGTTGCTTTTCCATCACCCTTTTGAGTACTCTTATTTTTCAGAATGCCTCCTTCCCCCCTCCATGGAACTCATACAAAAGTAGACTTGGAGTCAACAGATCCAAGTTTCAGACCTGACCTTGCAACTTGTTGCTTATTTGAGTGTCCTGACTTATTTTCCTTATTTGTTTTTTTTCACTTCATATTGAATTGTTAATGAACATTTACATTTGAAGCTTCTAAACATGTAAACAACTTGATCATGTAGATGTGATCATCTGAAGCTTGTGATAAGCATTCTGGTTATCTTAACCAAATACTTTCTATACTAGTCAGGATGGTCAGTTCATTTTTTTTCATGTTGAAAAACAACAACATTCTATGATTACCAGGAATGGCAACTTGGACTCAATGTGTTCTATTTACAACGAAAAATTCCTCAGTCTACTTTTAGCTGATGTAAATGCTGACCAGGGCATAAAAATATTACATTTCAAAGTCACTAAGTATGTAAGAGAAATCATGAAAAAAAATTTTTCCTTATTTGTTAAATGTGTAAGTTGCTATAGAATAAGAATTCTTAGCCTTCTTTGTGTCATGGATGACTATAGCATTCTGGTGGACCCTTTCTTGAAATAATATTTTTAAACTTAGAAATAATATATATAGAATTACAAAGGAAACCAATGAGATTAAAATACAGTTATGAAAATGTTTAAAAGTTTATAGACCTTAGCTTAGGAACCCTTGAACTAGGTCGTCCCTAAACTGCTTTCCATCTTTAAATTTTATGATTTAAATGCATTGTTAATATAGTGCTGCTTCCCTTTCAGTAAAATATGATTTTTTTCTTTCAGGCAATTTTAAAAGCAGCCATCTTTTTTAAAAATTATTTTTCAGGGAACAAGTGAAAAGCTTCTTTTATTTTTCAACCGGTAATAAAAGGTCCAACAAAAGAATGCAACAGTCTTGTTTTAGTAACTTAAAAGATAGCAACTTACTTTTGGGTAAGGAATGGATGTAACAGAAACTAAACCTAACATATAAACCTTTAGAAGACAATGAAAAGAATTTCAGGTCCTTGTGTTTCCATTTTTGTGGAGTGTTGCATACCACATCATTCTGAATTACATGCTTATTCACTATAAACAGCAATGACTGCCCAGTTTATGTAAAAACTAGTTTGGAAAAAGATTTTGGCTCTTTTGTTATTTAATTTTACTCTTAAGTCTCCTGGAGCCCAGATGAAATAAGACTGATAGAGTTTTTGAGTGACATAACATAGTAATTGTGTTTGTCGAAGCTTTAATGACCTATTATGAAAACTATGAGCCACAGGAACCTAAGATATAGGAGCCTACTTGGGAGCCATGGGCCCATTGGTATTGCTTCTCTTCTCTCTCCATGAGCCACTAAAGCCCCAGCTCAAAACAAGGAATATGAAAACAGATATTGCCATTTCCAATTTACTCAGTTTCTCCATCTGTAAGATAGTTTAAATACAAGTCTAAGAAGTCCTTTCCAATGTAAAAATAAAATGGTTCCAGGATCCTCATATCCTTTGATTTGAGGACTTTAAAGCAATCTTATGCATACATACCCTTTTTTGATAAGTAGGTTCCCCATATTATTCCTGAATTAGAGACAGAGAAACTAAATAGTAAGTACATGGTGATTCTGATCTCTATAATATCCAGAGAAAATCAAAAGTAGACCACAAGAAATTCTAATATTCAGTTATGCCAAATTTTCCACTGTAGTTCAGGGAATTCCTTGGTCATTCAGTCTTTCCTCCTCAACCCCCTTATCCCTTCCAGCCCCCAAAACATTAACTTAAATCCTCCATAAGAGAACCCAGAATTTGGGGGCCTGAGGCCACAGGTCACACTATTTTGGTGTCAGATTCCCAACCCCTCAAGGAGAGAAAGAGTATCAATAATTAAGGGAAATTATTAGGTTTAACAGGAGAGAATATGCCTAAAGGAGAAATTGTGTTGTCCAATTATAAATCTACAGAATTACCAGAGTGCCATGATGTCTCCTTTCCTGACTGAATAACTGATGTTGTGGATTCAGGTACCAGTGCCTTAGCTCACCTATTGTTGAGTTTCATAAAAATATTGTCACCAAAAGCAACAAATGCCTTTATGCAATGTTCCACTGGATGTTTAGCACTGTTAGATAATATTTCCTAACAGTATCTTAACTTTTCCAAGTTTTTTATCTTTTATTTTATTTTTTCTCAATTACATGTAATAAAATCGTAACATTAAAAAAATGAGTTCTAAATTCTCTCCATTTCTCCCCACTCCTTCAGAAGGCAAGCAATTTTATTAGATAGATTATACATGAAAAAACACATTTACATATTAGCCATGTTGCAAAAAAATAAAATAAAACAAAAATGAACTAAGAAGAATAAGGAAAGTTTTTTTTAAGTATGCTTCCATCTATATTCAGACTCCATTACTTCTTTCTCTGGAAGTGGATAGAATTTTTCATTATAAATCCTTTGGAATTATCTTGGATTTTTGTATTCCTGAAAATAGCTAAGTCATTCACAGTTGATCATCATAGAATATTGCTGTTACTGTGTATAATGGTCTCCTGGTTCTGCCCACTTCACTTTATATCACTTCCTATAAGTCTTTCCAGGTTGTTCTGAAATCATCCTAATCATCATTTCTTATATCACCAAAGTATTCCATCACAATCATATACCACAACTTATTCAGCCATTTCTTAATTGGTGGGGATCTCCTCAGTTTTCAATTCTTTGCCACCACAAAAAAAGTATGTGAAGGTTCTTTTCTTTTTTTCTGTTATCTCTTTGGGATACAGACTGGGTAGTGGTATTACTGGGTAAAATGGTATCTACAATTTTATAGCCATTGGACCATAAATCCAAATTGTTCTCTGGAATGGTTGGATCACTTCATAGTCTCACCAACAGTGCAGTAGTGCTCTAATTTTTCCACATCCCTTTTAAGATTTGTCATTTTCCTTTTTTATAATGTTAGTCAATTTAACAGGTGTGAGGTGGTATCACAAAGTTATTTTAGTTTGCATTTCTCTAATCAATAGTGAGTTAGAGCATTTTATATGATTATAGATATATTTGATTTTTGTCTTCTGAAAATCGACTGTTCATATCTTTTGGACATTTTTTCAATTACAGAAAGACTTGTATTCTTATAAATTTGATGTGGTTCTCTATATATTTGAGAAATGAAGCCTTTATCAGAGAACCTTGCTGTAAACCCTGCCCCAGTTTCCTGCTTTCCTTCTAATCTTGGCTGTATTGGTTTTGTTTGTGTGAAACTTTAATTTGATATATTCAAAATTATCCATTTTACATCCAGTAATGCCATGTATTTCTTGTTTGGTCTTGTTTCTTGTTTGGTCTTAAATTTCTCCCTTACTCACAGATCTGACAGGTAAAAGTTCTATACTCCCCTAATTTGTTTGTGGTATCACTCATTATTTCTAAATTATTTACCCATTTTGACCTTATCTTGATATAGTTTGAGATGTTTGTCTCTGCCCACTTTAAGCCAAATTAATTTCCAGTTTTCCTAGAAATTTTTGTCATATAATAAGTTTTTAACTCCCCCTCTCCCCCAAAGTTTGGACCTTTGGGTTTATAAAACACTAGATTACTATGATCATTTACTACACTGTATTGTGTTCCTAATCTATTTCACTAATGTACCATTCTACTTTTTAGCCAGTACCAAATTGTTTCATTAATTACCACTTTGTAATTATTGGTCTACCTTCCTTTATATTTTTTTTTCATTGATTCCTTTGACATTTTTTACCTTTTGGGGGTTTTTAGATGAATGTTATTATAATTTTTTCAAGTTCTATAAAGTAATTTTTGCTAGTTTGATTAGTATGGCATTGAATAAGTAAATTAATTTAAGTAGAATTGTCATTTTTAGTATATTGGCTTGGATAACCCATGAGTAATTAACATTTCTCCAGTGTTTTAGATCTACCTTTATTTGTGTGAAAAGTGTTTTGCATTTTGTTCATACAGTAACTGGATTTGTCTTGGCAGGTAGACTCCCAAGTATTGTCCTATATTGTCTTATATTGTCTACAATTATTTTAAATGGAATTTTTCTTACTATCTCTTACTGCTAAATCTTGTTTGTAATATAGAGAACTGATGATGATTTCTGCATTTGTTGAGATAATCATATGGTTTTTGTTGTTATTGATATTGATATGGTCAGTTATGCTGATAGTTTTCCTAGTGCAAGAGATAAGATGAAAGCATAAAGACTATGCTTATTATTTTGGAGATAGGTGGACACCATAACAAAACTTATTCAGTGGATCCATGGGACATTACAGATCCAAGTTTGTGTTTTCTTTCTGACTCTACCTTGCTTCATCCTGTGTTATTGATAAAATGAGGAGGTTGGGGGGAGGGAAGGAAAGATAATATAATAGCACTCCTTATATGCATTGTAAAATTGTTGTGACAAAACTACTTGTAAACCTTAAAAATTTAAATGTGTATTTTTCCATGGAGGAAAAATGTAGTGGAAAGGAATGTTGGACTTGTAGTAAGGAGAACTAAGTTTATTCCTGCTTTCATTTATTATTATCTGTATAACCCTAGAAGAGTAATTTAATCTTCCTAAAACTCAGTTTCCTCTTCTGTACAATGAGCTACCTATCTCATGGAACTGTCATAAGAAAAATCACCATGTAAACCTTAAAGAACTACATAAATAGTAATTATTATGAATAGTATATAACTACAAAATGATTAAAATGAGTATCATTTAATTTTATATTGTAATTTCTTATCATCACGTGATTTTAATTACTTATAAATATTATATATTGAGACTTCCTCCTTCATCTCAAATTTCCTATCATTGTAATACATTAGAAAAGTTTCACAGTCTGATTTAATATAGTCAGGTGGGTGCTTGGGATGTATTATTAAAAATATAACCAAAGTAGATGAGGAGATAATCTTTTAGAATTCAAACCTGAGCCTATCCTCACAATACTAATTTATTTTAACATATAGGTTGTAATAAGAGAGTTTGTGTTCATAAAACAGATGTGTGAAATCAGCATTTGATATTAAATACTGACATTTCTATCATGATATGGTGTGTGTCTTTATTGGGTCACTCATAGTAGTTCTTGAGCCCCTGAATCTTCCTTCCTTGGCATTGTCTCTTCTACTCCAGATCTGTTCTCCATTCTCATTCCTATAAAATCTATGAGTCCTGTCTACTTTCCTTGAATATTCTACTTTCTGAGGAGATAGTAAAGTAGCTAATAAATAAAGGAGTTCTGAAACAGTAATATTGTAAACTACTTTGATCTGTATCTTTTCATTGAATATCTCTATCATTGTCATTGTCATCAACATTGTTATCTCATTCTTCTCATAATTTTTAATTGGCTCCAGATAAAAATAGTCTAAGGACAAGTTGCTGTCCTACTGTTACTCTTTCTTTCTGTCCCAAGAACTCTTGCAAAGGTGGGTTATGATAGCTTTTTGTAAATAAATAATAACTCACTTCCTGTAGACCCTGTAGATGCTAAAACCATCTTCAGCAGCAGCCAGAACAACAAGAATAACAGGCAGTACGTCCTGCTTCTCCTATGTGGTCTTCAGATTTTTCATATGCTCTCAATTTTGAAAGCTTTCCATTTCATGTAGCTTGTATTGCACGTCTATTGACATGTCATTATTACATCTCTATGATTAATGTTATGTCTAG
This sequence comes from Pseudocheirus occidentalis, assembly GCA_028646575.1. Classification (NCBI taxonomy): domain Eukaryota; kingdom Metazoa; phylum Chordata; class Mammalia; order Diprotodontia; family Pseudocheiridae; genus Pseudocheirus; species Pseudocheirus occidentalis. The sequence continues at coordinate 82,551,689 of CM053599.1, forward strand.
ACAATTGTGGGCAACAGTTTTTTCTGCAAGGATTCTTTGGTTCATTGGAGGTTATTTATTGAATTCTCAAGAATATTTGGGGGTTTGTTTTTACCACACAGGGATTTAGTAGGTTATAAAGGATAACAAGATTCTCATGAATAATTCTAGTCACTTGATTGTGTTTTTCTAGGCATCTGCCAAATACTATATTTTTGCCACCCAAAGTTATAGGTGGTACAGTTTCTGCCACTTTGCTGAACTGTTTACATTGATCAATAAATTGATTTTCCTTAAGGATAAACTTTCTATAATTTTTGAAGGAAATTACCTGGTTCTGAATCACTCTCATAAACCTTACCATTTCTATAAATGACTCTGTATGCCGTAAGTTTGATTCTTCTCCGCTGAAATATTGTTGATTGGCTTCATAGAGGCAGATGGTACCCATGAAACACCTTTTGAGAATCCTATTGGATTTCAGTTATTTCAGAGCCTTCATCTGGAGATAAACTGCTTGCAGCTACATTGAACAAATCCAGTGGTATGTACTTGTTGTCAGCCCTTGCTTCTGCTTTGTGAAGTAAGGTTTGTTTGTTCAAAAAAAATTCTGTAAAATTTTAACCTATCACTTTTGAGGAGGACATCTATGAATCCTCTTCATTATTTGGTAGGAAAAAGTGTTCATCTCTCTGTAGATGTCTTAGGGTAATAAGCCTTATGTTTTGTTAAAATCTTCTAAGTTTTTCTTTGAATGCCTTTTCAGTCCATTGTAAATAATATCACTGTGATAGAAATATATGTAACCCTATTTTAAATTACTTTTCTCACATAGTCTTTAGATATTGTTACTCTACCTTTAAGAGAGAGTTATAAAATCATAAGGAGAGGTTGTTTTCTGGAGAGAGTTAAATATACTGAATGAAGCTATGTAAATAAGATACAGAACAACAGAACTAAGAGAACTTCTTTATGAGATACAACCTACCACAAGTCTTGAAAGTTTCTAGATAAGAATGTCTTCTCCCCTTGTGTGTGGTCTAATGAGGACAGTTATCCCTCTCTTTAATTACTATTAGATCATTTTTTAAAATTTTCTAATAGAATGCTAAGGTAATCAAGGAATATGTTTTCATATCTCCTCAGGAAATAATCCATATGCACAGATGCACAGCATCTTTCACTAATTACTCGATTAGCTCTGAGCCCTCTCCTCAATTTATAAATAAATCAGAGAATTCTTCTTTCCCATAAACTTTTGTTTATCTCTCAATATGCAATTTATTAAGTCAGCAAATAAGTATTTATGGTAGGCATTGTGAATATAAGTTCAAAGAATGAATAATCCTTTATAAGGAGTTTCCTAACAGGAAAGACAGGTTCACATATCAATATATAGCATAAATATAATGTGAATAAATGCAAAGTTTTTAAACATAACATCATTTGAGAGGAAGGTTACTGGTAGAGCATCAGGAAAATTGACATGTAGAAGATTGTGGTTAAGCTGAATATTAAAGAAAAAGGGAGGGAGGTGGACCCAAGATAGCGACGTAGAAGCAGCAAGGTTCTGCACCTCCCACACAGCCACCCTAAATACCCATAAAATGTGACCCTAAACAAATTCTAAGGCTCTCAAACTCACAAAAATACAGACAACCCATCTCTTGCTGAAGGCAGCTCAGCAGGAGGGGCTCATCGGGCAGGCTGGGATCCAAGGCCAGCCCAACCTGAAACCAAGACGCTGGCCAGGCCCCAGGGCAGTTGGGAGGAGGTGAGCCACAGCCAGTCTACAAGAGAGAAGATCTACAACACCTTCATCAAACTCCACATCTACCAAGGTGTGAAAAATAAGGATAAGAGAAAGGCAGCTCAGCAGGAGAGGCTCTTCACATTAGGCCAAGAGCCGAGGCCAGCCAAGCCTGAAACCGAAGCCCCAGCCAGGCCCAGGGTGGTTGGGAGGAGCCTAGCAGAGCCACAGAGTGAGTTTACCCCAGGGAGCAGATCTACGCACCTGAAGGGATCTTCACATCTAGCAAGCCAGAATTAGAAATCGTCAATAAAACTGGAACTTTGAAGCTAAATTTGGGGGAGGAAAAGCAGTTTGGCCAATCAGATCCCAGGGCGAGGAAACAGTGGGGGAAGGGCAGGAACTGCTGTAACTGGTGGCTGCCCCCACTGGGCAGCTTCAGAGCCGCCGGCCTGCAGACCCCACAGGGGGGCTGAGTCGATTGATCAGGGCCAAGTGCTCTTGTGATGAGTGGCCTGGATCTGGATTGTGGTCTTGGGTGGTGGTCCTGGGGTGCACTCTTAGCAAGCCAAAGCTGGGGGGGTGCTGCAACACCCCCCTAATAGCTCTGGCAGCTGGGAAAACCCCGGTGATTTGGAACAGAGCTTCCTTCCCTAGAAGCAGAGTTCCACAAAGCTAAATTAATTGACTGGCCAACATGAGGAAAAGGAAGCAAAATAAGAACAGCAACAAAACTCTAGAATCCTTTTTTGTGGACAAAATGGATCAAAACATGGAACAGGAGGAAGACAACACAGTCAGAACTCCAATACCAATTGCTTCCAAGACACTTGAAGAATACCTAGAAGCTATATATCAACTGAAAAAGGACTTTGAAAAACAAATAAGAGAAGTAGAGGAAAAATTGGAAAGAGAAATGAGAATGATGCGAGA
>CM053599.1:82554850-82572527 GCA_028646575.1 Pseudocheirus occidentalis
CCTGAGAGAGAGAGAGAGAGAGAGAGAGAGAGAGAGAGAGAGAGAGAGAGAGAGAGAGAGAGAGAGAGAGAGAGAGGTTTTGGGGTTGTTTCTTTACTTTTGCTTGTTTGAAGCTCTCTTGCTTAACTAAGCATTATGACTATAAGGCTTGCCAGCAGGAGTGAAAACACCTAGATTTTTTCCCCCAATCAGTAAAGGCAGAGATTAAGCAGTGTGCCCACCTGCATTCTACCTGAAATCTAGCTTTTACTTTCAAGGTGTGACCATGGCCCAGTTCTGCTTGGGTTACATCAGCAGCTGTGAAAGGCTGAACATGAAAAAGCTGGCCTTTGATAACTACCCAGCACGGGAACTGACATGCACAGCCTTGTATAAACTGTCCAAGCCTACATCCTCTCTACTCCTTTCATTATGAGGGAGGGGTTCTTTTGAGCGTGCCCGCCTGCCTGACACAAAGGCTTTGTCCAAACGTATTTTCCCCTCTCCTCCACAATGTTTCTTGTTTGAGGTTAAAATGCAAAATCTGTTTGGAGACCTTTGCTTAGGGAGGGTCTCTAAATTCTCAATTAAGACTTTGTTTTGCCCTCAGGGTCTTTTTATGACAAAGAAAACAAACAAATAAACTCAATGTCTTCTGGTTCCCAAATAAATGAACTATCCACTGTTTTTCATCCTGACTCCAATTGACTTCCATCTATTTTCATTATGATTCCCAAAGAATCCCACTACTCTACTACAGTCTAGTACCATCCTTTTCTCCCAAATGGATCAGATATATCTTCTCCATGTGTATTGCATTCTGACCAGTCAAGGATACCTTCTCTTGCCTGTACAGTACATTTCAATCTCCAGCCTAGTGCTTCTGCATGGGTTGACACCATGCCTAGAACACCCTCCCTCTTTACATTCACCTCCTAGCACCCCACATTTCCTGTAAAGCTCAGCTCAAGTGCCGTCTCCTTTTCCTGATAATCATGGTTGTTAGTGTTCCCCATCATTATTGTATTGACTTTGCATGTACTTTTTATTTTTTATCTGTTTATATTTTATGTCCCCCCACACAAGATGCAATAACTAACTTGTATACAACATTATAAAGTTTGCAAAACACTTTACATATATTATTTCATTTTATCTTAACAATGCTATGGAGTAGATGCTATTATTGCCCCCATTTTAAAAAATGAGAAAATTGAGCTGAAAGCACTTCAGTGACTGGTCCAGGGTCATACAACTAGTGAGTGCCTGAGGCAGGATCCAAGTTCCCACTATCCTGAACCCAAGTCAAGAGTTCTAATAACTATGACACCAAGGGGGAGATTAGGGGGTGTTTGGATTTTTGCCTTTGGAATCCCAGAACCTAGCAAAAATGTCTTGAATGTAGGTCTTAATACTTCTCAAATGGAAGGACCCCCCTTCTTGGAGTACCAGAATGGATTTGCATCCTCAGGAATTCTTTGATCCCTCAAAAGTACCAAGGATAGTTGAGGACCACAGTTTCTCGGACTATAATAAGTTCCTCAGAATCATCTGACTGTGGATTCTACTCCTTAGCCCTCTAAAAACAACTTGAAATGTGGGAGTCCTAGGTCTGGCAAGCACAATTCTCTGGAATCTGATTCAGATTTCTCATAACATTCACCTCCCTTCTCCCATCAGTCTTCCTAGCATCCTAGAAATTTGTGTGCTTGCCATTCCTTTATGAGTCCATAATTTTCTTTAGGGTAGGCATAGTCATTAAAACAATAACAACAAAAATATTTGTATTGCTGTCATATATCAGCAAGTATGTTGTAAACAGCAGGACATTAACAAATGTTTGTTGAGCATAATTGGGCATATACTAAATTACACGGCAGACTACAGGTGCTTCTGGTTTACTTCTGCCCTGGAGTAAGAGAGGGTGTGTGCATATGTGTGTGTGTGTGTCTGTGCATCTGTGTCTGTTTCTGTCTGTGTCTGTGTGTCTGTGTGTGTTGAATTGATACCATTAATCTGAATTTATTAAATAAAATTCACATTAAATATATTACCCTTAAGTACAGAGTTCCAGATCTATCACTTTTGATGTAAATGCAAAAGCCTTCCTACAGAGATCAGTAGGCATAATTTATAAATATTGTGTCTCTCCTGGATAATATTTCTCAAAGTATGAGAAATGTAGATAAAATAGGGAAATTTAATTCTGGTTTGAGAATTATATATTCCCAAAGCAAAATTTGACTCAGGAAGAGAAAATATGTTTATTTCTCACTCTGCTGTTAGTGGAAGAAGTATGAGTTTTAAGTTTCCGCTGGAAATTCAGTTCAACAAATGCCAGTTAAAGACCTATTGTAATCTATGCACTCTACTAAGTGTTGGTGATGCAAAGATGAAAATAACACAATTCCTGCCATTAAACAGAGTGCTGTAATTGGAAGAAGAGGAAGAGCAGGAGGAAGAGGACAAAAAAAGAATGAATAGGAAGGAAGAAAAGAAAGTTTCCTGGAACTAGACTCTAAAAGAGGTAAAGTAAAGCTCATAGCTGAATAAAGAACTCTTTTTTTCTTCTGTTAGATACAGACAAATTTAGCCTATCTTCCTGCATATGCAACCCCATTCTATTTCTTTTCCATGACATAATGCAGAAAGGCTGAAATTATGCTCAAACACCTGGAAAATGCTTGAGGAGAAAGCAAGATGAGAAGAAGAGGAAACTCCCTGTCAAATCAGTTCTGGAAAAATACGCTATTTATGAAGTTGGTAAATTGAGCTTGTGTGTGGAATACAGACAGCATTAGTTAAAGAGCCAGGATTTCCAAATTTCTTTGTGAATTACCCCCTTCTGGAACAGCACTGATTATCTTACAGGTTATGAAATAAAGTCAACCGTTTTATACCCCAGAATAAAAATTCTTCTTCTCTTCTCTCCTCTCCTCTCCTCTCCTCTCCTCTCCTCTCTTCTCCTCTCCTCTCCTCTCCTCTCCTCTCTTCTCAGGCTGATTGTGTTCTATCTAATCATGTAATGCAAAGAATGCTTTCTTCTGGCTTCATTTGATTGTCAATAATATTCACAAAATGAAGAAAAACAACAACAAACCACAACCAAAAATGGCCTTCCTTGTATTAGGGAGGGAAATGGAGAAAATGAATATGAATTGATGAAGCACTTACTATATATCTCCAATTTATATTCCATATATTTTGTATGTATACATTTGTTTGCATATTGTTTCTCTCCCCTCCCATTAGAATATGAGCTCCTTTATGGAGAAGATCAGGATTTTGCTTTTCCTGGTGTTTGGCAAACAGAGGGCAATACATAATAAATGCTTGTTAAAGATGGTGATGATGACTATGATGCCAGATACTGGGAATACAATAAAATAAAATAAGTGCTGGGGATACAATAAATGTAAAAAAGACAGCCTCTGTTTCCAAAGATCTTATATGCTAATGAGAGAAGACAACTTGGGCAGCTAGGTGGCACAGTGAATACTACATCAGCCCTAGAGTAAGGAGGAACTGAGTTCAAATCTAGCCTCAGACACTTAACACTTACCAGCTGTGTGAACTTGGACAAATTACTTAACCCCAAATTGCCCCTCCAAAAAAAATTTTTTTAAATGAGAGAAGACAAGCCATAAGATGATGAGATTAAGGTCCACCCAGTCCTCTTTTGAGGAGGGACAAGGTGAAAAGAGAGAGAGAACAGAATAAATGGAGGGGGAATAGGATGGATGGAAATATAATTGGCAATAGTAACTGAAAATTTGAAGCAAGTTTCTCTGATAAGGCTCATTCTCAAATGTACAGAGAACTGAGTCAAATTTATAAAAATAAGAGCCATTCCCCAATTGATAAATGATCAAAAGATATGAACAATTTCCAGATGAAGTAATCAAAGCTACCTCTAGCAATATGAAATGTTCTAACTTGCTATGGATTGGAGAAATGCAAATTAAGACAATTCTGGGGTACTACCTCATACTTCTTAGACTGGCTAATAAGACAGAAAAGGGAAATTACAAGTGCTGGAGCAATAAATATTTTTGTACCTGTGTATCGTTTTCTTATTTTTATGATCTCTTTGGAATACAGCCCTAGAAGTCATATTGCTGGGCCAAAGGGTATGAACATTTTTATAGCCCTTTGGGCATAGTTCTTGAATTGCTCTCTAGAATGGTTGAATCAGTTCACATCTTCACCAATAATGAATGTGTTCCTATTTTCCTACATCTTCTCCAGCATTTATAGTTTTCCTGTTTTTTTTCATGCTAGTCAATCTGATCAGTATGATGTGGTACCTCAGAGTTGTTTTGATTTGAATTTCTCTAATCAACAATGATTTGGAGCATTTGTTCATATGGCTATAGATACCTTTAATTTCTTCCTCTGAAAACTGCTTGTTCGTGTCCTTTGACCATTTATCAATTGGAGAATGACATATTCTTATAAATTTGATTCAGTTCTCTATATATTTGAGAAATGAGGACTTTATCAGAGACATTGGTTGCCAAACATTCTTTCCCAGTTTTCTGCTTCCCTCCTAATCCTGGTTGCATTGGCTTTGCACAAAAAAAAATCAGTTTAATATAACCAAAATTATCCATTTTACATTTTATAATGTCCCTCCTCAACAGAGTTTTCTTTATGACTATCCCTCTCTAAATCTGTCCTCCATTCTATCACTCCCCCTTCCTTTTATCCCCTTCCCCTCATACTTTCTTGTAGGGTAAGATAGATTTCTAGACCCAATTAAGTGTATATTCTATTCACTCTGAGCCAATTCTGATGAGATTAAGGTCCACCCAGTCCTAATCTTCCCTTCCATTGTAAAAGATTTTTCTTGCCTCTTCATGTGAGATAATTTATCCCATTCTACCTCTCCCTTTCTCCTCCTGCATTCCTCTCTTACATCTTAACTTGATTTTCTAAAATACCATCCTTTCATATTGAGCTCATACCTGTGCCCTTTGTCTATAAATATTCCTTCTTACTGTCCTAATATTAATGAAGTTCTTATGAGTTACAAATATCATCTTCCCATGTAGGAATCTAAACAATTTAACCTTATTAAGTCTCTTATGATTTCCCTTTCCTATTTACCTTCAAATGCTTGTCTTAAGTTCTGAGTATTTGCCTTGAATATTTTAAAGTCAAATATTGTATTTAGCTATGTTTTTTTCCCATTAAGTTCATTTTAAAATCCTCTCTTTTTATTGAATATCCATTTTCTTCCCTGAAAGACTATACTTAGTTTTGCTGTACAAGTGACTCTTGGTTGTAATCCTACCTCTTCCCCCCCCCCCCCAGAAAATCATGTTCCTGGTCCTCTGATCCTTTAATGTAGGAGTTGATAAATCTTGTGTTACCCTGACTGTGGCTCTTTGACACTTGAATTGTTTTTGTCTGGTTGCTTACAGTGTTTTCTCCTTGATCAGGGAAGTTGGTAATAATATTTCTGGGAGTTTTCTTTTTGGGATCTCTTTTAGGAAGTGATTGATGGATTCTTTCCATTTCTATTTTACCCTCTGGTTCTAAAATATTGGGGTAGTTTTCCTTGATAATTTCTTGAAAGACGATGTCTGGTTTTAATCAAGTTAGTCCAATAATTCCTAAATTATCTCTCTCAGAAATATTTTCTACATCAGTTGTTTTTCAAATGGGCACACTTTCTTCTATTGTTTCATTCTTCTGTTTTATTGTTTCTTGATTTCTTATAAAGTTATTGGCTTCCATTTGCTCAATTCTAATATTCAAGGAATTAATTTCTTCAGTAAACTTTTGTGCCCCTTTTCCATTTGGCCAATTTTGCTTTTAAGGAGTTTTTCTTTTTTCCTACAGTGAATTTTTGTTCTCTTTTACCATTTAGCCAATTCTACTTTTCAAAACATTCTTTTCCTTATTGTTTTTTTTTGTATCTCTCTTGCCATTTGTCCTACTCTGTTTTTTAAGGTATTATTTTCTTCAAAATTTTTGTCTCTTTTACCAAGCTATTGACTCTTTTTTCATGATTTTCTTGCATTACTCTTATTTTTTTCCCAATTTTTCTCTACTTCTCTTGCTTGATTTTCAAAATCCTTTTTGAGCTCTTCCATGGCCTGAGACCAATTAATAGTTTTCTTGAGGGCTTTGAATATAGGAGCTTTCCCTGTCATATCTTCTGAGTATGTGTTTTGATTCTCTCTGTCACCATAATAACTTTTTATGGTCAGATTTTTTTGCGTGTTGTTTGTTCATTTTTCAGCCTATTTCTTGACTTTTAAATCTTTGTTAAAGTGAGGTTCTGCTTCCAGCGTGATGGCTGCTATCTGAAGCTTCAGGGGTTTTTTACAGCTGTTTTCAGAGATACTTTTAGGGACCTATGATTTTCAGTTCTTCCAAGGTGATATGATCTAAGGAGAGCTGTATTTACTTTTCTCTTGCTCTATGCTCTGGTCTGTGAGTGACCACAAGTATGCTTTTCTACCCTGGAACTGGGGTGAGGGTCCCACTTCTACTGTATCCACAAGCTGTGGTATGTTAGTGCTCCTCTTTATCCTGTGACTGCCAACCTAGGACTGTGACCCAAATCTGAGTATGGGCAAAGCAACAGAATTCTGCCTCAGTGTTAAAGAGACCCCTGTAATTTCCTTCTGACCAATTGTTCAACCCTTTTTACCATCTGTGGGCTGAGAGCAACGGAATCATTTGCTGCCACTGCTGATTCAAGGGCTCCAAGGCCTGATTTGCTGAGGCCAGGTCTGTTCTGGCACAGCCTGTGCTGGACAGTGCTCTACTCTCACCCAGGTGTGACAAACCTTTCCTGCTGACATTCTGAGTTATCTTTGGATGGAAAATTATTTCACCCTGATCTTTTGTGGGTTCTGCAATTGTTTTATGGCATTAGTGAAAGATTTTCAAAGGGGTTTTGGGAGGAGCTCAGGCTCCATCATCTTGGCTCTGTATCCAACTACTCCTCTTTTGGAATGATCTTGAGATCCTTTACTCTCTACCCTGGCCATCTTCCTTTCTCCACTTTTAGATACCATGAAGAAAGCCTACAGATATGATAACCAGAAAAAAATTACTTCCAGTTCTTGGGGGAGTTAAGTAACTCATTTTTGGAACTCTCAAGTTAAAGACTTCAGCTAGCTTGATTGGTGACTGGTGACTGAGTAAGCAATATACTCCTGCCTTTCCTATCCTCTACTTCTTACTACATGTCTAGGAATCACATCAACAGTGTCATACTACTAATGTTCCAGGAAGAATCACATCAGATGACTGCCCCATGAATCAACTCACAATCCTTGTGACTCCCCAGGCATTCTTCAATTATGATTATTTCTTTCTACGTGTGGCCTCCCTTATTAGAATGCAAGCTCATTTGAAGCGAAGGATTTCTTCACTTTTGCATTTGTACCCTCTGGGAAATGTAATACCAGGCATATATAATAATTGCTTAATAAATATTTTTTCACTTATTCACTGACTTACTTATTCACTGACCCATTTATTCATTCAGTCAACAAGTATCCACCCTGAATGCTCTCTAGCTTATCAATGTACATTCTGAAATTTGGCTGTCAAAACCTAGAATAATAGTCTCAATGTGGTGACAGGAAGAATTACAGAAGAGTTATCACTCTCTGTGTTTTGGATATTATGGCAAATGCACTGCAAAACTGCACTAGCTTTTTTGCCACAATATAATAATAATGTTTTATATCTTTATACAGTAGTTTGAAACTTGCAAAACAATTTGCTCATTTCATCCAAAAGTTACCCTCTGAAGTAAGATGAGGAAACTGAAGTTGAGAGAGGTTAACGTAATTGTCAAACAACTATTAAGTATCAAAGTAGGATTTGAACTCGGGAATTCCTGACAAGTCTATCACTCTATCCTATGATGCTACCTTAGCTACCTATATTAATGAAGGCATGACCATTAATTTACATGAGAGTTTAGTTACATAGCACAGCTAGTCTTATTTAATAAAATTGTCAGTTCCTTAAAGCTTATTCTGAAAAAGATTGTTACTTTATCTACTAACAAAAATTTCTGAGCATTTCTCCTTAAGGGTGGAAACATACAGTGATCAAAAAAGTATGAATCAAAGGAACAAATATTCTGTACCCTGACTCATCTTTGTTATGATCTTCACTAGCATTATGGAAAACACTAGAAAAGGACATGTGGTGGTCAGCAAATCTGACAGGCTTTTCTTATTGGTTGGGATATTTTCTTTGCTCACCAGCACCCCTTAGTACAGGTCCATTTTAGAACTTCTAAATATTAGAGAAAAAATATATTGGGGACCACCTCATTACATCATTTTACTGATGAGGAAACAAGTTCAATTTATACCTTGCTCGAGGTTATTCAGTTAGTAAATATTAAAGACAGGAATCTAACAGAGCATGGACTGAATTTTAAACCAGATTTGTGTTCAAATTTTGGCTTCTATAATTATCGGTGTAATCTTGGTCAAATTATTATTTCTCTGGACCTCTTTATTTTAATGATCTATAATTTGAGTGATTAGACTACAGAGTTCTCTTCAGATTTTAAATCCTGAGATTGTTACTCTGAACTCACTGTAGTTCTAGTAGTCCTTCGACTGGAGTGTCTCTCATAGTATGACCAGGTCATTCCTTTACCTGTCTCTACCTGAGGAGAGTTGAAGCAGAAACTCATCCTCATTAGAGAAGTTACTGACTCCATGTCACCTATCCCATGTCATTATTCCTCTGACCCATCTCCCAACTCTTTTCTCTCACCATCTGCTTCCTGGTGTACTACCATGAGGTAGAAAGCAATAGTAGATTTGGGAGAAATCACGTTCTGGACTACCTAGTCTCTTAATTCTTTCTCAAATCCAGATGGCCACTCCTTAGTTCTCTATCAGTTCTAAGTATGAGTGATACAGCTATGGACCATCATGAAATTGTTATTTTCACTTTATTTTCCATGTCCAAATTCTCAATTCTAGACTAGCCAGCTCAGATATTTTAACTTGTTCACCTTCAATAAATTCTAGAGAAGAACATATACCCATTTCACACAGGATCTGACCTCATGTAATCTCTTCAGCAACAAAAGAGAAAGAAACTATATCCTTAAATCTCCAAAATTTAGCACAGAGGCTTCTTACAGGAAGAAAATATAAGGTTGTTATTCCAGTTCATGTCCAAATAATGTAGAGGTGGCAGATATAACAGCCAGTTCAACTCTTTCATTTTGCAAACAAGGGTACTGTGGCCCAGACACACCCCCCCACACCCACCCACACCCACACAAACATACCCCACACACAATGACCTTTCTCAGTGTTACACATGGAGTGAACAATGGTATAGGAATTAGAAGCCAGGGTCCATGACTCCAAATTCAATGCTCTTTCTACTTTATTATTTCATAATATTTAATTAAGTTAATTGAATTAATCACTTAATTTAATTGTACTACATTTAATTTGGGGTCTGGTGAAGTACATTGGCAACTTTTAAGGTGATCTAGAGGTCACATTTTTCTCTTAATTGAGAAATATTTTCTGAGCCTATATCGTTAGGATGGCAGTGGGGGGGAATTTAAAACTGTTTCTCATCCATGACTGAACTTTTAACTGAGTTTGGATCATGGCCATCATCAAGAAAATCCATGATCATTTAAATGTCAGTGTCCTGAAGTTTTATCTTTACATATTACAGGCTTACAGAAAGCCATCCACAAAAAAAGCAAAAAAACCCCAAAACTTTTGTAGAACCAGAAACAGGGGAAATAGGGAGCATATGGTTCATGACCAGAGCTCTTATGTGACTGGCATAATTGGTAGCATGTTTTACATGACTGGAATGCAGCTTAGTAGAGAACAGACCACTCAGGGAAGACATAAAAGGAAACGCTTGTCCCTTGTATGCTCCAATACCCTAATGAATTTATGATCTCATCAAAGTGAGTACTCCCTTCAGTGATGGAGATTGCAACTCATCTGTGACTGTCAGTCCTGTTTGACACTTGGCAATGTGATCCCTTATATCCAAATCCCCAAACATGCCATGGGTCTTCCTCCTTGATATTCATTACTTGACATTTCTTGGACTTCCTAAGCCCTTGTATGCCTTCTTTTTATGTAGTAAAGGGCTATGTACATGTGTACATAATAGACACTCAGGAAATACTTGTTGATCATGGAGTGAGAGAAAAATGGGAACAGAATTGTCATATGCCTAAAGACATTTAACTACTGCTCTTGTATTTGGGGGATTTTTTGAGAAAGTTGAAAGGGTGGGACGTATATAATAAAAGATAAGACAGAGAGGCTGACCTTTCCAAATATTCTTCAAGTAGAGAAAACTAGTTAAAGGTTTTATAACCCTCAGGAAATACAGAACACTACAGAGGGGAAGACAATGAAGAAAATGAAGACCATGAATTTAATGAAGTTCTTCATAAATAAATGTAAAGGAACAGATGGGGAGGAAGAATTTGAAGTGACAAAGAAATCATATGGAAACAATACACAGGATACTAAAAATAACAGAAGTATCTTCATGGAAGACAGATAGGAAATGGATGAGGGCAGCCAAACAGCTGACTAAAAAGAGAACTGATTAATGAGCTGAAAGGCAAAGGAAATGCCCCCAGATGAGTGGAACTGTACCAGATATGCATTGGATGTACAGAAATTGCTGTCTTCTAAATGGGCATCTTGCACATCTGTGGTCTTTTCATTACTGTAGGGAACTCTAGGAAAATATATGCATATATTCCCTCCACCTATATAGGTTACAAGTTCATCTGTAATGTGAAGTCTTTGAGAGTTGCTGGGAGAACTAAGGAAACTCATGTGTCCAGGGCATTAGGGCTACACATCTCAGATGCAAGATTTGAACCTTGATCCTCCTTGCTCTAAAGCTAGTACTCTATCCATTACTTCAAGCTTATTGCATACATGATGGCATATATGTGTGGGTGTATGTGTATTTATTGTGTACATGAATTGTGTATACATATATATACATGTTTTTGTGTATGCATGTATATATGTCTATGTCCATGGATATATTAACATTTTACTGGAATATATTTATATATGTCTATAAAATTTAAAGGTAAACTATTCTATGCACGGTAATGCTTGGTTTTAAAGATTAATTCTCCTCAAAGGAGAGCTTAGAGATTAATTTCCCAGCATTATAATATGCTGTCAGTGGGCTGAAAATTTTTATTGAATAACTGATTCAGAAAATTTAAAAAAAAACCAAATAATTTCTTCTGGACCTGTTCTTCTAATTATCACTTTATATTTTCCACATCTTTTTTTCAGTTCTTTAAAATAATCTTATAGTACACTTCATACCTAGCCTTAAATCACTGAATGGCTATTGCCTCAGACAAACTGAGATGTGGGAAAGACCTTAGCTTAAAAATGATGAGGTCAGGCTCCCACCGCAGCTGGGGGCATCACCAGTTGTCCTGACCTATAAGACTCTGATGACTCTGGAGGAGAGAATGAGGCTGACTTCATACAGTTTTGCCTCACTTAAATCCAATTCACTTGCAAGTCAAGACATCACCATCCTAATGTCATTGGTGCTCTTCCAGAACAAAGGACAAACTAGAACAATAGTGTCTTTATTCTTATACTCAGGATTTATGCCTAAGATAATAAGTTTTTATACCAAGCAATTCATAATACTAAATGTATCAGCCTCTTTTCTTTCAAGTAGTGATAATATTAAATTGTACCTAAACTAATCTTTAAACATGTAGTGTATATAAGTAAGATGACACAATGGACAGATTGCTGGACCTGGAATCAGGAAGATAGATTTTCCTGAGTACAAATCTAGCCTCAGATACTTTCTGGCTGTGTGATCCTGGGCAAGTCATTTAATCCTGTTTGTCTCAGGTGTCCATCTATAAAATGAGTTGGAGAGGGCAATGGCAAATCTCTCCAGTAGCTTTGCCAAAAAAGCCACAAATGAGGTCATGAAGAGTAAGACATGTCCGAACAACAAAATAAGCAAATAAGCAATGAAAGAATCTATGGCTAAATGTAGTAACTATATCAAATAAAATGCAAAATAGGTAAACGAATATGATTACTCATCATTGGTAGCACTGCCAAATATTTTACATCTATTATTATAAGAAAAAAATAGCCATAGGAGGGAAAACAAAATTTAAAATCTCAGATGAAACCATGTTTAGCAGGGTTTAACGTTAACAACCTTTTAAGAGTAAGAGGGTTTTTGAAGATAACTCTCTTGTATGTGTACTGTGTGGGTGTTTGGTAGACACTAGTCATCAACCACACTGAACCTCCAACCTTTGACTTGTTGCTTACCCTATTCATTCTGATCTAGGGCTCCAAAACAATCAAACGGGGTATGTTCTGATATTTCCACATGAGGTAATGAAATCTTTGCATCTTTCTCAAAAATTAATCAGCTTTGAGCACCTATTCCAGTTATTTAAAAGTATTTATTAAATAAGCTAGAAAAGTTCTTTTCCCATAGTATTTGCTCATCTTATTCTCTGTATGGGCAAATCCATATATATATATATATATATATATATGTATATATATATGTATATGTATATATGTTTGATATAAAATATCAAACTTCCTAATCTACTAGGTTTAAACAAACATCAAGATTACTATAAAATATGTTAATAATGTAACAAAAAAACAAAGAAAAATACCTATTTTCGATATATTTGCTGTGAAAGAGTCCTCTAATCTTCAGGGCTAAAACTTCTCAAATCTAGAAGCACAGACCCATCATTCATATCATTAAATACGGCAATAAAGATCTTTCAAGAGTCAACTTCATAATTTTTCAAGCAAGGTAACTGTTATCACTCAGAAAAGAAATTCTCTTAGTCATTTTACCTCTGTGCTTCATCCAGCCTTTTTCCAGTCATCACAGTTAATTCTCCAAAATATCAATAAAATAGTTTCCTCACAAATTTCTCAGCAGATCAGTTAAATCATTACTCTCTAAGATCCACTTAGAGCAAAAGTATCCATAGTTTTTGTGAGATGGGATACTAAAGCTGGGGTTACATTCACACATGTACATTTATATATGTATATGATTGTAATGCTATATATACAAATACATTTGAAAGGCATAGAACAAACTTGTAAGGATAAAATGAAAAAAATTATAGGCAAAATATATGTAAGAGATAAAAAGAACAAAGTGATCATAAGGAAAACTTTTTTTTTAACTTTTTACCATATCACCACAGGGACACAGACAAAAAAGACATCCTTTTGTAAACCATGGAAAGAATTATTTTAAAAATGAAGACATTTATACAGGCACTGTAGTATAGAAATCCATCTTGGCCTGTTAGATAATTAGGGGGTATGTGGGAGGATATGAGATAACAGATTAGGACAAGGTGAATTCAGTAGGTTCCCTATCTTGGGGTGGAGGTAGGGGAAAGATGGGGAGAAAATTTGTAACTCAAAATCTTGTGGAAATGAATGTTGAAAACTAAAAATAAATAAATAAGTTGAGAAATAAAAAAATGAAGACATTAAGAGTATTAAGTAAACTCATTATTTGCAAAGAGCTGATAATAACAAGTAAGTGGTATAGAAAGATATGACTTTCCCCTGAAATGGAAAGATAATTCTGTTCCCTGATACCTTGATATATTAGGCTGATATATGTAAGGCACAATATATGTCAGAAATAAGCCCAAGATTACAACAACCAAATCTCATTGATTTAAGCTGATGAAAACTCACAGAGGGTTACTGATTCAAACAGTGACGGCAAAGGAGTGAATCACATTCAGATGAAAGTTATTTTCAATGACTGGTAGTTTGGCATAGTGAATACAATACTGAATGTAGAATGAGGAATTACTGGACTCTGAAGCTGCCTTAGAGAATTATTTACTGTATGACTATGAAAAAGCTATTTTAAATGTCCTAAATCTCAATTTCCCCATATGTAAAATAAACAATAATAATGTCTACCACATAGGGCAATTTTGAAGAAAGTAACAATAATATATACAATGTTCTTGATAAGTCTTTAAGTGGTATATATTTGTGAGCAATTAGTAAGAGTATTACTTCCTTTAAGTCTTCAAAAACACATAATAGATTCTCTTCAATCGCCACTTAATTTTGTTCAAAGTGACTTATTCTAACAAAAACAATACTCATTTAATCTGAAAGGGAAGCCACCATATCCCAATACATGCAGAAAACCTTGAGAGAGAGAGAGAAAAAATATATTGCCACAATGATGAGGAAAGTAAAAATTGCTGAAGGATGACAATTCCCTGTCTTCAAGAAATGGGAAATTATTATGGATGAATGACTTTGGGATACATACACTGCCACAAGTGTCTTATCATTTTACTGTATGTGGTCAAAAGGGGAGGTGGGTAGGGGGAAAATTACTTTAAAATAAGATTATTTACTGACATTCTCACCTCATTTAAAATAAATCCCACCACTTCACCCTTACAGCTCCTATTCTGTGCCATGTGGTATGAGTCTGAAACTACAAGTGGGACAAAGTTTAATGTAATGCTTGCCAAATTCCACAAGAAGCATAATCCCATGTGTTAAATGGGTTTCAGAAATTAATTCTGAACTTCTGTAATACAGGATTGAAATCAGAAAGGAATATCTTTCACAAAGTAATTAATTACCTTTAACAATTTAATTCAACTGAACATATTATTTTTTTCAGCTCTGGCACAGATCTGATTCTTTATTAATGTCCATTTGGAAGAGAATAGGACATTAAGTTTAGAGCTTAGAAGGGACAATTGGACCATAATGCTAGAGCTGGACGAGATCAGGAGTCTTCCTCTAAAACAACTCTCTCATTTTACTAATTAAGTAATTAAAGCCCAGAAGGGTAATTGACTTGGTCATTTTCACTTTAGGTCATAAATTAGACCAAGCAACATTTGAACCCAAGTCCTCACATTCCAAATACAGTACAAGGTTGTGCAGAAAAGAGGAGATTAAAGGAGGAAATGACTTGTCCAAAGCTTCACAAGTGGTGCTAGAGTTGGGACTGAAGCCTGTTTCCTGATTAGTTTTATTATTAGATATTTCTGCAATTTCAAGGTAAGTGGAGCTACAGGATTAATTTTTAGAAATAATTAATATACCAATCAAAGTTCATTAAACTCTAAAATTCTGCTGGTTTCCCTAATTTCAAGGAAGCAGTAACATTATTTATACTCAATCATTTATTAATTCCATTAAAGTTTATTTCATGTCTACTATGTGTGAGACATTGTGCTAGGGTCTGGGGATACTGAAACAAAAATGAAGAATTGCCCCTGTTCTCACGGAGTTTACATTTTATAAATCCAAGTGCATAATGGATTTGGATGCAGTCCTTGGTTAATAGAATTCTCTATAGTTAAGAGTTAGAAGGGACATTAGGGCACAATTAATCCAACCCATCATTTAACAGATCCAGAAACTAAGATGCAGAGAGGTTAAAAAGTCACACAAGTAGCATTTGGAAAATGCTAATATTCAAACCAGGGTTGGGAGTTAAACTAAAGCACTCTGACTTAAAAGCTGTTGTCTATTCCATTGCAGTATGCTGAAATTTCTGTGCAGACTTTTCCCCCAATGGCTGTTTAAAAAAAAGTCCCAGACATATCAAAGAGTAGTTTGTGTGGACTCTAATTGGAAGGACTAAAGGGTAGGGTGAAATGATCTTGTAGGTCAGAATGCTGGAATTAGGAATGAAAAATGAAATGGGGGAACAAAGGGTCACTGAGTAGAAAGACTCAAGCAACTGCTTTCTAGATTCAAGGACCCTCCGCTTTTCTTTCTCCTGCTTACTAGTAATGCCATGAGACTTAAAGGAAGGTCCAAGTCAGCAGCCAAGGGGGAGGGGATTTTCTCCTATTATTCCACTGAAGAGGCATCCAGGGACCTTATATTCTGTGAGCTAAGTCCATCATATTGCAAACAGCAATCAGCACTTGCCTACTTCCCTAGAAAGTTATTTGATTAAATGGAATTGACCAAATTTGTTCCCTGACCAAGAATAGGGGGATGAGAGGTTTCAGTCAAGATAATGAAATTCCTGATTTCTTCTTAGTAGCACATGAGGGTCAGGAGACTGAGGCTTCTCCCTGGGGTGAGGTTTGAGATTTGCTGCTGTTTCTGCTGTTGAGGATAAAGAAAAATCCATGTATTTAGCATTCAAGAGATTACTGGTAACCTTGGAGAGAACAGTTTCAGTTGAGTGGTGCAGAGAGAAGCCAGATTGCAAGGATTTGAGAAGTGAATAAGACATGAGGAAAAATGAGTAAATGACACTTTTTTTCTAGAAAGAGATATAGGATGATATCTTGAGGGAATGGCAACATCAAGATTTTTTTAGGGAAGTAGGAGACCTAGCATATTTGTTAAAACTGGACAAGGAGTCAATAAATAGGGAGAAATGGGAGGCGGGAAGGATGGAGGAAGGATGGTGATCATAAAGGTTATGCTTCTGGAGGAAATAAATGGTCTAGAGACAGAATAGGCCTTAGAAATCCAACTCCTTCATTTTTATAAGCAAAGAAACTAGGAATCCAGGAGATTTAGTGACTTGCCCATAGTCACACAGGCATTAAGCACCAGGAACAGAATTCAAACTCTGGTCCAGGGCCTCCAAGAGTATAAGAAGAAGACATCTAGTGACTGGGGGGCAGAGCCAAGATGGCAGTGTAGAAGCAGCAAAGTTCCACAGCCCCCACACAGCCAACCTAAATACCCATAAAATACAACTCTAAACAAATTCTAGGTCTCTCAAAATCACAAAAATACAAAGAACACATCTCTTGCTGAAGGAAGCTCGGCAGGTGGGGCTCAGCATGGTAAGCCAGAAACCAAGTACAGCCCAGCCTAAAACCAAAACTGTGGCCAGGCCACGGGGTGGTCGGTCAGGAGGACATGAGCCTCCCAAGCCACAGTGTGAGTCCACTTCAGAGAAGACATACAGCACTTTCACATCTGTTAAGCCAGGCTTAGAGAAGGTCAGTGAAAGTGAAACTTTCAAGCTAAATTTGGGGGAGGAAAAGCAGTTTTGGCCAATCTGCCCCCAGGGCAAGGAAGCAGTGGGGGAGGGCAGGAACTGCTGTAACCAGCAGCTGCCCCCACTGGGCTGCTTCAGAGCCCCTGGCCTGGGGACCCCACGGGGGAGCTGAGTTGATTGACCAGGGCCAAGTGCTCTTGCATTGAATGGCCTGGATCCGAATCATGTTCTTGGGTGGTGGTCCTGGGGTGTGCTTTCAGCAAGCCAAAGCTGGGGGGGTTGCAACACCCCCCTGTTGCTCTGGCAGTGGGGAAAATCCCAGCAATTTGGAACAGAGCTTTCCCCCCTGGAAGCAGAGTTCCACAAAGCTAAAAAAACCAACCAATTAATTAACTGGCCAACATGAGGAAAAGGAAGCAAAATAAGAAGGGCAATAAAACTCTAGAATCCTTTTTTTGTGGACAAAAAGGATCAAAGCATGGAATGGGAGGAAGACAACACAGTCAGAAATCCCACACCAAATGCTTCCAAGACAATTGAAGAATTCCTAGAATCTATAGATCAACTGAAAAAGGGCTTTGAAAAACAAATAAGAGAAGTAGAGGAAAAAATGGAAAGAGAAATGAGAATGATGTGAGAAAATCATGAAAAGAGAGTCAACAACATGACTGAA